>WNWU01013479.1:2487794-2543907 GCA_012654045.1 Ptyas mucosa
CTCTCTCTCTCTCTCTCTCTCTCTCTCTCTCTCTCTCTCTCTCTCTCACACACACACACACACACACACACACCCTGATCTGATTATCCCAAAGTATTTCTGGAGTCTTAAAATGCCATCAGTTTATCAATTTCTTTCATTTTACAATACATAATTTTTTACAATGTCAGAATCCTAAGAGGTTTTCTTTTTAAGACATGGAAAACTCTAGATTGCATTGAATTCTACCTTTTCCCTATCTCTTCCCTTTTTCATAAATTATCTTAAAGAAGCAGCTCTTCAGTTGCTCAGAAGCATCAAATCATTTCAACTGAATTTGGCACTTTTGTTACCTTTCATATTTTGGAAAATGTTTTTAAAAAGCCACATTTCAACATTATTTTGCTGAGCAAACATGCTGGGTAATATTTTGACTTTCAGCAGACATCAGTGCAGTCTCTCTCCTCTGCTTGAGTCCCCTGAAGCACAAAAATGAATCAAAATAAGTCAGCATTTTATTCTCTACTAATGTACTACATGAATTTGTTCGTGAGACTGCACAGTAGCTCAGTATCATTCTGTTCTTGCCCTAAGTGATTTTTAGGTCACTAGCTTACTGTCTTCCAAAAATGAAGAAGGTGTCCCTCATAATCATAAGAATGCCTTCTGCTTCAATAGCCACTTCTGGGGAAGCTGCTGATCTTTTTACCCTACCAAAATGGCAATGGTAGTAAGAAGGACCAGTGTTAACATGTATAACTGTATCAATCAATAAAGAACCCTTCACTAAGCAGAAATATTTGGAACGGACTTCCCAGATTTTACCAATGTATGAACTGGCAGGCCTTTATGATAGGCTACTTCAATAGAATTGGAGAATGTACAACAAGAATATCAGAGACATCTTCAAGATCTAACCACACAACCTGGTTAAAAAATCCCTGATCAAGGATGAACTTTTTTCTTCCAGTTTCTGATTCTAAAAATTCTAGGCATTGTCTTATGCAGAAAAAATAATGTTTTCAAATTTTGGTTAAAACTTCTAGAAACAAGACTCCTGAATCGTGAATATTCGGTATCAAGTATTTTAAGTATTCAGTATATGCTAATTGCTAATATGCTAGTTTTCCCTGATTCGGGCTTCTATATGTTTTATTTATGTATGCTACATTAAATATTTTGGGGGAGATATTATGTAATAACTTACTTATAATGATAGTTGATGGCATACTTTAAGGAAGTTTATAATCACAAAACTGTGGAGCATAATGATATTTATACACAATTCAGCTCTTTCTGAGCTAATATTGACTGTGACTGATATTGGTTGTTAGGGTGGAGAAGAGAGACAAGAGATTTGAGGAGTGAATTATGAGATATAATGACTGGTCTCCAAATTCTCTGATTATGTTATATATACATATATACATATATACATATATACATATATACATATATACATATATACATACATACATACATACATACATACATACATACATACATATGCTTTTCTATCTAGCCAGGTTATATATATATATATAAAATTTATGATAGCAACTTCAGGGAAATAAGCACTGTGATGCATTTCAATAGGAGGGGTTAAGGGAGAAATCGCCATAGAAAGTACAGTTCTTATGTGAGAATACTAATGCTGTCAAGGTGGATTGCAGACTTCATTAGTTTTTAATTTAATTTAATCTTTTAAATGCCTTTTCCAAGGGAAACCAGAAGACAGTTGAGGTAAATTGTAGATTGATTTTTAAAATTGAGGGAGGGCAGGTTACAGTGATATAGCAAAAGCGACTAATTAGAAGCTGAGACATAATGCCTTCCAGGAAAGCACGGATGTGAAATTACTATTCAATTCCAGTTTGATCTTTTGTTCCCTTAGGTTCCCTTAATGATAAAGTGGGAGAGACTGACCTTCTCACAAAAAGAGTGAACAGAACTTTCAACTATAAACCTCTAAGGTTCAATTTACAGTTGTGAAATATATCCTTAATTTCTATGTATCATGGCCTGCGTTTTAACTTTTCATCATCTGTCTTAAGATGCTATTGCACTGGTCTTTATTGATCCATTCAAAAATAGCAGAACACAACAGACATATTCAAAGCATTTCTCATTTGCTTCTACCCAAAAATTGACTCCCATGATTTCATTGTCTTTGGGTTTGATATCAAGATCAGGCAATCATGGATCCATAAACCAAAGCATGCTATGAAGGAATAGAAAAGAGTGACATTGATAGATGGTTAAAAAGAATCTTGTGAGGAGGAACCAGAATGGTGAACACTATTTCTGACTTAATGAGCCAGAATAATACTTATCTGCTTATTTGCAAACCCACTATTGAAGTTTTATGCAATAAATCACAACTGAACTATATAAGTCAAGTTCACACAACATTTTGATATTACATATTGTTTGCTGGCTTGTGACTCAGTGTTTTACCAAAACCCATTAAAAGCAGCAGATGTAATTCTTTCCTTAGCTTTTGTCTCTGTAGGGTAAAAGAAAAAGACAAAATGGCTGATTTGGTCAAACCCTGCCACATTTAATTATGCATCACACAGATGATAAAAAAAGAAGTGTGTGCCTTCAATTGCAGAATTGCGCCTATTATCTAAATGTTTTGACACATCCACTCTGGTTCTCTCATAGGATTTATTTCATGTTGGTCTGGTTTAAGTATTGCACTGAACTAAGGTTGATGTGTTTTGCAGTTTACTATTCATATCATTGGACTCATTTTATGTAGGCACCCACACATGCTATCCAAATTTCATGTATGCCCATCAGTCAACTCTCTTTTTCCCATTTTTCTTGGATTATCAGATAATGCTCTCTTAATCTCTGATGAAAACTCAGCAGTTACGATTATTCTCTTTGCTCATACAGGTCTGCTTCAAGCAACTAATAGCATTTGCACATAAACTAAATGTTTTAAGAACACTCATGCTGCAGGAAGGGCTCTGGGTCTCTATTTTGATTGAAATTCCTCATATTCTTTAAGCACTTCATACTAGTTCTACTGATATAAATGGTCCTAATTAGAAGAAGATTCTCCTCCTTTCTTTAGTCAGCTAATTCAAGGGGGGTTCTACTTACCTTTACTACCGGTTCTCAACGGGGCTGCGTGCGTGCGCTTGCTTTGTGCACATGTGTGTGTTTTTCTGCACATGCACCGAAGCTTCTGCACATGTGCAGAAGCGTTCTAATTATGTCGGGGTCAGTGGGCAGAGCCTCCCGCCGGTTTTACTACTGGTTCTATAGAACCGATGTGAACCGGGGCCAACCCACCACTGACCTAATTCCTTCCAAAAATTCAGGGGGATCTCTTCTACAGCTGATCAATGTTTTGAGAGAATTAGGGCAAAACATCTACTTTCTCTAAATTTGACATCATGCTCATTTCTAGTCCTAAATATTTTTTTTCTAACATTCGAGTGATACAGAGATCTAGCTCCAAAGTATTCAGGGGGGAGAGCAGTGTGTGCTATAAGCTATTGGACTTTATCTAATTGGTCTACTATGGCAAAGAGGAATGTTGTGATTGCCTATTTCAGCTTCTCTCTACATACCTTTCTGACTAATGCATTGTCCCCTCACAATTTTTTGAGCTGCACAGCCAGCTGTCTCTTCATATCCTGCTGTAGCTCACAAGGGCAAAACACATTTTGCTAAAGAATGTACAGTTTGGTAGAAAAGAAGTCAATCACAGTGCAAATTCTTGTCCATCAACAAATCAAGGCAGATTAGAATGGTTTTAGTCAAGAGAAGGAAATTTCCTTGTGGTATTAGAATGTCATTTATCTCTTGTATAAATTAGACAACCCACCCAAACTCACTTTGCTTTTCTCCAGGAACAATTAAATGAATTCCACCCTTATTCCCCTGAACTTTTTGGAGGAATTAACTGACTAGAGAAAGGGGGAGAATCTTCTAATTAGGAGCTCTTACATCAGTAGAACTAGTATTAAGTACTTAAAGGATATGAGGAATTTCAATAAAAATAGAGACCCAGAGCCCTGTACATCCTTCCTGCAGCATGAGTGTTCTTAAATAGATTTGTTCGATATTTAGTTTATGTGCAATTGCTATTAGCTGCTTGAAGCAGACCAGTATGAGCAAAGAGAATAATCGTAACTGCTGAGTTTTGATCAGAGATTAAGAGAGCATTATGTGATATTCTAAGAAAAATGGGAAAGAGAGTTTCAGTGAGAATACTAATACCTTTCTTCTTTTGAAAAGAAAGGTATTAGTATATTTAGTATATTTTGGAAAGCTAATAAGCTGTTTTTAGCAGTAAACTGCAATCCCTAGTTCTGAATCTCAGCCATTATTTTACAAATAAACAATGTAGAAAAGAGAGGTGATTGGGTTACATTTGAAGTTTTTCTGAATCTGAAGACTCCACATCATTCCAAAATTGTGTTACTTTCTTTTTCTATCCAGTTGTTGGTGCTGCTGCTATTTTATTGTTCTCCCCTAAAGAATTCCTGATTTGAGCTTGGTACAAGCCACCATCCATGCAAATAAATCTTGGAAAAATTTATGCAGGGGCACTGAGCCAGAATTTTATGGAGGATACAAAAGATGATAGGAGCAATCGAGATCTGTGTAATGCATCTTTCCATTAATCCGTATTCACATTAATCCATATTCCTGTAAACATTGGGCAAATCATAGAAATATTAAATTTATCTTCCAACCAACAAAGGTTTGCCCAGGTCTTCATAAACAGATACTGTAACTGTACTTTATTTGGACTCATCATATTGTCAACATGGCACTTCATGTTGATTTTTTTTCTATGTTGTACATCCCTTTGAACATCCTTGGGTAGGATATGGCAACTATTTCATTGGTGGCTTTTTAAATATCCTGCTCTAAAGAAAGCATTGTCATTTATCTTTGAGCATTGTGATTATCCCATGACTTGCATTTTAAAGGTAGCTTGTAGCACTTGAATAAATAAACAATGGTTATCTAGAAATAGATTATGCACATTAATAATATATGTTATAAATTAATTTGTCAAACATCCTGACATCTGCAATTTCTTCTACAATAAAGCCTAGTTGGATAGTTCATATATGGGGGGGGGGGGGGGAAACAAGGACACAGTGAGAGAAAAATAGGAAAGATGGGCATTAGAGAACAATTTACTGCCAAAGATAGTAATGCTCTTAATTTTGGAAATAAAAAGTGATAAAATTATATTGTACACCACCCACAGCCCCTCTCTGAAAGAGATGGGTCGTTAATATGAAATATAAATGAAATAATAAATAAAATATAAGTTCCAAAAAAATCATTTAACTTGAAGGTTAAATGATTTTTTTTTAGAAAAAAATATTGCTGGGAGGCCTCAAGGGATAGCCCTGATTAGGTTTGTGTTAACTGTTGAACCATTCCAAATTGCAAAAGCCAGAAATGAGGTCATATTCTACACAATTAAACCTGGGGATGGAAATAGAAAAATAATTCCTAAAGTTTCTATATGTTCATTTTGAAAAGTGTATCCTTGGAAGAGGAAGACCCAAATGAGGCTAGTCTTTCAACAGAGTCATTCTAGGGGCCCTCTACTGCAGTTTGAGTTAAATGGCTTCCTTGTTTTCTCTCAATACTAAAAATCACTTGTGAGGAGAAAGAGACCATTCTCTCTCCCACCTGTTTGTCTGCATTAAGGGACCACATGATGGAACTGTACATTCTGACTTTACTAAGCAAACAAAAAGGGAGGTTGATGGCAGGAGGAAGAGACAAGATAGAGGACAATGAAACCAAAATATGTATGTTTTGAAGAATTGTGTGTTCAGCTGTGGTAGAGCGAAAGGATCAAATTCTTGAATAAGTTCTGATTGTAAGGGATAAAACTTTAGAACTGCTGGTTAAAATTGTGACTCCTGACTAAGCAGTGACTGTTATAGATAAAATAGAAAACAGCCAATTTCTAGAGTAAGTGATCATGGAATCACAAGATGCTGCAACCATTATAAATGTGAGGCAATTGCCAAACATCCAAATTGTGATAGCAGATGGTGATTGTAATTTTGAGGGCAGGTCATAAGTCACTTTTTTCCAAAGCTGTCATAGCTTTGAACCTGGTTAAATCAACAATCATAAGTTGAGGATTACTTGTACAAATAAAGAAAGGAAAGACAGTCAGTGGTTATGCACCAGGCTAAAAATCAGGAGGCTGTGAATTCTAATCCTGCCAGATGGATGACAGTCACTGTCTCTCAGCCTAATTTATTTCACAGGGTTGTGGTCAGGGAAATAGGAAGAGGAAGGTATGTTGTATTAGATATGTTATTGAGTTATTTATAAAAATAATGAAGGCAAAAAAAAATCCTTTTTTAAAAAAGTATGTTTATAGTGATGCTTTTTTAAAAAAGTATGTTTATAGTGATGCTTGAAAAATAACTCCAAATTTAGATAGAGAGCGGTTACCTCCTGCTGATAGACTTTCTGGATTGATCATATGAAAGAAAAAGAAAGCAACAAAGAAAGCAACTCCCTGTAAGGGGCAGAGCAAACCGAAGGGAAAATAGCAACTACCAAAAGCTAAAGATAAAACATATTTTGCATTAAAATTCAGACATAGCTCTCAATCCCTCGAGGAGGAGGAGGAGAAGGAGGAGAAGCTGAAAAAAAGATAGGCCACTCAGTCTCTGAAAGGCAGAGAAGATATAGCTAGGCCCTGCAAGAAGACAAAGAGAAATATTGTTATACATAGTGATTCATCACTATGAGGAATAGAAGCAAATGTGTAATGGCTATACTTATTGGGTCCTGAAGGATTTTGTCTGCCAAGAGCAAGAGATGAGGGAAGTTCTCGGCCTTACCCTAATAATATCCCTTTCTACTAATCCATGCAGGGACATAATATTGCAAACTACTATGATATAGATGTATCACTGTGGATTTTGAAGTTCTATGGATGAAGCTCAAGACATTGAGCTTTCAGGCAGTGATCTCCCCCATATTTCCAGTCTACAGAAGAAGCTTGAAAAGGGAAAGAATATTACAAGAAATGAATGGGTGCGCAAAGTACTGACAGGAAATATTTGGTTTCTGGGATCATAATTTGAGTTAGATAATGCATTGCTTATGTGAGATGGGTTGCACCTCAAAAGGCTTGCAAATCTTTCTTTGGCTAAAGCATGGCAGGTTTTATCAGGAATTTAAACTTAATATTTTGGGGATTGGAAATGAAAATGAAAAACCTGAAGTCAGGAGCTCAGATAAAGGCTTGTGTGTTAGAGAAGAATATAGAAATGCTGCTCTGATGATATCTGTCAATGTCAGGTAGTGCCACCAAGTCTGATATTTTATCGAGTATTCTTCAATATTTTCATTATTAACTTTAATGCAGAAATGTCTGGAATATTTAGCAAATTTGCATATTACACAAAACTGGAGAGGAAAAGGAAAAAGATAGCAGAGTAGAGAGTCACAGAATGATATGTAATAGATGTCAATGTAAAATTTTTCACTTTTGGGGGGAAAAAAAACCCAAGTGCACAAGTATAGAATTAAAATCTGATTTGGAATTTAAGATGTATGAAAAAGACCTGGGAACTATAGCATAGTAAATCACAAGATGAATATAAATTAGCAATCTAGCATATTTGCTAAAAAGAGGCATGCAATTTTAGAGAATATGTTCTGTATTTATGAGACCACACTTCAAACACCTTGTTGCATTCTTAGCACTCAATTTTTGGAAGGTCCAAGAAAGTTCAACAGGTACAGAGAAGGGCAAGGAAGATGACCTGAGGAGTTGAAACTAGGTGTTATGAAGAAAGACTAAGACAGGTGGGTATTGTTAGCCTTGAGAAGAGACAACTGAGAAGTGATGTGATTGCATTTCAAAAGTATCTCAAAGATAAGGTTGGATAAAGATGGTCACAATTTCTTCTCTGAAGTTCCAGGTAACAGAATAATGATCATACAGAAAGATAATATTCCTAAGAGCAAGAGCAATTTGACAATGAATGAGGTATCAAGAGGAATGTTCGAGCAAATGCTGAAGAGCTATCTTTCAGGAGGACTTTAATCTGGATTCCTGTCCTTAGGCAGGATTTGACCCTGATGGCCTAAATTGTCCTTCTAACTTTATGATTCTATGAAACAGTCTCTAAAGATATGTGTCTCAAATGGCAAACAAAGGAATGAACTTAACTAGAAAAACAATGAATTTGAGCAGCATGGTTTTCAGCTAATTGTTCCAATGTTGCAGCAAAGCCAAGAAGTTTGCATTCTGTGTTCCAGTGCAGCCTTGAAACAGTGAAATAGATTGTTCTCCCTTGCCCTTTCTCTAGTTCTCCATAATCTTCTGTGCTCTAAATGATGGATACAGTTGGTGTTTGGGGCAGGAGGCTTAATTTATATTCCAACCAGAGCCTTCCTGCCAAACCATCCTCCAGCTCTATTTACCATGACACAGCATGCATACACTAAGTGCTTGCCTGAAGAAGGAAAGACATTCATAAGGCTTAATTAATAGGAAATGAAGGATTACATATCTCCTGTTTCTTCTTTTTTATTCTTTCTTCTTTGGGGTTTCTTTCTGCATATCAGGAATTTCCATGTTTCTGTTTCTCACTATTTTTCCCCATTTTTGTACAGACATTACAATTCTGTCTCTCACTCTGTGTGTGTGTGTGTGTGTGTGTGTACGTAGAACTTGAAGATGGATATTGATTTGGTGAGTATGTAAAATAGTCCTCTGGTTTTTCTGCAGTAATGTTCATTAAGAATCATGCTATAGTTCTAAAGGATACTTTATAGTATGCCTAAACCTCCAAGGGAGTGTACATTTCCTACTTAGAGTAAGATTCAACTCTTGATTTAATGGATAATAGGTACCAAAGATAGGTAGCGGGATGTGGTAGCTCAGTGGCTAAGATGCTGAGCTTGTCAATCAAAAGGTCAGCAGTTCAGCGGTTCGAATCCCTAGTGCCGCATAATGGGGTGAGCTCCCGGGAAGGTAACATGTTCCATGCGCCTTTGGCGTTTAGTCATGCCAGCCATATGACCACGGAGACATCTTCAGACAGCGCTGGATCTTCGGCTTTGAAACGGAGATGAGAACCGCCCCCTAGAGTCGGAAATGACTAGCATATATGTCCAAGGGGAACCTTTACCTTTTACCTTTTTAGGTACCAAAGAAAAGATGGAGGGTTTCATTAATGCTCATTTACACTTGTATATATACTAAACATAGAAACATACACAGGTACACTGACACCCAGACATTGTCAGGTGAGAAAGACCACAGCACACATGAACTTCCAATTAAGCTGACTTATTACTAATCATGCCTTTGCACAGGAATCTAGTCAATTGACAGTTAGCTGTATTTTGGCACTAGATAAAGGTTAACAAAACTCAAGACATATTGGACTAAGGCCATTTGTGCCATTGTAAAGACTCCAAGCTGATTCCTCTTTTGACTCCATTCCCAGGCTTTACTATTCTCCCTCTCCTACAAATATACATCCATCAAAAATCCTGGTGCATGTAATAGAGATAGAGGGAAAGGAAATTCTGTCCCTATGTCCTGTTCATATCCCATTCTTATGATAATCAATAGGGATGTGAAGGCTGTTAGGATGATTTTATTCAATTCTCAAAAATATTGTTGTGCTCACTGTGGCTCACTCTGAGGCTAGCAAATTAGGAATGCAACATTACATTACACCGTTGTACAATATTTTGTTTGTGACTGCAGTAGACAAGCAGGATGAAATATAATCAAGCAAAATCTCTAATAGTTTCACCTAATTACACAGTTCTGCAATATCAAAGTCACTTAAATTTCAAAAGATCTCTAGTACAGGAGATTATGTGGGGTAATCTAATTTGAAACATGGCAGTTTGCATTTCCTCTTTCTTATTGTCTTAAAAGAAGATTAAAATAATGGGAAATTTAATTCATTCACATAACAACAATAAAAAGTCCTCTGCAAAAGCAACTAAAATGGAGTAAATATCTGACTAAACAATCTGAACTGCTATTAAATGCTAATGGGTTTGCAGTTTACCACAAAGTTCTCTCTAACAACATTATGTTTGACAATAAAAGCCTGGTAAGAAGAAAGGTTGATTAAAAGTTCAACACTGGTTTTGTATTAGATACATTCTGGGATAAAGAAGAAAAGAATATAGAAAGGAAAGAAAAACAGTGAAATCCACAAAAGAAACAGAACAGTAACGGGAGGGAGGGAGGGAGGGAGGAGAATTTTTCCACAATCTTTTGTTTTCTGGTTTAAAAAAAGATTTCCATTAGTTTTTCAGCTTCATTGTTACAGCTCTTTAGAATGTCTTGCAGAATTGTTTTAGTTATCACATGGGTATATGGTGTAGATTAGTTTATGTTGTATACTACAAATGATCATCTCTTCTCTCCCTCCCTATCTGCCAGCCATTTAGGTTTCTCAAGCTTTATGATCTGGAAAACCTTTCCTAGTAAATAATGAAATTCTTTTGAATTTCATGAAAATTATAATCCAATATTTTCCCCCAAGCTCAAAATGCTGTGGGTCATCGTACCTTCTACTTCACAGTATTGTCACAACAAAAAAATTGACAGGATGACCGAAAATGAAATAATCCTATTCCTTAGTATATTCTGTGACTGAGTTTAAACAGCGGGTGGGAGAAGGGATGAATGACATAAGCAGAAAGTGTTACCTAGGCAAAGGAAGCTAAAGCAGTTCTTTAAACCATGAGAAACAAGAAAATATTCAAAAGTGCCTAAGTAGTAAAGCAACTATCATCTGAGATGATTGGGGGGGTGGGGGGGACGGACGACAAGAATGTCTGGAAATCTCCAATCGCTTAAAATAAGGCACATTTTGTTAAAAGAGTTTTTCCTGTCTGAAGGGAAATAGCAATAGCTTATATACTGCTTATAGACTTATATACTGCTTCGCAGTGCTTTAGAGCTCTCTCTAAGTGGTTTACAGAGTCCACATATTGCCCCCAACAATCTGGGTCATTTTACTGACCTCAGAAGGATGGAAGCCTGAGTCAACCTTGAGCCATTGAGAATTGAACTGTCAAACTGCAGGCAGCCGGCAGTCAACAGAAGTATCCTGCAGTACTGCATTCTATTAAGTCAGTGAAATAGTATATAAAAACTCATGGTTTTCTGACACAGTTTAGAATAAAGAAAGGAATTGGGGGAATCAGGAAACACTCAGGCTGGTCAATTAAGATGTTCCCAGTTTCTCCTGCAAGGTGAACCTGCCTTGAAAGAAACTGGCTTGGGGCCTATCCCATGGCTCTTCTCTTGAATAAAGGCCATTAAAACATGCATATAATAAAACCCTGAATAAATATTTTCCACTTGTATCTTCATAACAATCAAGTTATTGGATATTGTACAATTACTCTTTCTTTAGGGAACTCCCAGCGGTATATATATATATAAGATTATCTCATTTTACAATAACTTTAGGATATAAAAGAGAGAAAAAGAGAGAAGGGCTGGCCCAAGGAAATCTCTCAGCTTCACAGCACAGTGGGAACTTGATTGTTCATTTTATATGCACTTTGTGCAATCCAAGCTTATAACTTTAATAGAAAATCCATGCCTTGTTGGGTTATCGTTTCAAAGATATTTCTGAATAGAGAAACAGAATGACCATGGGTGAAGGAACAAAGCAGCGGGAGTGACTTCTGAAGCAGCCACAACTTTCCCAAAATTTATTTCTTGGGTCTCATAGCTCCCACATTTTGTATGTATTCTGTAAATTAGTCCAAATACCATTTGCACCCTCTTGCCCAGTTACAGATTATAGGAATGAGAGTTTTTGTAGTATGCAGATAAAAATCTTAGAAAGGGATGCAGTGGATCAGTGGCTAAGGCACTGAGCTTGTCGATTGAAAGGTCGGCAGTTCAGCAGTTCGAATCCCTAGTGCCGCGTAATGGGGTTAGGTCCCATTACTTGTCCCAGCTTCTGCCAACCTGGCATTTAAAAGCACATAAAAAATGCAAGTAGAAAAATAGGGACCACCTTTAGGAAAGGTAACAGCATTCCATGTGCCTTTGGCGTTTAGTCATGCCGGCCATATGACCACAGAGACATCTTTGGACAGTGCTGGCTCTTCGGCTTTGAAATGGAGATGAGCACCGCCCCCTAGAGTTGGGAACAACTAGCACATACAGTATGTGTGAGAGGAACTTTTACCTTTACCTTTAGATAAAAATATTTATGCAATGCCAAGGTAGTTCAGAAGAACAAATTTAAAAATCAGCACAAATTGAAAACATAGCAAAATTTAAAAACATATCAGTAATATTCCAGACTGCTGTTCCTCAGTCATATTCAGATATCACTAGCAATCCTCTTGCTAGTCCTAATGTTTGTATTATTTTCCTATGCTTTTAGTCAATATGCAATAGCTACCCTCATTCTGAGACAGAACAGGAACAAGCTGTGGATGAATGGATCGCATTTTTATACTGTTCTAAATAAATAAAATCATGGAAAAAAGATTTGACAGAAATATGGACATGTTTAATAAAGCATAGTTAGAGCATTTTAAGCAATAAATCCAGGGGTACCTTGGAGCTTCATATTACAGTTGCTGTTTTTATTTATCTGTATACCACCATATGCATGGATAAATAGATTTTGTATCAAAATCTTTTCTTTGATTTCCCAGAATTTTTCTTCCTCTGCAAAAGAAGCAGCTCTTTTCTTGCTCACCCATACACTTCAGAGCACTTTTTGGTTTTCAGCTGGTGTGAGATGAGTGAGTTGTTGTTGCTGTTTTTCCCTTAGACAGTTCTCAGAGAATGTGCATGTCCCTGATGCCTCTTTGTTTCCCAATCAAAACAAAGTCCCATAGGACAGTTCTTTTCTAATATCTTTTCGTGAAATGTAATAGAAATCCTGAAAAATCAGGGAGGCTGCAAATCACTGGAGAATAGATGATGCACTAAAAGTCAGGACATTCATACACTTCTATTACCCTCATGATCATTAAAATAAATGCCCAACTCACACTCATATTTCTGAGAATTCCAGTAAAGTTTCATGAACTTTTGAGAAGCTGTTTAAAGTCATTTCTTTTTCATCAGTCTGAATAAAAACATCTGAACAAAAATCAGTATGATTTTCAGTCCTGTTCTTAGATACCGTATATACTCATGTATAAGCTGATCCACATATAAGCTGACACCCCCCCCCCATTTTACCCCAAAAAACTGGGAAAACTTGTTGACTCGCGTATAAGCCGGGGGTGGAAAATGCAGCGGCTACTGGTAAATTTCAAAATAAAAAAAGACTGGTCAAAAGTGCGAGGACCTGTCAGAAATCACTTTTTTCAGCCCTCTGGGTAGTCCTTTTGTGCACATGGACTACTCAGAGGGCTAAAAAGTAATTTTTGACTAGTCCTCGCACTTGTGACCAATCCTCAAACTTACGACTGTCCTCACATTTTACGTTTTTGCCCTATCTTGTCACCATGCTGAAGAGAAGCAGTTGTGAAATGAGTGACATGGTTTTAAGAATGCTGCACGGGCATAAATGTGAGGATGGTCATAAGTGTGAGGACCAGTCAGAAGTGCGAGGACTGGTCACAAGTGTGAGGACCAGTCAAAAATAACTTTTTCAGCCCTTTGAGTAGTCCATGTGCACAAAAGGACTACTCAAAGGGCTGAAAAAAGTGATTTCTGACAGGTCCTCGCACTTTTGACCGGTCTTCGCACTTATGACTGGTCATCATTTATGCCCATTGTAGCATTCTTAAAAACGGTGTCACTCATTTCACAACCGCTTCTCTTCACCATGGTGACAAGATAGGTCCAAAACGTAAAATGTGAGGACAGTCGTAAGTTAACGCCTAGGGGGCGTTTTTCAGCCTGAAAAACGGACTGAAAAACTCGGCTTATACGCGAGTATATACAGTATATTACTGTTACACTATGCAGCACATATTCATTTTTTTAAGCACAATAGATTTTGACAGTAAAAATAGAATGATAATGGAGGGGAAACAACATGTATAATAATGATAATTAATTGATTTATTTATTATGCTTACATCCGTTATTTTAGTTTGAATTAAACATTCAGGAAGCTCATTCCAAGATATATTATGTAAGTATTGTGAAATATGAAAGCACAGTTCTTTCAAGAAAAGTCTCATTGAATTCTGTTTTGCACTGAGTAGAAATACATAGTATTCTGCTATAAAATTCTGCTGTTTAATGGCCTAGATAAATAACTTAAACCTCTGAAGTTCTTCAAGTTTTAAGGTTAAAAGTTGCTTTACAGACAGACAGATAAATGCATTGAATTCTTTTTGTACTGAATAGAGATACATAGTATTCTGATATAAAATTCTGCTGTATTAAAGAACAACCATAAAATTAACAGACAATGAATCTCCTTGGTTCTGTACCAGTTCTGAGGAATATTTAGGTTAACCAGTAATTGTACTTAATGTCTATATATCCACTCACCATCCGGTGATAATCTGTGTTATATGTTGTCCATTTCTGTAAGAGGCCAGGATGGCTTATAGAGATAAAATTAAAACATGATTAAACCATTATTAAAATCCAAACACATTTAATATAAAGTATCACAGCAACACCAAAAAAAATTACATAATACTCTAGACAAATAAATTAGATATTTGAAGTTATTCAAGTTTTAAGGTTAGAAGTTGTTTTGCATAGAGATATATGATAGACAGACAGACAGATAAATAGAACCTATCTGTAATTCCTTTTACTAAAACAATGTGTTCCTGTAATTATCCTTTAACCAGGGATGAAATGCTCCCAGTTCAGACCAGATCTCCTGATCCGGTAGCAATGTAGGCGGGTGGTTTGGAGAACCGGTAGCAAAAATCCCTGCCCCCCCCCGCCACCCGCCCCCATTGCCCAGCTGAGCCGCACAATCATCACAGGCTTTTTTTTTTATTTTTAAAAGCATTTTTTCTACAACCTCTTTGGATGAAAAAATGCTTTTAAAAGTTTTATAAAAAAGCCTCTGATGATTGTGCGGCTCAGCTGGGATCATCAGAGGCTTTTAAAAGCATTTTTTCTACAACCTCTTCTGTCAAAGAGGTTATAGAAAAAATGTTTTTAAAAGGAAAAAAAGCCTCTGCCGGTCAGGCAAGTCATCTGGGATCGTCAGAAGCTTTAAAAAAGAAAAAGAAAGAAAGCCTCTGCCGATCAGGCAACTCAGCTGGGATCGTCAGAGGCTTTTAAAAGCATTTTTTTACAACCTCTTCAGCCGAAAAAATGGTTTTAAAAGTAAAAAAAAAAAGATGGCCACACCCACTCAGTCATATTACCCCCACTACCAGCCACACCCACAGAACCAGTAGTAACAAATTTTACATTTCACCACTGCCTTTAACTGCTATGTGAGCAACACTATACCCTCTTAGGTGTGTTTTAAATCAACGGTCTCCAACTGGTGGTCCGTGGACCACTGGTGGTCCGTGAGAAAATATTTGTGGTCTGCAGAAAAATTATTTGCATTTTTTGTATTGCACTAAATCAGGGCTCCTCAAACTACAGCCCTTGGGACAGTTTAAATTCAGTTTATGGACTACAAATAAAAGAACCATTCTCTAACAACGACCACAGCATGATTGACTTTTGTCTCAATTTATGCCCTCTCAAAAATCATAATGACGGGATTCCCAGGTATAACTTTAAAAAAGCCAATTATGATCTCATAGACAATGAACTCTTATATCTTGATTGGCAAAATCTATTCTCTGGCTATAATACTGTTGATGACCGTTACAACTTTTTCTTGCGTGAACTCAAAAGAATCATTAAACTTTAGGTACCACTAATACTAATAAGGAGCCTTGGTGGTGCAGGAGACTAAAGTGCTGTTAAATACCACTTAAATGCCAGCTCCTGCAATTACTGTGAGTTCAAATCTCACCAGGCTCAAGGTTGATTCAGCCTTTCATCCTTCCAAGGTACGTAAAATGAGGACCCGGATTGTGGGGGCAATAAGCTGACTTTGTATAAAAAAGAACACCGCTTGGGGGGGCCAAAAGCCCTACTAAGCAGGTATATACAAAAGTATGACCGCTATTGCTTAACGCATTGTAAGCCGCCCTGAGTCTCCGGAGAAGGGCGGCATATAAATCGAACCAATAAATAAATAAATAAATAAATAAATAAATACCCCACAAAACTAGAAAAAATAAACTACCAATAACAATAAGGAAATTACAATCCAGAAAAAAATCTCTTTGGCGAAAAAACAAAACTAACTACAGTACGTAGCTAACTCCAAAAACCGCTACAAAAACTTATGCCAACAAATAAAGATTGAACGCACCAATTATAACATCAAGCAAGAAGAAAACTTTCTACGCACAAAATCTACCCGTGCCTTCTACAATTTTGTAAACGACAAACTTAAAAGACTCGAGATCCATCCCACCCCTAAAAGGACCAAACAATGAAGATTGTATTGACAAAACTGTTAAAGCCAATTTCTTTAACACGTTCATTGGCTCAGTCTTTATAAAGCAACAACATATACCCAATATTTCCCAGTCGTACTACAGACAATTATGATGATCTTATACATATTGATTTTACAGAAGACAATGTTGAAAAGGCACTATGCAATCTAAAACCATCTCTATCTATTGGACCTGATGAACTATGTGCATACTTCTTAAAAAAGCTTTCCACTGCAATTGCAGAACTTCTAAGCATAATTTTTGAAAAATCTTTCAGTACCAGCACCTTGCCCTACCAATAGTCACAAGCCAGGGTCATCTCTATCTTCAAAAAGAGAAACCTTAGCCTAGTTGAAAATTACAGACCAATCTCTTTATGTTGTGTCACCTGCAAAGTCATAATAGTTCCAACAACTGCTTCCTGTTGGGGCCCTAAGGAGCCCTGGTAGAAAGGCGAGGAGTTGGTGGGAGGGGAGGGGTGAGTAGGGGCTGGCAAGGCACTCCTCGACATGACATTGAGTTGTCCATGCCCACTCAGTCACATGACCACCTAGCCATGCTCACCCAGCCAGTCATTAGGCAGATCATATTAGTGGTCCGCGGGATTTAAAATTATGAATTTAGTGATCCCTAAGGTCCGAAAGGTTGGTGACTCCTGTTTTAAATTATAACAGGGGAGTGGGTGTGTTGTCTCAGTTCTCCATGGTAAAGACTCACCATGGACAAAGAAGCCATTCCTGTTGAATTCCCTGTTTGCCAGTGCTCTGTTGAAAACCTCAGATCCTGTATAGGTGGTCCTGCAATTTTTCCTTTTAATCCAGGGTCTTTTAATCTTGGTTCTAAGGAAAAATTCCCTGACAGTTAGAACAATTAAGTGGAACAACTTGCCTCCAGAAGTTTTAAATGCTCCAACACTGGAAGTTTATAAGAAGAGATTGGATAACCATTTGTCTGAAATGGTATTATAGCAGTGATGGCTGAACCTTTTCCAGACCAAATGCCCAAAGCGCACACGTGCCTGAACCTCCAAAATGCAATGTGCACTGCCCCCAGCATGCCCCCACCCCCATGCATGTGCATTCAGCCCCCTGCATGAGCCCCCCCACATGAATGCAGGGACCCTGCATGCGCTCCACCCTTTGTGCATGCGCACATACCCCCATATGTGCCCTGTCCGCCACGCATGTGTGGCAGAGACCCAAAAACCAGTTGGCTGGTGGGATGCGCATGCGCATGTGCGGTGGAGCTGAAATGTGGCAATGGCTCATGTGCCCACAGAAAGGGCACTGCATGCCACCTCTGGGACACATGCCATAGGTTTGCTATCACAGTACTATAGGGTTTCCTGCCTAAGCAGGGGGTTGGACTAGAAGACCTGCAAGGTCCCTTCCAACTGTATTATTCTATTCTATCCTATCCTATCCTATCCTATCCTATCCTATCCTATCCTATCCTATCCTATCCTATCCTATCCTATCCTATCCTATTCTATTCTATTCTATTCTATTCTATTCTAAATAAATAAACTTTGAACTGCAATTGCTTTTTTGTAGCTCCACCACAATGTTGGCTAATGTTCAGCTTCCTTTAGCAAATATACACTCTCTTAATATATGATTGCCAGTATGTCCTCCCCATGCTTTACTCGTGTCTTTGATTGTTTCTACATAGATGAATCATTTGCTCCTACTAAAATTAATTTTGTTGTTTCTTCCGTTGTTTCAAGTTACCAAGGTCCTCCTGAAACTAGGTAGTGTTTTGTAATGTGTTTGCTAGTCTATATCTTTATGTCTGTTACACATTTAATCATATTTTTATCTCAGATTCAAGGGTCTACAATAGAGTTTTGTGGTATGCCACTTAATAAGGGATCATTGATATACAATCATTGTTCATCGAGATCACATTAAACCCGATAGACAATTAGGACTGCAGGTATTTTGCAGATTACATTCAATATCCTTGTTTTTTTTAAAAAAAATACATTAAAATATTGGCCCAGCATATTTTCATTCAGTTGAAAGTGTAGCTCTTTCCATTTTTCCAGTTATTCAGTGATTTAAAAATAAAATGCACACATAACTGAGAGAGGGATTTTAATGGCCATATGCTGTTGAAATATAATTTAATTTGAGCATGGTTTTCTTCTCAATGGCATCTTTGTGTGCTCTTAAAAAAATGTAAAAATGAAGCATCTGTCTACATTATTCAGCTTCCTATGACAGGTAGAGAATCATTTATCTCAACTTGTTTACTAGGCTATCCAAAACATTTACTCATATTACATTTTGAAGTATGAGTTCATTTGAACTGTGATATAGACAACTCACCATTAGATGGCAACAATGAGTTTGTTTCCTGTATTTCTTAGTTGAAATTGGAGTTTTGGAGCTCAAATCAGGTAACCTTATGCAATGAATACACACCAAACATTAGCACACATATCGTATTTCGTATAAAATAAAAATAACTTGAATTGTCAAACAATGAATTGTTTCCTGCAACAACACTCTACAGAGATAATTGGCAACAAACCAATTAAAAAATACCAAGGAAAAAATAACATCATTGATGAAAGGTGTTGACAAGGTTTGTATTACCATGACTTACATTGGGTGCAGAGGACTGGTTCCCTGTTGGCTATGTGCCCATGTAAGTTTTGAATGTGGTACCAGCTATGTCCCTAGGATAGGGGGCAGGTTACGGCTTTGTTTATTTGAGACGATTCTAATGACAAAGCTTGTCAGATAAACACATGAGATAACCACATATGCATTCACCTTTTGTGAAGTTGGACTCAGGGATCAGAGGATTAGGGGTATCCACCACCCCTACTGTAAAACAACTTCTTAACCTGACTAGCTCATTGCTGTGACTAAGCAGGTGGTGAGGTTTTATACACTGAAGAGGGGAACTTCAAGCTGCCTTCCCTAGATATAGTGTCCATGTCAGCCATAGCCCTGACCTAAATGACTGAAGATCTGAGAGACAGAGAAGGTTGTATATTAGGTGTGGTTTTTGTCCCAACATAATCTGTAGATGGCAGTTGTGATCAACAAACCTTTGTCAAGGTCAGATGACTTTCTATTATCTTGGAGTCCTCTAAAACCACACTCTACCACAGGAAAGGAGAACCTATTCAACCAGTCCATGTCAGGTGCCTGATAAACTCAGATTTAGAAGAAACTTGGGCTTGTGTTTTTCCCTGAATTGGAAGACCCTGCTTTTTATCACGGATTCCTTCATCACCTCTCATCAGAAATTTTGCAATGTGCTTTTTATGGGGTTACTCTTGAAGATCCCTTGGAAATTATAACTAGTTCAGAATGCAGTGAGTAGTTATGGACACAACATGGTACAAGTATGTAACACTATTGCTCTCTGAGCACACTGACTATCAATAGGCTTCCAGTGTAGCTCAAAATGTTAATTATCAACTGTAAAGATATTTCTACTTGTCTCACGTGATCTGGCAGGGTGGGGATATCTCTTGCAGCATCCACTGTATGGCATTGCAAGCATCCTGAAAATCCAGGTGGCCCCAATTCTGCTGATTTTCTGCAAGTGATTCAAAATCAGGCAATTTCTTTGGGTCATGGGACAGAATATTAAATGAACCCATTCTGCAGGGTTTAAGAGACTTCTTACCTCAGATATGTTTACTTTTCTTTTTCTTCTAACTTTATTATCCTTTATTTGTTTTTAAACCTCTGTTGGCTGCCCAGAATTGAAACTGCAATTTGGGCTACTATACAAATTGAATGAATAAATTGATAGATAAAGCAATTATTTTTAAAATTAATTCAGGATTCGTTGGTTTGATAGGCCTTAAGTACTGTAGAACTTATTTTGGAATCATTACTTTCCTGTTCCCTATTCCACATGTATTTACTTATTTGTTATTTAAAAGATTTATATGGCCACTCATTTATTCTGGGCAACTCAGAAAAACAATAAAACCTATAAATAAAACAATAATAAAACAACCAAAACAGTAAAGCAGTAAAACAAAAAGCCTCTGCTGTAATCATCTCCCTTGGGATATCCTACAGCAGGCTCACTTTCCCATAATTTGCAACTGTCCTTGCTAGTGATCCTGCTTTTGTTTGTGCCATGGACCAAAGTCAGCAGCCAGGAGTAAAATGTGCATATAGTTGGCAAATGACAGTTAATATATAAAGTTTAACGGATTTGCTGTACAGTAACTTATGCTTCTCTTGCAAATAAATTAGTTGTCTGGCCATAAGAGTATGCAAGGCAGTACTATTATAGAACCCAGAATAAGCCACCTGATTGCATTGCCTGTTTTGATATTTCATGAGAGGCAAACTAAAGAGTGAAGAATAGGAATATTGAGATATATGATAAACTCTTGGCTCATCAGACAATTTATATGTTGTAAACGCCCTAGGCCCGTGATGGTGAACCTATGGCACAGGTGCCACAGTTGGCACGCGGAGCCATATTGGTGGGCACGCGAGCGTTGCTCTAGGTCAGCTCCAGTGTGCATGCATGCTACGGCCAGCTGATTTTTGGGCCTTCCGGTCCCACTGGAAGTTGGCAAATGGGCCATTTCCGGCCTCCGGAGGGCCTCTGGGGGGGTTGGGAAAGGCCGTTTTCACCCTCCCCAGGCTCTAGAAAACCTCTGGAGCCTGGGGAGGGTGAAAAACAGGCCTACCTGGCCCACCGTGTCATCACGTGCCACAAGTGTGGGGAGCGTGGGGGGGTCGTGCACACATGAGTGGGGGGTGGGGCACATTGAATTATGGGTATGGGCATGCATGCATGCAACCCCCCCCCCACGCTCCCCCTGCTTTTGGCACGCGACGGCAAAAAGGTTAGCCATCACTGCCCTAGGCTTTTAAAAGGCATCTATTTAAATTGGCTCAAATCCAGGAGAAACAAAGAAAAGCATTTACAAATTTCTCGTGACAAAAGTAGGAAATTTGCTAAATACCAAATAAATACAAATTATGCCTTGAACCTACATTTCTGAATCTCTGAGTGTGTTGATTTTCTAGTTGAAAGCTATCAAAATGAACCTCTTTATTTCTGTTTTTTTAGTGCTTAACGCGCCTACCTAGCAATGTAATGTACCCCAATTTCATGACTCTATAAAACGGTATGTGTTGAACACCCAGGGTAACTTTAATGGAACTCAACTAATTTAGGGACATGGAAATCCACCATTGTTCTATTAACAGTTGCTCAGGCATTGAAACAATACAAATGAAATTCTGCTAAATGTAATGGCATATTTTTCAATTCTTTTCATATTGCCTATTGCCCATTTAATATACTTTTGTAAATATATAAAGGGTTATTACATTTCCTTTTATCTGAAATAATACTACAAAGCACATAACAGTAGTGTCTGTATTAATACATATTGTGTGTATATGTATATATGTGTGTATTAGGTGAATAGACACATAATTAATACTGCATAATTGATTCACACACATTAAGTTGATACTTTTAAGAGACATTTCAAAGATAAAATATTTTGCATCACATAAATTCAAGATAAGATGTTAGCTATTAAACCTACAACTTTTCTCCTGAATTCCATGGTGGCAGAATTGTTACTCATCAAAATGAAAATTTCACAGACATATCCTTAACTATGAGACCAGATTTAGGTAGAAAAGTCTCAAGTAGGAGTAAAACCCACTCATATTATGTTGCTCCAAATGACAATTGCCAGCTTGTATGTCTATTTCCCTTTCCAGAAACCCTCATTAGAGTTGTTTGACTTCATCATGAAACATTGTCCTCAAATGTGATGCCAGTAGTTACTAATACATTCAGGAATAACTTCTTTATGCTTTCCCTCAACTAACTTTAGTTTTATAATGATTATTTTCCTTCAGAAAAGAAAAGTCTGCTGTGAAAGGAAATACCAAGCACTCAGATTTTAGCTTTTAGAAATGCTTCTGGATTCCACCCAAACCCAATGTGTTTTGCCAATCTTTATGCTTTTAACTGTATGAACTGCTGGAGTCACCAGTTTATATGATGGTCATGTACATTGAACCACATGTGTGTGAGTACGTTTGTGTAAAATATTTTTCATTCCCCTTCCCTCCATCAAGTTTTGTTAGGTATGAATCCTCCATTTGGAAATTATTATTGCCTTATGTCAGAGGTGGGGAACCATGGTCCCTTTATGACTTGTGGACTTCAACTCCCAGAATACCTAAGCTGGCTCCCAGGAATTCTGGGAGTTGGTCCACAAGTCATAAAGGGACCATGGTTTCCCACCTCTGTCTTATGTGAAGAGTTCTTTCAGTTAAAACATGGGAGGCATAAGAACAGAATATTTGGAGTAGATTTTGAATAAGGCATTTCCATCTGTTCTGTTGATTTTTTTTTTATTAAAAATCACGGCACTCCTTTTTTCTGTCACCTTCTGTATTGCAGCAAGTTAATCAAACATGTCTTATTATTGACTGAATCAGTGCCATGATAAATGTCTGGGATTCTCATGGAATCACCATAACAGTTGACTTTTCTTTAGAACAGAAGTATTTCATCTTGTTTGGTGTGATAAAAAATGAATGCCTCTCTGCTTACATCTAATGAAGCAGTTTGACACTCTATAAACAGCCATTTTAAGCACTCTTGGAGCTCAAATGAAAGACTTCATGATCAAAAAAATTATATTAATATAGTTTTATATTATTTTACTTATTCAAATTGAAGGCTGACCTATCCAGGCTGATCTATCCATGCAGGCTGATCAACCCAAAATGAAATTCTGATGCCCGCTCTCAAAAGAAAATAAATATATACCCATACACATACATGCACACACATATCAGTGATGGGTTTCAAAAATTTTTACTACTGGTTCTGTGGCCGTGGCTTGGTGGGCATGGCAGGGGAAGGTTACTGCAAAATCCCCATTTCCTCCCGATCAGCTGGGACTTGGGAGGCAGAGAATAGATGGGAGCGGGACCAGTCAGAATTTTTACTACCAGTTCTCCCAACTGCTCAAAATTTCCGCTACCGGTACTCCAGAACTGGTCAGAACCTGCTGAAACCCACCTCTGACACATATGCATGTGCTCTACACACACACACACACACACACACACACACACACACACACAGACACTCACACACACATACACACACACACAGACACTCACACACACATACACACACACACATATTAATCACAGGCCATTTTGAATACATAGGAGAAAAAAGAGTCTTGAGAGTTAACAAGGTTGATATTATACGATAGAAAGTTATTATAGAATCTATTGGTTCTGCTTTGGACACTGAAAAGTCTCCTCTCAGAAGGTAATAAAGAAAACCAATCATGAAGAGGAAGTGTAGCGTCCTAAACAATACTATGGACCCTGGGCAAGCAGCACTTCTATGCCATGTCCTAAATAGAAGAAAGTGAAAATCATTTTCTGCTGTCCTCACCACTCTCTGCATAGCCTTCCTATTAATAGTTATTCATCCAAACCACACAATAATATGACAGAATGCTTTCAATTGTCCTTTTATAGAAAGTGGTAAGGAAAGGGGTAGGAAGAACTACTCTTGTCATATGATGCAGAAAATGCAAGCACTGTTGTGCCCACTTCACCAGTGTCTAACTGTTTAGGAACCCTGCTAACCTGCTCGTCAGCTACACATCCAGAAACTTGATACTACTAACCACCTCCACAGTTGGATCATTAATACACAGAGCTGTATGGCTGGGCCTATCTTTTTTGAAATTGATAATGGTCTCTTGTTTTTCCTATATTTAAAACCAGACTGTTTTTATTACACCAGTTCACCAAACCTTGTACCTTCTCCCAGTAAGCACTGTCATTATCATCCTAAATAAGGCCCACTACTGTGGTATGATCTGCTTACTTCATAATATGGTTGGTACCAAACCTTGCCAACAGTCATGGATCAACAGGGTGAACAACAACAGAGTTAGGATACAGCCCTGAGGAAAACCTGTGCTCAAGAAAATGGTGTTAGAAATATTAGTTCGAACCCACTCATGCTGGGGCCCGTTAGGGAGCAAATCAAGATTTCAGTTGCATAAACAAGTGTTGAAACCTAAAAGGCTCATTTTGTCTACTAAATGCTGAGGAACTTTTCTCTATATCTTCTCCCTTTACAAACAACCAAGTCAGGATCAGACGTCACAATAAGAGCCTGGTGGCATGGCAGACTAAGCACTGTAATTAACATTCAGCTGCCTGCAATTACTGCAAGTTCAAATCTCACCAGGCTTGAGGTTGACTCAGCCTTCCATCCTTTCTAAGGTAGGTAAAATGAGATTGTGGGGGCAATAAGCTGACTTTGTATAAATATACAAAAGTATGAAGGCTATTGCTTAATGCCTTGTAAACCGCTATGAGTCTCTGGAGAAGGGAGGCATATAAATCAATTTTTTTAAAAAAATAAAATAAAATAAACCATAGTAAAACAAAGCAGAATTTATTACCCAACAGTTGGGCTTCTTGCATTTTGTTGCTGCAAAATTATTGTAAGTAGTGGGAAAAGAAAAAAATAAAGCTCTTCAAATACATCAGTACTGAAGATTTGCAGTGGGGCTCCTGGGATCTACAATATCCCAGCTAGCAACCACAGAAACTCAAAATTCAATATTCTCTTATCAACTATTTAAAATTTTAAATATTGGCCCCAATCTAAAAATAAACTACATTTCACAAGCATCCATTTTTCTTGGATGAGATCTCATAAGATCTCATCAAAGAATGAGATCTTATGAGATCTCATCATTATTAAGATCCTCATCATGAGATCCCCTCAGATTCCTCCCATCCTGGACATAAATTGTTTAAACTTCTACCCTCAAAATGACACTATAGGACACTGCATACCAGAACAACTAGACACAAGGATAGTTTTTTTCCCAAATGCCATCACTCTGCTTAACAACTAATTCCCACAGCACTGTCAAATAATTTACTAAGACTGTATTACTATTATTCTTCTCTTCCTTACTAATATCTATCTCTTCCCACTTATTACTATAACCATATCGCTTGTATCTTTCAATTTATATTGTTTTTATTTGTATCCTAGTACGATTTGCTAGCTTATTAGTAACCTTGACTATCACTGTTTTATCTTTTTATTCTTGATGAATGTATTTAATTCTCCAAATTCCTTGTGTGTCCAATCACCTTGGCCAATAAAGAATTCTATTCTATTCTAAGATTTAAAGCAAGAATACTACAATTTTTTTATTTTTTAATGAAATTCTGCAAGAGTTTGAGAGTAGAATTGCCTGCATTTCATAAACATTAATGATCTTGAAAGATTTCAGTTATATAAACATGTATAATTTGTATTTAGAGTAATGGTACTTAGCACCTGAAGTGGTTGCTGATCCTTATTGAATTATTACATAATTTGTATAAGCTGAAACTCAACGAGGAACTGTGGGAAAATGACTATGAGAGCTTTGAGCCATTGCAGATTTCTATATAAACAACTTCATCCTCCTCAAGAATATGTTCTTTATAAAATAAATCAAAGGGGAAAAAAGTGAGAATGGACCTCGAGAGAGAATAGTTTGCAGAAGGACGAAAATTGTTCTTATTTATTCCATTTATTAATTTGCTGCCTGATTCACAATGACTTTGGGCAATTGTAGAAAAACCACAAAGCAGAAAACAGATATCATAATGTACACAGGTGTGATGTTTCCTGAACTCTATACATCATCTGAAAACTCTTGATTAGAGATGCTATTGCATAATTAGCATGCAATATTTCAGAAATGTCTGGAATTTCAATAGCAATTAATGCCATTATCTACAGAGTTCAAGCAGCTGTTCTAATATAATTTAAATGTCACTAAGGAAGGACACATAGAGACACTAACTATGGTAACCTAAATGGCAGGAACAGGTCATAAATTTCATCCTAGAACAGGGCTGTCAAACTCCCGGCCCACAGGCCAGATGCATCACGCGCTGGCCACACCCATGCTTGGTTTAGTGAAGGGGGGGAAAGTCCCGATACGTCAAGGGACACTGTCGTGATGATGTAAGTTTGGCACCCCTGTCCTAGAGCAATTCAATCTCACCATTTGAGATTTGAGGTAAAGTACCCAAAGTGTTCCATAAAATTAAGAATAAATGTTTGTCTAAAGTTATATGGTAATTGGGAGTAAGTATATATAAAGACAATATAAATGGACTGGAAAATAGAGCCCTGGTGGCGCAGCAGACTAAAAAGCACTGTTATTAACACCAGCTGCCTGCAATTACTGCAAGTTCAAATCTCACCAGGCTCAAGGTTGATTCAGCCTTCCATCCTTTCTAAGGTAGGTAAAATGAGGACCCAGATTGTGGGGGCAATAAGCTGACTTTGTATAAATATACAAAAGTATGAAGGCTATTGCTTAACGCATTGTAAGCCGCCCTGAGTCTCCGGAGAAGGGCGGCATATAAATCAAATTAAAAAGAAAACAAAAAAAAACCCAGAGCATACAGTTTATGGTATATTCAAGGATAGAGGAAAATATTATGATTATTAAAGAAAAATAATTAATAATCAATATATAATTATGATTTATCTGTCCTGTCCTTATGACCCCTCCCATAAAATGTATTTATTCAGAACCAATAAGCCAATATGAATTTAGAACATAGAGTCTGTCTACATATATATCATAGTTTGAACTCATGAATCCTTACTTAAATTAGAACATGGGAATGGTGTTACTATTGCATTTCCCATCTCCATTTCTCTCCCCCCTCTTTTTCTTCTCTCTGGTTTACTTCTTTGTTACCATCTTGTTGATGTCTGGATTTCATTATGGCCATATGTTAAAAGCATCAATCAATTCATTAGCTGTCTGTTAATGAATCCATGCAACTGAAAACATTTTATAAGTAGGCCAAATCAACCGAAAGATTTATTTCTGGCCTTAAATTTGTAGAGCCAACAGCAGCTTCTGTGGAGTGACAAGGGTGCTAGAATGATAAAAGCAGGATCACAATACAAAGTCCACCTCTTCTGAATATGCATTATGATATCACACATGCATACAAAAAAGGCAGTATTTGCAGTAGCCTATTGGGTCCCTACTTTTGTTGTTTTGATGGAAGCAGCAAGCTCCTGTTGATATCCATATAGTTAATTAATTAAATTTAATTTAATTTATCACATTTCTATGCCGCCCAACTCCCAAGGGACTCTGGGCAGCTTACAACAAAAGTAATGTAAACAATGAACATAGAAAAATTATTTTAAAACATTATGAAAACATTTTAAAAATATTAAAAGCCCATGCACACCATTCATGGCCGGATCTCGCAAGATTGCAACAGCGAGATCAACGGCCCCAGGCCTGCTGGAAAAGCCAGGTCTTCACCACTTTCCAGAAAGCCAATAGGGTGAGGGTAGTCTGGATCTCAGGAGGTAACTGGTTCCAGAGAGCTGGGGCAGCCACAGAGAAGGCCCTCCCCCACGGGCCCACCAGCCGGCATTGTTTAGCTGATAGGACCCGGAGGAGACCAACTCTGTGGGATCTTACCAGTCGCTGGGAGCTATTATTTTGCTAAGGCCAGTTTCCCTTGCAGGCTCATATTTGATAGAACACATGCATCTTTCCATTGTACATAGTGAAGATAGTATACAGAAGATCCATAAAGTTAAACCTACCATATTTATGTTCTTAGATCATAAGCAGTTTGGAAAAGGCAATGTAAGAGCTACTCTGTTCCATGTTTTGTGAAGATTTTTCTTAGCATGTTCACACTAATGGTGTTATTACCTAATTATCTGCTGAAAGCATTAAACTTGAATATTCATGATAATACATAACATTACTTTATATAAAATAACATTATTTCATCAAGCCACAGGCATAGGCATAGGCATAGGCATAGGCATAGGCATAGGCATAGGCATAGGCATAGGCATAGGCATAGACACAGGCACTGCACTGCACTGGTTTTCCTCCATCCACTTCACTCATTAATCTATGACCTGAGTCAGAATGTCTTGTTTGGTTTGAAAAATTAGAGGCTTGATTGCTGGGTTTTAGCTATTTTAAGTAATTTTATTTTTGTTTTAATCTCCTTAGCCTTCTGACTCCCCAAAGTATATTTGTAGGCATTAGATTTACTACGGTGTGATAAATACTGGAAATGCTTACTTAGTTTACTTGGAACCTGAAAATCCTACTAGCAGCATTAGCCCCTTTGTTTTAGGGATCAGTTTTTCTGATGATTACAACAAAGTATATAACAGCTCTGGATTGATACATCAGAAAGCACAAATGTTTCACTCTTTTTAGTTGTTTCAGTTGCACAGTTTGTTCTAAACATACTAGGAGAGTTCAAATCATCAGGACCAGATGGATTAAACCCCTAGGTTCTGACAGACATGATCTCAGAATCACTGAACTATATCTTTCGGGAGAACTGGGAAACTACCAGAAGATTGGAAAAGAGCTGATGTAGTTCCCATCTTCAAAAGAGAAAAAAAAATAGATCCAGGAAACTACAGACTTATCAGTCTGACCTCAATACCTGGGAAGATTCTGGAAAAGATAATCAAGTAATGAATCGGGGAATACCTAGAGGCAAATGAAGTCATAAAACAGATCATGTCAGACAAATCTTATTGCATTCTTTGACAAAGTGACAAAATTAGTGGATCAGATTAATGCTGTGGGTATAATTTACTTGAACTTCAGAAAGGCATTTGATAAAGTAGACCACAACCTACTACTTGATAAGATAGAAAAATGTGGCTTAGACAGCATCACCACCAGATGGATTCATAACTGGCTGACCAACCACACTCAACATGTAGTCCTCAATGGAACTGTGTCATAGTGGAGGGAAGTATGCAGTGGGATATCCCAAGGCTCGGTTTTAGGTCCAGTACCCTTCAACATCTTCATCAATGATTTAGATGAGGGGATAGATGGGCAACTCATCAAATTTGCACATGACACCAAATTGGCAGGTATAGCCAGAACTCCAGAGGATAGGCTTAAGATACAGAAAGATCTTAACAGACTTGAACATTGAGCGCTATCTAACAAAATGAAATTCAATAGTGAAAAAAGTAAGGTTCTACATTTAGGTAAGAAAAACCAAATGCACAGCAGTGTGCTACAGCTGCCAAAAAAAAGCCAACACAGTTCTAGGCTGCATTAACAGAGGAATAGAATCAAGATCATGTGAAGTGTTAATACCACTTTATAATGCCTTGGTAAGATCACATTTGGAATACTGCATCCAGTTGGGATTTGACTGGAAGCGTTGCGGCGAGACAGTCGGGGAATTAGCGGGCTCCGATGAGCTCCGCGAAAACCCGGACTGACGAACCACTGCCAAGGGGTCTTCGGACCAGAACCATCCTGTATTGACAGGGAAGAAAGAGACCTCAGAAGACCAAGAGGAACAGGCAAGTTCCTCGAAGGTCAGAGTAATCTCTCTTCGATTCAGTGGCGGGGGCAGCAGCCATTGCAGCTGTCAAGAAGCTGGGGCAACCAGACTAAGTGTTGAGCAGGAGTGGTAAATGTAATGGAGTTTTTGAAGCCATGTGAGTGACAGCCAATCTACAGGCGAAGTAACAACAACAAAAAATATTTTTAAACCTGAAACCCCCAGTGTAAAAATAGTGGCTAATGGGCATGGGGGGGGGAGAAAAAGAGGATGCAAGCAGAATTTAAAGGGACAAAAACCCGAAAAGAACATTGACTTTTGAATAAAATTATCTGGAAAATTTTAAGAATTAGAAGAAGTAACCCCAAAATTGACCAAAGGATTGGAAAGAAAATAAATAGATCCTTTCTTTTTGAAGAAAGATAAAAGACAATTGGATATTAAGCCCTGCAACAGAAGTGCTGTATACCTAAAGATAAAATAAAGGAGGGGAAAAAAAGAGGGAGGAAATATTGTTTAATTTGGACTGGGCTATAAAATTGATTTGGTATTTTCAAAGTTAAAAAGAAGATAAAAGAAGCTAGATTGTGAAAGAGGACCAATACAAAATGGACAGTTTGTTAAACAATTAAGAGAATTGTGGATTGTAGAGAAACATCTTCAGGAGAAAAAAGAGCATTGCAATTTGGAATCTTTGTTTTGGAAAATTTTGAACTACATTAGTGATAATATTCGTGAGAATTTTTGGGGAGGATTGCTTTGTCTGCAAGCGGCTTGACTTTAGAAAAAAAGGGAAAACAATGGAACTTTTAAAACTGGAACAATATTAACACAGAAAGAATAAAATGGCGCAGGAAATTAGAGAAATGATTGAAATGATGTACTCATCATGAAAAGTGGAAATAAGAGGAATAATTACAATGTTACATGGAGAATCAAAATTTGAGGATCCAAAAATTGAGATAGAGCAAGTTCAAGGAAACAAAGACAGAGATGCAAGACATGGAGACTGAATGTAAAGAAGAAGATAAAGACAATGAGATTAATTTTGGAAAAACAATTGAATATGTAAATAGTAATAATAAAAAGGAGGTTTTTAGAGATTACATTTGGATTAACTAGAAAAAACAGAAAGGGCAGGAAGAGACAAAAAAGGAATGAAGGATGGCATAGAAAGAATACAAAAAACTTAAATAATTACACTGGGACTAACAGTGAAAAGTGGGGGGGGAGAGGAAAAGGATGGAAAACAACAGGAAAGGCAGGGCAAAATAGAAGAGTCCAGATTTCTGAAATACAGAATGGTTACACTGGAATAAACAGTTGGATAAATAATTGGGCAATAAGAAAAGGAGAAAAGAGATGGGAAACAAGGGGAAATTTAGGGGAAAAGAGGAGAGTTCAAGATTTTAAAACACAAAAGAAAAAAAGAAGAAAAAAAAGGCAAAAATAAAAATGGGAAGGGAGAAAAAGAAAAAGAAATGAAAGAGAAAGATGTTATATATATTTAGAATTGAAATATGAATAGTAGTAAGAAACAAATGGGAAATCATACGACTGTAAAAATGAAATGAATAATACTTGGAATATTTGTTTTTGTATTTTTGAAATCTAGATAATGACAATTGAAATACTTTTAATTGTAAATTGTGATGAAAGTAGAAATGATTAAGTTGTGGTTTGGAGGATTATATGGGCAAAACTGTTTTATTGAGAGAGTTTAATGAGTAACATAAAGGGGAAAATTATTTGGTTTATTACTATTGGTAAATATAACTAATTGACTTGTAAAAAATTAGATTGCATGGAATAATTGGATGATTTATGTTCATATTGATTAATATACCAAAAAAAAGATAGTTAGATAATTAACTGATTTATGCTAAAATGTTGAACTTATATTAAAAAATGGTAATGTTACATAATTAACCAATGTGAGAATAGATATAAAAATAGATGACAATGAGAGGGGTATAATATAGATAGAAGGGAAAAATTGAATTTGATTATGATTAAGATCAGAGATGAGAATGAAGGGTAATGTTGATTTAAAAAAAATACATAAGGAATAAATATGGCAAAAAGGAAATATAGAAATTGTAAACTTAATTGAAATGACTAAACATTGTTTAAATTTGTGAACTGGCCAAATACTCTGTTCAAAGGAAATATATTGTATGTTTGTTTGTGTGTTTGTATAAAAATTTTTTTAAAAACCCCTTTATTTTTTTAAAAAAAGGAATACTGCATCCAGTTTTGGTCGCCACAATGTAAAAAAGATGTTGAGACTCTAGAAAGTGTGCAGAGAAGAGCAACAAAGATGATTAGAGGACTGGAGGCTAAAACATATCAAAAACAGTTGCTGGAATTGGATATGTCTAGTTTAATGAAAAGAAGGACTAGGGGTGACATGATAGCAGTGTTCCAATATCTCAGAGGTTGCCAAAAAGAAGAGCTATTCTCCAGAGCACCTGCAAGCAGGACGATGAGCAATTGATGGAAACTAATCAAGGAGAGAAGCAACCTAGAACTAAGAAGAAATTTCCTGACAGAACCACTTGCCTCCAAAAGTTGTGAATGCTCCAACACTGGAAGTTTTAAAGAAGAGAATGGACATCCATTTGTCTGAAATAGTATAGGGCAGTGATGGCTAATCTTTTTGCCATTGCATGCCAAAAGTGGGGGGGGACCATGGGTGGGGTCACACATGAGCGTGCCCACGCCATAATTCAATGGCCCCCATGCCCCGCCCCCCACATTTATTTTATTTTTATTTTATTTTATTTTTTTTATATACCGCCCTTCTCCTGCTGGACTCAGGGTGGTGCACAGCCAGAAATAAAAAACAGTCAATACAAAATTTAAAATTTAAAAGAATTATGAATTTTGGCCGAAAGTTAAAAAACCTCATAACTAAAACCCAATTGGACAATTTAAAAATCTAAAATCTTAAAAAAATCTTAAGAAAGGGGGGGAGGGTTATGTCTGCCCTGCTTGTTGAAAGAGAAAAGTTTTAAGGGCACGGCGAAAAACCCAGACATCTGATATCCTGCGTATCTCTGGGGGCAGGTTGTTCCAGAGGGCAGATGCTGCCACAGAGAAGGCCCTCCCCCTGGGGGTCGCCAGCCCATGGCACCCTGAGGAGTCCCTCTCTGTGGGAGCATACTGGCCGGTGGGAGGCTATTGGGGGCAGAAGGCGGTCCTGCAAATACCCAGGCCCGATGCCATGGAGCGCTTTAAAGGTGGTAACCAACACCTTGAAGCACACCCGGAAGTCCACCGGGAGCCAATGCAGCTCACGCAGGAGAGGTGTCACATGGAAGTGCCCCGTCGCTCCCATAATCCCCTGTGGGGCCACATTCTGCACCAGTTGGAGCCTCCGGGTGCACCTCAAGGGGAGCCCCATGGAGAGAGCATTACAGTAGTCCAGGTGGGAAGTGACGAGTGCCTGAGTGACCGTGCGTAAGGAGTCCCGAACCAGAAAGGGACGCAACTGGTGGATCAGGCGAACCTGATGAAAACCCCCCTGGCCACAGCCGTCATATGCTCTTCTAAAGACAGCCGTGCATCCAGGAGGACACCCAAGTTGCAAACCCTCTCTGTGGGGGCCAATAACTTGCCCCCAATAGCCAGCGATGGCACCAGCTGGCTATATCAGGATGCCAGCAGCCACAGCCACTCAGTCTTGGAAGGGTTGAGTCAGAGCCTGTTATTCCCCATCCAGATCCGCAGGGCCTCCAAGCACTGGGACATCACTTTAAGGGCATCATTGGGATGGCCTGGGGTGGAAATGTACAGCTGAGTATCATCAGCATACTGATGGAATTCCATCCCAAAGCCACGGATGATCTCGCCCAGCAGCTTCACATAAATGTTGAACAGAAGGGGCGAGAGGACCAATCCCTGTGGCACCTTGCACACAAGGCGCCTCGGGGTCGACCTCTGCCCCCCTGCCAACACCGACTGTGTCTGGTCAGAGAGATAGGAGGAGAACCACCATAAAACGGTGCCCCCCACTCCCAGCCCCTCCAACCGGCACAGCATGATACCATGGTCGATGATATCAAAAGCCGCTGAGAGATCTAATAGGACCAGGATAGAAGAACAACCCCTATCCCGAGCCCTCCAGAGATCATCCACCAACGCAACCAATGCCGTTTCCATGCTCTGCCCAGGCCAGAAGCCAGACTGGTGCAGATCCAAACAGACAGCTTCATCCAGGTACCTGGGAAGCTGTCGTGCCACCACACCCTCGACAACCTTCGCCACGAAGGGAAGGTTGGAGACCGGATGATAATTAGCCAAAACAGCCGGATCCAGAGCAGGCTTCTTGAGGAGGGGCCTCACCACCGCCTCTTTCAAGGCGAATGGCAAGACACCCTCACCCAAAGAAGTGTTGATAATCCCCTGGAGCTAACCTCGCGTAACCTCCGGGAGGCCAGTACCAGCCAGGAGGGACATGGGTCCAATAAACATGTGGTTGCATTCAGCCATCCCAGTATCCTGTCCACGTCCTCGGGAGCAACAGGATCAAACTCCTCCCAAATGACACTCTCAAGACCGGCCTCTATCATCCCATCTGTACCTACCCAGTCAGAGACCAGGCCTTACCGGATCTGAGTGATTTTATCGTGCAGATACTGAACAAAATCCTCACCACGACCCTGCAAGGGATTCTCCCGCGCTCCCAGATGGAGAAGGGAGTGGGTCACCCTAAACAGAGTGGCTGGGCGATTATCTGCCGATGCGATAAGAGCAGGAAAATAGTTAAATTTTGCCGCTTTTATTGCCACTAGGTAAGTCTTAATATGAGCTCTTACCCATGTTTGGTCGGATTCGAACGACTAGACCTCCAACTGCTCTCTAGGCATCTTTTCCGGCGCTTCATCTCCCTCAGCTCCTCAGAAAAACAAGGAGCCAAGTAGACTCGGCGACGGGTCAGAGGCCACAAAGGCACAACTCGGTCCAAAGCGCCAGCGGCCGCCCTATCCCAGGCAGCCACCAGCTCCTCGGCCGAGTCATGAGTCAGAGCCTCAGGAAATGGCCCAAGCTCCATCTGGAACCTATTAGGATCCATCAGGTGCCTGGGGCAGAACCATGTGGTCTGTTCCGCCTCCTTGCGGCGGGGTGTGGCGGTTAGAAAGTCATGCACACGCGACCCCTGGCGCGACCCCTGCTTTTGGCACGTGGTGGCAAAAAGGTTACCGGTGGGTCTGGTAGACTTGTTTTACATCCACCCCAGGCTCCAGAGGCTTTCTTGTAGCCTGAGGAGGGGGAAAACAGCCTTCCTCACCCCTCCAAAGGCCCTCCAGAGGCCAGAAATGGCCCATTTCCCAACTTCCAGTGGGCCCAAAAGGCCCGAAAATCAGCTGGCTGGCATGCACATGCGCACTGGAGCTCAGCTAGGGCAACACTCGCGTGCCACCTGTGGCACCTGTGCCATAGGTTCGTCATCACGGGTATAGGGTTTCCTCCCTGAGCAGTTCCTCCCTGGACTAGAAGACCTCCAAGGTCCCTTCCAACTCTGTATTCTGTTCTGTTCTGTTCGAAGACTTGAACCAACAATTCTCTTTTTCAAATACTGCTTACTGTCCTCTAACATTAAATATGGACAAATTGTAAAACCTGCAAAATATGGCTGCACAGATATTTTAAAGCATAATCTATATTTTACTGATTTTTTTCTGATAATTCAGATGAAACCTAGGAATCCTAATATATATTTTCTTCCATTATGGTTTACCTTGGTTGTTTTTGGTCTGCACCTACCATCCAGAATGAAACCTTGTGAATTTTGTTATGAAGTACAATGAAAGGGCAAACAAAGTCTGCTTAGTTTTGCATTTCTCTTTTTTTCTTATTTGGACTTGGAAATCCATTAACCTGCATCATTAACTCAGGACCATAGTCAAGACTTGTGATTTTCTTCTTTATTTTGTATTTGTTCAGTGCTTAAGTATTTCTCCTTGAACTGCCTCACATTGCCTAATTATTAGGGAAATATGGAATTTTGTTCCTGGTATCATAAGAGAGGAGAAAATAAGAAAAGTTCAAAAACCAAGAATCACTTGAGGCCAAGATCTTATCTTTTAAGGACTTGATATTACAGGTCCAGTATGATTTCCTGTACCATTCCTTTATTTCTAAGAATGCTAAAAAAATCATGAAGATCTGCATGCTTGGAAGTTCTCCAATTATAGTGAATGGTTCACATAAACCTGTACGCCAAGAGGAATAAGGTCTTCAGAATAGAGGTTATGATATGAATGCAATCTGAGATTCAACATTTCAACATTAATTTCTCTAGATTTCAGGATTACTAAACTAAGAGTACAATAGCTGTAACATAAAAAGAAAAGTTTCACCATTTATGTACAATAGTATGATAAAGAGAGCACAGAGGACAATTAGCTTTCAAATATGAATATATGCTGCATTACTTTTATAATCCAGTGCCAGTTGTCACACCTTTCACAACACAAAAAGATCTTGAGCCTCAAATGGTCTCTAATGTTATCATTCACGCTATATTCTTCTATCGTTCATCACAATCCCTCATCCTGAATGGTTGTGAGTTGCATTGATAGCTGGCATAAAAACCAATTTATTTTATGAAAAGACTAGCCTGGGCACCTCTTATACTTTTGCCTCAATCCTCCCAAATTAGCTTCACCAGAACCAGACAAAATATCACCATTCTTTATAAAGATCCTCAATCATCCATTGAGCATAGGATGTGCTATTTTTGTTGCAAATCACACACAGAGATGCTTCAGTTTTTGGAAGTGTGAGACAAATTCCCTTCATGTGAGAGATGGGAGAAGGAAAATTGATTTTCACCCATTTGTGAAGAGAAGCCTGGCCTAGACAAATATTTGTCCAGAAGATTGGTAACCATATTTTCAAAACACTTCAATACCATTTTTCACATTTATTCTCAAATTTATTTTTCTACCATAAATACGTAACTGTTATAGCTTTGTTAACTAAATTGTATTAAATGTAACTAAATTAAATTAATATAATCAATTGTTCATATCTTTACTTTAAACAGTTATTTGAGTTTCAAAATTACATACATACATACATAGTTTTAATTTAATCATTATTTTGCAACCTGAAATGCCTTTTTAAAAAGAATGTGTACCAGTTTTTTTAATTGATGTTAGATTCTGCTTCAATGTCCTGATCTAAAAAGCACAAGAAAATATCTGGATTGTTTGTAATTCTTTGTGCACATTTACCTGTCAGGTAAACCTGTGCAAATAATCAAGAACAAGAGTTGAATTCAAAGGACTTTATTATATTATTTTATTATTATATGTTATTATATACTACCTATACACATACATGTTATCTACTAATAGTCAAGCCAAATTGGCACTAGATAAAGGTCAATGGAATTCAGGGGGGGCTGGATTTGGATATGTTGTGGGAGTGTAGTGACTCCAAACTGATGACAAATCTGATTACACATCATATGTGTTTTGTACATATTAAAATAATAAATTTTAAACTTTGCCTGGAAAATCTAGTTCAGAAAACCAGATGATCCTTGGTTTTCCAGGGATACCTGAATCAAAAACCATCAAAGTTCATTTTTACAATTCATTGTCAATATTTTCCTTATACCCAAGGGATAAATGGGACCAATGAAGGTCATAGGTATGACAAACATATTTTAACATAACTAATAGCTACCTTTTATCACTTAAGCTCTTGATTGGATGTTAAGTATATAAAACTAAAAATTTCAAAAGAAGCCAAACTGTATTTCTTGCTAAGTAGGCATATACTGTGTTTTAAAAATTCTACATAACACAAGTTTTCATAACAATAATTTGCCTAAGGGGTCATATACATGTAAAACATCACTATCTTTTGCTTAACAGTCTCATTTTCTCCTTGGATCTCATGTATATGTGTTAGGCAGGTGATCTGAGACTTAGGATGGATTACAAAATCAGTTGTGGGAGCTTCAAAAACAATTCTCAAAAGAAATTAATTGGATTTGCCGTAAGATTTTCTATATGAGAGTAGTGTTGAATTGATTGATACTTTGGTCAAACTCCAATATCTGTGGAGCCAATCATTGCAGGGGTTTTAAAAGAATCTGCTAGTGGCAAATGATTAAGCACACAACACAACTGAGAAGGATTTTCATTTCTGTTGTTTTCTATTTCAGGAGCTTGTAGCACAGAACAAGTTGTTTCTTGTTTTTTTCCTTGCTTCTCTGCAGACATATGGCCATATATAATTTGCATGCATGCTCATTACAACTACGGATTTTCATGTTTTATTAAAGAATTTTACAGAATTCAAAATTAAAAATGTCCAAATGAAAATAATAACACAGCATTGTACCAGCATAATAATCAAATTGACAGTTTAATCTAGAATTATAATTCCAGGACATTTTTCAGGCATCAAGTTGAAACATGCTGCTTTGATTTTTATTTTTTATTTATTTTTTTGCTTAAGCTATTATTGTTATTGTTATGATACCATTATTACTAAATAAAAATTCAAAGCCAATTCCAAAACAATAAAAACTAATTAAGACAATATAATAATGACTATAAATGCAATTAAATAATACATTAAAGCTACAGTTAAAAGAAATTCAAATGGCTTAGCTGGAGAAAGCATATTAATACCCTGTTTTAAATGGAGAAAGTATGGAGACATATCACAACACCAGAAATAATACATTTCTCAAATTGTGAAGATACAAAATAAAACCCTTTGCCACTTGTTCCAAATTTCAATCTCAGGACTCCAAATTTTTTAGGATTGTTCCAATGGAGATACTGCAGTTGAAAATATTGTATCTGAACTATGACTACAAATTGCATGGATGTTTGAGAAAATTAAAAAGTATATACATCTAAAGAAACCATATTCAAATTGAAGTCCTCCTATAAGCATTGAGTAGAAGAAAATATTCAGCCTAATTGAAGGCTCCAAAATAATTTTATATGCCTAAATAAATCTGTTATAAATATCTAACAGTAAAGGTAATGCCTGAAAAATATGATTGTTGCCTTTCTCAAGTGCAATAAAATATACTTAATATAAGTTTTCTTACATTATCAACTATGACAAGGGCCACATCAATCATTTTTATTTATGAAAGCCACTATTTCAATTCATGCAAAATGAATATTGAATGAAAACTTAGTTCTTAAAACTTTCATGTGAACCATTTACTTTAAATTAGCATTATATTCTCTGCATGCAGAAATATTTAATAATCATCTACATAGCAGATGATTCAAGCACCAGAATTTACCAGCCAGCATGGCTATTGCTAAGATTTTTAAGAGCTGAAGTCTACACTTCTCAAAGTTGCCCAGGTTGGGAAATATTGGGTACCGTATTTTTTGGAGTATAAGACGCACCTTTTTTCCATCCTAAAAGGGGGTGAAAATTTAGGTGCATCTTATACACTGACTGTAGCCCCACCCACCCACTGGCCCCCACACTTTGGCCTTTGCCTCCCAGCAATTTACTTCCTTGAAGCAAGCAGCAAGAAGAAACAGCTCCTTTCTGATTCCGCGCAGCCTAATTAGCACAAGTTGATTGGATCAGCCTCCCAACTCTCAGCTGTTTTGCTCTCAGTTGTTTTGCGCAGGCCTCTGCTGCTTGCTGCAAGGAAGTAGATTGCTAGGAGCAGATTTTTTTTTCTTGTGCTAATCAAGCTATGCTGAAAACGAAAATGAAAGTAAATCAGGCTGTTTGCTGTTTGCTGCAACGAGGTAATATTGCTCGTGGGGAGGCAGAGGCAGAGGGAGATTTCTTTTTCTTGTTTTCCTCACCAAAAAAGGCAGGTGGTCTTATAGTCCGGTGCGTCTTATACTCTGAAAAATATGGTATATTGTATGAATAGTCTGATTAGATATTAGATAGAGATAAAGAACTGTGGTGGTGCAGTGGTTATAATGCCATACTGCCGGCTACTTCTTCTGACTGCCGATTACCAGCAGTTCGGCAGTTTGAATCTCACCAGGCTCAAGGTTGACTCAGCCTTCCATCCTTTCAAGGTGGGTAAAATGAGGACCCAGATTGTTGGGGCCAATATGCTGACTCTGTAAACAGCTTAGAGAGAGCTGTAAAAGCACTGTGAAGCGGTATATAAATCTAACTACTATTGCTATTGCTATATCTGAGATTAAAGAGCAACAACTGCTTAAAGCAGTTTAAGCACTTAAGGAGCCTTAGATTTGTACTGTACTTATAAAAGTTCTCTTTGTATGTTCTTCTTTACTTTTATTTAACTTATTTTTACTGATATACATGGCAGAAGTCTATATTTGGTAGGAATGAGAACTAATGAGAACCGGATGCTCACTTAATAAGGCGAAAGTTGTTTGGAAAATGTGTGGCTTCAGGGAGACTTATGTCATTTTTCTCCACTAGAAAACAGATAAAGTGGAGATCACATGCATTAGGAGCTATATATAAGACTAAATATTGCTGTGTCTGAGTAATAAATTGTAAGGACAAGTCCTAAAAAATTGCCTCGTTTCAACAGGCTAAAAAGTTTAAATGAAATCTGAAATAGCTTGCCAACTACTTTACCACAAGGTATGTACAGTACCTTTTTCCTTCTCTTAATTTTACTTAAACTTTCTGACCCATTTTTGAGAAATATTTTACTGTAAGACTTACATTTTTGTTCCAGAATTGATCATTATGAGTTTAAATGTTGTTAGAGGGACATTTATAAGATTATATAACCTAGATAAATTATTTCTCAATAGGGTAAAGTAGAAAAATAAAATGCCATTATTCTTACATTATCCCAAGTGTAATTAGGCTGGATATTCAGCTGTTGCTTTGGGAATTTTGTCTTGCAAGGAATGCAATAACATCATCAGGGAATGACGTTTATTTGATAATCATCTGTGCCAGAGAACATGAAGAAAAGAAACTGTGAGATGTACAAAAGATGAGGTTACATTATTCCATCACTCGGTCTAGGAAAATAGTATTTCAGGGCCAAAATTAAGGGGGGAAAAGGAAAGTTGCTTTTGCAGGATGGTCTTGACTGTCTTGTGGCATTTAACCAATATTCTTTATTGGGCTCAGTTTACTGATGGCTTCATGGACATAGTCAAGTACTTTTATTCACAACAGTACAGAATTGTGTGTGTGAGACAGAGAATGTGAGTGCACACATATGTGCCTTCAAGTCATTGTTGACTCTTGTCAACTGCGTGGATGGTCTCTGCAGTTTTCTTGGCAAGATTTTGGAAGTAGCTTGTCACTGCCTGCTTCCTAGAACTGAAACAGACAGAGAGAGTAAACTGAGAGAGGGATTAGAAGTAGAACTCAGGTTCTCCCAGTTTCTAGCCTGGCAGCTTAACTATTACATCAAACTAGTTTTCACAGAAGTAATTGGCCATTGTCTTTTTCAGGGGTAACTTTTTTTTTCCAATTTCCCAGTCTAGACAATAGCTCTCAGATACCCTGGTTTTTCCCTTCCAAACACTAACTGGGGCCAACCCTGTTTAGATTTCTGAAATCAGCCAAATCTGGCTTGCTGCTGTTGCTGCTGTGTACTTGGCACTACATTCAGAATACCAGATCTTATTTATGAAGAAAATATTTCTTCTAAGAAAGAAAGTAATGATTTATTTTGTAGCATTTATATGTATTAAAATCATATGTAATTTAGAGACTCTGGTTTATGTTCAGGGAAAAGGTAAAGGGCATAGACTTGCAGGAAGAAATCATAAGACAGGGTAAGTTTATTATCATACCTGAAAGAAAGTACCTAGAAATGTTCAAAATTTGAATAAGTGTTTTCATGTCTATAATGAGAAAATAAAATAATATTAACTTTAATGTGACAAAGATGATCCCATAAAAATAGCCAGAAATGGAATAAAAGAAAATATTAGCTTATACAGTTGGGAATCTGAAAAAGATGTAAAGAATTTAAGATAGAGGATTTTTCACCTCAGCCATGCCCACCTAAACAGCCCTAGCAAGCAGTGGTGCATGGTGTTGTACCAGTAGCAGAAATTCATATACAAGTCTCACTCTGAACAGCCACAGAAAAAATTCAGTTGCCTCCAGCTTTCCCTTACCAAGTCAACATTCTGTTGTCACAAGTTATCTGTAGACCCCTAACTCTTTCCTTTGATTAAAATGGCTGTTGAGGAAGAATGAAACGGACTAAAACAGCATTCTCCATCAGAACTAAAAGGAAGGGGACTTTCTGGCATGTTCATGTGGAAAAGTAAAAACCGGGTTACCACATTTATTTCTGAGGCTCTAACTGCACTAAGAGTTGATTAAATAGATTTAGGAAGAATGATTTGAAGTCCTTTTCTTATATTTGTGGTTCTTATGGTCCAAGAACTGCACAACACAGAAGATATTTGATTTGTAGTATTTTTTTTCGTATTTGGAGCAGGTCTTTGAAAATTACAGTAACCCTGATGTTATATGGGAGAACTTGGCAGATTTGATCATTTTTGTTAATTTGTTAACACTGAAAATAGCACGAAATAAACATGCTTGTTACAGTGTGTTACTGAATCTATTGTAGCAATCAAAAAGTGGAAATGTCACAAAAAATCAGGATGTAGCTGCAACCATAATATCAAACCCATCCATTTTTAATGTGTGTCTTATTTTTGATGCCTGTAAAAATGGGTCAAAATTTTAATTGCAGGTACTATCATGATTTTGGGTGGGAACATTCTTCCCCAAGGATGCCTCCGAAGGATAATAGATCTGCAAACAACTGCTATTAGTTATACAGGGGTTTTTTTCAAGAGTTGCAGTTCATAATATCTTTTTGTGTGTGGAGAGAAAACAATAGTGGCAACCAAAATAAATATTATTCAAAGATAAACACAGACTATTTTAGAAGAATGCTCATAGTTTCTTAGGACAAGTTTCAGAGTGTGCTTTAAGGCTTAAGAATCTCTTCAAAAATGTTAGAAATAGGTTGGGAGGCAGTATTATACCAGATGTTTTCTTGTCAAAAGTAGATCTGTAGAAAAATCTGTAACACACCATGTTGGAATCTTAGCAAAGTCAGAATATACAGTACTGTGTTATTTAATTATTTATATTTCTGTCTGACAGCATAAATATTTCATAGCTTTCTGCAATATATAACTTATCTCTCACCAGACGTGTGTAATGTGATGATTCTAGCACCAGACTAGTTATATAAAAGTAGTTTTCTCTATATATTACTTCAACAATCAATTTTGGAAAGAAAAGTGAGCTTTAGGTAAGCTTGGCTGAAATAGAATAAACAATATGTTTAGTTCCATCATTCAGTTTTTGGATTCTAATTTCAGCCTCAACCTTGTACACATGTTTTAAACCATCCTTCCATTTCCTTAAGATTATTATTTCAGTAGGACTTTTTTCCTGTGGTTATAGCTTGAATCAGCCTGGGGAGTTCAGTTAGATAATTTTCTCAAAACAATCTTTCTAAATTATTCAAATTTCTGTTATTCTTATTGGATTTGAAACACAGCTTTTATAAATTTTTAATGAACAATATACAAAGAGGCAAAAATGCTTGTTGTTTTACAAACAAAGCTCATATTGCTTTTAATATTCATATATCAAAGGAACTTTTGTTTAGGGAATAAGAAAATCTTTATAATGGAATCAATCAGGAGTCTGGTAGCATCTTTTCTGACAAATGCATTTGATTAAAAAGAACAAGCCTTCAGGATCTGACTTTTAATCAAATGGGTTCATCAGAAAATGTATTTCTAGACTCCTGACTTTTGGCTATCATAGACCTAACACTGCTGCCTTCCTACATAGCAACATCAGTGTGTTCATTTCTCCTATTACTGAAACAGAATTAATTATAGGACCTTCCCAGTGACCTCAATGTTTAGTGCCCGGCAGAAAGTAATTTAGTGCATCTGATCACTTAGTCAATCAAGCAAACTAAATAATTGAAGAAACACTAGCAAAACAGCATAGCAAGGCAATGGCTATTAATAGCAAAGTTTAATAGTTCAATTAAATATATCTCAGCAAAGATTACCCAGCCTAACACCTCAGTCCCTCTTTAAATAATTTGACCTCAAACACAATCTCTGTTGAATGTTTCCAGCTGTTGAATGGCATCTGCCTATTTCCCAAAACAAAGTATTAGGATAAATTACTACCATAAATCTGATTTGTGACTCCCTACTCAATATCTTGCTAGAAATGCTTTGGCAAGTGTATGCAAAGATTCATAATTATATATTTTCTTGCTTATAATTTTTTTCCTATTCTCTTCCCACTGTAGTATAAAAATGGGATGGCTGGAGATTCACTTAATGTTCTGATAAGATGGATTTCAGAATGACTAGCATAGCCAAATATATGAAACCGTTTTATGCTAACTGCTGTTAACCATTATTGGAGATTTCTAAGCTTGCTTTAGCAGGAATTCTGGGCACCTATGCTTGAGATTATTTAATTGCAAATAATGTGAATGTAGTTCTTCAGATATGCAAACATGTTTTTTAAGTGTGCTTCAGTTGCAACATATTTCTAGAAGTCACTTGTATTATCTTCAGTGCTACATTACTCTGTTGAACTGACATTTGGGGTTAGCTGAATTGGATTCAGACTAACTTCAAATGTATGTTTATCATTCCAGGGTCTAGGATGCTCTGTTTAAGTAGCTTTCAGAATACCCAGTGTTTGCATTACAGATTATATTTGATAACACTTTAAAGTTATAATACCTGTCCTGTTCAAAAAACAACACATGTATTCTTTACATAGATAACTTGTACAAAATAACCAACTTTTGGCTGTTCAAAATCAAGTTCAACTTTTGACAGCTGTGTTAGTTGTAATGCATTTTTGCTTTTCTGATACACTAAATCATAGATTACAACTCTTGAGCAATCTGTTTACATCTTCTATACCCCTTTTTAAAGTTCAAAATAATCCCTATTTTAGTATGTTGATCATTCTGACTAAGAGCAGTCTTTAATATACAATAATGTGAAACTTGAATTTGGCATATATATGCCTGTTAATGCTATGAGACCCCTTCTTACTACATCTGATAACTTAATATATAAATGATGGGAAATACTGTGGCTTACTGCTGCTATCAGCCTTGAGAAACTGCTGTTTGAAAGTGATTGCACATATTGTCTCAGCAAAGTTTCTATAGCTATTGACAAAAGTTATTTCATAGCTATTATCATCAGGTTCAGTCTGCAAATCTGATCAAAATAATACCTTAAAGCACTTTGGCTGGTGGAATTAAATCAAGTGTAGGGCATTATAAAACTGTGTGTGTGCATATTTAAATATTTTAGAATTCTCGTCTAAGAATTTATTCTTTATCCCAGGGCCAATTGAAAGAGGATTATTCGCTTGCAACATGCTGGTGCATATTATCATTCTTTCTAACTTAAGAAGGTACTTAACATGGGAAGAAGCCATTACACTGTAGTGCAAAACTCACTGACATTTGAAAAGAAATCTTTTGATGGAATAGGGTATAACTTCCATTGTTCAATGTAATTCTGCACAGATCAATTGGAAATGCTGTATTATTTGCCAAGACAGCTTTAAAAAGATATGTACAGTATGATAAACAGATACACAATTTCATTGTTGCTGTTGCCTTGAACCAACAATATATATATATTTCTGCCCAGGAAATATATATGAGATATGAGAAACTGTTGCAATTTTGCTTTGAAGCTAAAATAGGAAATATTGACTCCCTGGAGAAGATCTATATCTAGAAAGCAAAGATAATTGTATGGCTGTTCTACTTTTGGGCTGTATACCTCAGATAGTAGATGCAAGGAATAACACAGATGGGGTGCGATGGAATAGGGGGGTTGTTTGAACAACTGTGTGTGCAGTTAAGACTCTTGCATAGGTTCAGATGTCAGGTGCCTTAATTTTAACAAGAAAAATACACTTTCTAAATGCACATGTGTGAATTGATTTTATTTCGGTTTGTTTATTGCTCTGCCACAGGAACCAATTAATACAGAATCCTTCCGTGACAGTAACATATAACATTGTAACTGCCTTGTTTCTTTGCCTCTGGTGGGTTCAGGTCAAGCTGTGAACAAAAGACATATGATAAGAAATAGAGAAGTTGTCACTCTACTACATATTATACTTTGTTGACATGCAGATAAAAAACTTCATGATGCTCAATCTTTTCCAGGATTTTAGTTATAGATTCAGAGCTGCCCTCACATTGCTAAAGTGCTTTCCTTGTTATGTGCTTGGAAACAGTAATTATGGCAAAACGTAGTAGTTAGAAAAGGATTCTTTTCTATTAACTTTTCTAACTTCCAATATGTTTTCCATTATACTTTAATTCTCTTTTGACTGTACTACTTCCTTAGAGTTCACTGGCGTTGCTTTTGGCATGATACTTTATTTCTCCATTTCTGCTAAATGTGGCTTTTTATGAGATATTTTAATCATATTTTAATTATATATGTTCCACCATGGGGTATAGTACACACAGGGATGCAATTTGTAAATTTAAAAAATAACTTATGGGCTAATTATAAATTAAGACCAAGTTAGTCTATCTAACTAACTAATTTTAGTAAGCACTTGAGTAGTCTATAATCCTACTAGTGCATAAAAAAGAGACAGCATGATGTAAAGATTAAAACATGAGACTAGGATTTGGATCACCCAGATACAAGGCCATCCTTAGCTATGAAAATTCACCGAGTTTTAGAGTTTTAAACTTTAACTCAGAGTTTTAAAACTGAATTAATTACTTGTCTCAATCCAATCTACCTCACAGAGACCAATATATACACCCCTGAAGTGCTGGATAAAAGGAGCAATAGAAATTTTAACATCAGAAACCTGAGCAAGAGATGTTAGCCTTGGCTATAAACAAAAGTTTGATAAGGCGAGATGATAAAATTTGCTAGCCAATGATTCCTTTCAACACTAGCGAGATCTTCACACTCCTCAGCCCACCTACTTACCCACCAATGTCTGCCATCTGTGAAAGTGAAGCTGCAATTCTGTATTTTTGTCTGTGACACTCCCAAAGGAGTAGAACAGCAATCAAATCTGCAGTTGAAGCCACCTAATTGAATTTGCTGTATTGAACCGAGTTCCACTTTAATTTGAAAATTTGTTCTGAGAAAGGCCTTCGACTGAAACCATGTTGAATTAAAGTGCCCTGTTGAAACTTTCAGTTCTAATAATCAATGCTATGTCCCTTTGCTGACCTGCAACTGAAACCAAAACCTAGCTTCCACTGTGCCTTTGAGAGGTTTTCAGTATGTTGTCTGCACAGATGAAATATATTTTAAAACTCCCATTTGTCCAAGGTTACCGAAGGGAGAGGGTTTAGATTCCAACATTTTGCTTCCTGATGCTTATGTAACCATTTGTTTTAGACTACTCAGAGCTCAATTTTTATACAATCAGTCCATACATATCCTCCTTTTTTATTTTTGAAAACCAAAGAACTCAGTAGATTTATGGGTGAATGGATTGGGTTGGATTCATAGAACTTCCGTTCCTCTTTTCTGAAACTATTTCCTGTGCATGCTACAAATCTAGAGAAAGATTTATGTTGGTCTACCCAGCAATAAGTACTTATTGGCAAGCAGTTCACGAGGGAATTGTCTTCACCTCTATTTGTCAGTGATCCAAGCTAAGCATTCTTAAATCATATCATTCTTCATATTAACTACGCTGTTCAAAATCCTTGCAAGGAGAATCATTGTTAATGCTTATATATGATCTCCATGTTGGAAAAAAGACAAAAGAAAGTTATATGGATGATTTCTTATGCCTGTCCTAGAATCAATATAACACAATTCCAATTTATATGAATACAAAAACTGGAATCTCTCTTTCTCTCTTTTTCTCTCTCTCCATATGATTTAAAATCATGGATATCTTAAACATATTTTAATAACATTTAGTGCTTTTGAAGATTTATTATCCAGCAGTATTTCTGTTTGCTTTAATTTTTCCCTTTTGGCACTTTTAGCCTCCCCTGTAGACTTGGTTGATGGAAAGCTGGTAGCATAGTGAGCCTTCTGTGAAATTTATTATCTTTTTTAGGTAACATAAATATCTTAAACAAAACTTTGGCATCAACATCAAAATTTAAAATATATCTTGTGTTCTCTCTAGCAGTTTTATATTTTATGTATGTTTGATGTTAATGTGAATTTGGTATCTGGCTTTAAATAAATAGATGGGGAAGGGAAGACTAAACTGTAGTTAGTTCAGCTGAACACTTTAATTGTGCAGTATGAAAAGGCACCTTAAATTTCTGGGAGGTGTAAATCCTACCTGCTAACATTAAGTAGTTTTCTGTGTCCTGAAGAGATTTATAATGCTTGATAGAATTTTCTGAATAATCAGTTAGTTTGCAGCTTTAATTTTTTAAAAAGTCAGTGTGATCACTGTAGGACTGTGAGGCTTTAATCAGTGGGTTAATCAGCAAAAGAAAAGTTGATTAATTCAAAGAGCCAATGCTATTTGCTACCATAATGATTGGCACAGAGTTCAGGGAGATCTATATCTATATCTATATCTCTATATATCATGTATGTATGTAGATAGATATAGATGATATAGATATAAATCTCCCTGATATCTATAGATAATAGATATAGATATAGATTAGATATAGATATAGATATAGATATAGATATAGATATAGATATAGATATAGATATATGCACACACACACACACATTATGTATATATAATACATAATATACATGTTGCCCTTTATATGTTGGGATATGGTGTTTCTTGGGTTTAGTTTTGTTGCCCATATTATCTAATAAGTATTAAGTCAATCAAGGGATTTGAGCTGTCATCCATATTTGGATGAATTACAACTGTATTTCTCATTTTCATCTACTACCAAGAAAGCTTATTAACTCTTGCTAGCAGTAATTGGCTGGGTGAGGGAGAGTAATAAATAGAAAAAATGTAATAATTCATACAAGGCAGAACTGTTCTTGGTCATGAAGGTTTCAAGTTGATTTGGAGAGATACCTCCAGATAAATCAATTTTACAGTCTGCGTAGTTAGTGGTTTTGCTAGTTGGCAAGCTGCTTAAATTGGGTAAAGCCACCAACAATATACCGCAGCAGATTATAAAATTGATTGGTCTGGAGGCACTAATCATCCAAATCAGCTTGAACATTTATTCCTGATAAGGTCAGAGCTGATCATGAAGACATATGACTCTGTCACATCCAAACTGGATTACTGGAATCTGAAGCAAATTTTGAAGAGTCTCCAGAAACTGAAATTGATCCATAAAGTAGCTGCAAAAATGCATCCTGGCTGGAAAGTCTGGGAACTGAATCCATACAACTTAAATTTGGCAACTTTGAAAAATACTGACATAGAGGTCCCAGAATATCATAGGAATTTCTCCATTTAGCCCAGTGCTTTGATTGCCTAAGATCTCTGCCCCCTTTGGCTTTTAGCATATATAGGTGATCAATATCACTTTTTGTGTGTAAAGTTTCTTGTTTGCCAATCCAAGTTATCAATTTCTATCTGGGTCTCTATACCAAATAACAGCTATTTATTGCTTTGATGATATTTCCACTATTTAGCTTTAATTTCAAAATTTTCTAAACTCATTTGATATAATTGGTAGAAGTGCTTTCTTGGATTTGGTTCTGTAAGAAATTGGAAGCTTCAAAAAAAAATATTTGTAACCCTCTGAAATATTTGTAGCCATCTTCTGGTGCTACTGCCCTTATCAAATCTTCATTTTAAAGCTGTATCCCATAATTTTCAACAATTTTGCCAAATCCAGTTTCACAGACAATTCATACTGCCTATGTGCTATATGCTCATTATGTTTTAGTGGGTCTCATCTTTAATGGAAATTTGTTCCAGTATAAATCCATGGCAGATTTCTTTTCCATCTTTAACATGCACTGGATAAGTAGGGACTTGTGCCATTTGGGGGCCAAATAACACTGGAAGTCACGTATGTTGAAATTCTATCCTCATTTTTCACAATCACTGAACATGTAATCATTAACTGAAGACTACCTATAACAATGCTTGAAAACTTTCAATAAACAGTGACTGCTCATAGAAGCTGTATCGTCCTTCTAGTTGCTGGGCAAATAATGCCAGGAACTTCTATGACCCTGGTACAAAAAAATCAAGATTCTGGGTGTATGTCTGTAGTGTGCAGATTACATAGTCCTATTAAGGTTAGATAAAAGACACCCACAGGTAATTAAAAGTTCTCCACCCCAAGTAACTAGTGCCTTTAGATTGCAAAACCCTTTTTTATGTTTGTAGCTGCCTAACATAAATTAAATCTTTGTATTCCAAGATTATATGGCATTGTTTGTGCTTAATAGAGGTTTGCTAGAGATATTGTACATATAAAATTTTTCAGGCTACTCTATTTCATAAAATGCTTCAACTACTCCTAGTAATTAAAAACTGTCAGTGGCACTCTTGGACCCACCCATCCTATTGCTGCTAATCTAATTGGCATCAGGCATTGATGCCTCTTGACAGTTGGGGTGATTCAAACTGATCGAGAAGCAATGAACCATGCTTAGCCTGACAAAGATGGCTACTTCAGAATGATTATGCTAGCTCTTGCTTTTGACAATAAGGCTACAGTAAAAAAAAGATACTATACATTTTATTCTATTCAAAAATTAACTGTGCAGTCAGATCTTATAGAAAAAAGGAGTTTCCCTAATCTGACTAGTATATTGATGCTAACCATATTTGTAGTCACTTTCAGATACATGAGAATAAAAATATATTTTGGTAGTCCTGTTTATTTGGAAAATGAATTATTTGTTAGATGATAAGATAAGATAATCTTTATTGTCGTTTTTTTTTACTGTGAGCAGACTGGTAAACATTAAAAATGAAATTCTATTGCCTACTCTCAAAAGAAAATATATATCTACCCATACAACACATAGACACATGATATATAGATACATGATATATATATGTGTGTGTGTGTGTATATATATATATATATATATATATATATATATATATATATATATATGTATATGTATATACCTACACCTATGCATATATTTACACACACACACACACACATAAATCACTGTCCATTTTGAATACATAGCGGAAAGAGGAAACTTGAGAGTTCATAAAGTTGATACTATATGGAACAAAACTGTGACTGAATCTAGATGTTCTGCCTCGAATACCATGAATCCTCCTCCCAAAAAGTAACAAGGAAAATAGGTCATGAAGGGGATGTGTAGCGCTGCAGACAATACTGTGGACCCTGCTCAAGCATCGCTTATATACTATGTCCTGGATAGAAGGAAGTGAACTACAATAATCTTCTCTGTCATCCTCACCACTCTCTACACTGCCTTCCTGTCTGAAGCAGTAATGCTTCCAAACCAGACAGTAATACAGTATGACAAAATGTTCTTGATTGTCCATCCATAGAAAGGACAGGGGAAGGAAGATGTGATACAGAAAATGCAGGCGTTGCTGTATCCGCTTAACCTGTGTCTCACTGTTGAGTGACCAAGCTAGCCTATTTGTTAGCTGCACACCCAGAAACTTGATGGTGCTAACCACTTCCACAGGTGAATCATTAATATACAGAGGTATGTGACTGTGACTGTCTTTTCTGAAATCAACCATGATCTCTTTAGTTTTTCCTATGTTTAAGAGGAGGCTGTTTTTATTATACCAGTTCACCAAACCTTCTATCCAGAAGTGGGTTTCAGCAGGTTCTGTCCAGTTCTGGAGAACCAGTAGTGAAAATTTTGAGTAGTTCAGAGAACCGGTAGTAAAAATTCTGACTGGTCCCGCCCCCATCTATTCTCTGCCTCCCAAGTCCCAACTGATCAGGAGGAAATGGGAATTTTGCAGTAACCTTCCCCTGGATTGGGGAAGGAATGGAGATTTTACAGTATCCTTGCGATGCCACGCCCACCAAGCCACACCCACCAAGCCATGCCACGCCCACCAAGCCACACCCACAGAACTGGTAGTAAAAAAATTTGAAACCCACCACTGTCTCTATCTCCTTCTGGTAAGCACCCTCATTGTTATCCTGAATAAGACCCACAACCAGTGGTGGGTTGCTACTGGTTTGCACCAGATCGGACGAACTGGTAGCGGCGGTGGCGGGAGGCTCTGCCCACCCACCCGGATGCCTCTGCGCATGTATTTCTATGTATATTTCGTTACAATTAATCCACTAAATAACTGTACAAACACTAAAAGTTCTGAATACATCTAGGGGTTCATTCCTAGACTAATAAAATTGAGATTGTTGTAAACATCCAGTTGCAAACAGCTATTACCAGCCATGGAAGAGACTCATCCCTTCACCAAATCATAGGCAGGTGTTACAAAGATTATAATAAACTATCAGACAAGGATATATTTGATTCTAAACTGAAAATAGTTCAGTTGCTGGAATTTTTGTAACCTTATTTCTTTTCTGTCAATAAATCTTGCAAAAAAAAGAACTCTGATAATCTTTCCTGGAAAATTTTAAACAGCTGCCAAAAAACCTAATGTGACATGTCATTACTTAAATATTCTTTAAGCTGTATTTATGACATTGTTTTGATAAATCAATAAATTCTTTATTTAATCTGAAATTTGGGTGGTGCACCTAGATTTTTTTTATTGATAAAAATTTTAAACTTAAATTTAATTGAGAAATATAAATTCTGGTATAATTCCAAATTATGAGAAAAAAAATATATTCCTGTAATAGCTTTAGCTTCAGAATAAAAATAAATCTATACAATTTTAAATAAATAAAATGGGTATTTTTAATGCTCTGTTATAAACTCACTTTGTATAATGTGGCTGAATCTCAGAAAACATACACATTTTTTAAAAAAATCAGAAGATGTGATATGGATACTGGAAGATTTGGAAGGCTTTGCAATGGCAAGCATGGTCCTCCCCTGGGAAAATTCAGCATGGCTGGGTCTTTTCCCTCTTCTCTTTTCCACTTGCAAGGAGGAGATTAAATTTTAAGTACCTGGTTCCAGTAACCAGACATGAAATGGTTGAAATGTCAGAAATAGTTATTATTTCTCAATTATGCTTTGAAAGAAAAAAGAGAAAGATACCTATAACTAAAGGCATCAATTGCAAGCTAATGAAAAGGAGGGGAAAGGAAAAACATGGAGGGAAAAGAATGGAAATATGTGTTGTGCTGTTATGAAGCAACCTCCTCTTTTCATATTTGAATTCCAACATCAAACACAAGTATGTACATCACAACACACATTTTGACTTCCCTCTATCTCCGTAGTTATCTACACATATGACCTTCCTAGTGTCTGAGAAGACAGGTTGGCAGTATGGATGAGAGATCAGGGTGGTACAGATCTTCCAAGGGTCTCTCAGATTTGGTGAGTATTCCTACTTATTTGAATCAAATGAGTTTAAACAATAAGGGGTTACATAGTATTCTCCATTAAATTGTTTGGATTACTTTCCCTCTTTACATCTGCAAGTTGACTGGAAAATAGATGCACCTCCCCCTCCCCATTGACTCCCATTAACATTTGGATCTAGGTCTTCTTCTAAGCATATGAATCTTCTCATTTCCCAAATTAACTCCTGTTTTTAACCTTGGCAATTAATTCATTTACTTGGTCATAAGCCGTTAAAGCCAGCCTTATTTTTTAAGGCATAAAGGTTTCCAATTTTGATGGCATAAATGAGGCATGCTAATCAAAGTGCAAACTTTTGCAAAAGAAGCATTGTCCTAGATTCTTGGGACTGTAGTAATTTTCACACCATTACTTTCTCACACTTGCATTGCTAATTATCCCTTGGTAATGATAATTATTATACCATAGTGATTGCTTCCTTCATCACAGGATAAAAACAATGTTGATCTAAATGTTCAACTTAAAATGTACTTCATAGTGGAACTCCTTTCTCTTTTCCACGGTGCTGTATTTTAACTGGAAAGAGCAGGGAGAAGAAATGGTAAAATACTATTTGCTGAATTAGATCAAGGTGTTGAAAAAAATGAATTTTCATCTTAATTAAGAGTTCATTATATTATACTCATCAATGTGCCTGTAACCTGTCAGTAACTTCCTTACATATTTATAATGTTATGACTGTATACATTTGTGCAGAAGCAGTTTAAAGCCAGTTCCATAATTATCACAGTCACCAAAATATAGTATTTATTAATTATATAGGGAATTTAAAAAAAAAAATAAATTTGATTTATATGCCGCCCTTCTCCAGAGACTCAGGGCGGCTTACAATGTGCTAAGCAATAGCCTTCATACTTTTGTATATTTATACAAAGTCAGCTTATTGCCCCCACAATCTGGGTCCTCATTTTACCTACCTTAGAAAGGATGGAAGGCTGAGTCAACCTTGAGCCTGGTGAGATTCGAACCTGCAATAATTGCAGGCAGCTGGTATTGATAACAGGGTGAATTAACTAAAAGTAGACTTAAATTTTAAAAAATCATAACAGTTATGGGATTTGCATTATAAATTATAGTTATTGACAAGATAATTAGAATATTATAATATCAGATGTTAAATCAGGTTGACTGCTTTTCTCTTCATGAAAAAAAATTACATTCTGTATTATTTTACCCATACCAGCATGCATCATATAGGACAAAGATATATAATAAAATACCTACTTATAAACATGATCTTAACCTTCATAAAGTTTCCTTGGCTATCTGACATGTTGGTGGAATTTAAAACATTGTTTTAATTTAAAAGGGGGGACTGTGGCACAGTATAAAACACAGCCTTAGTCTCTAGTGTCATCTTTATTTATAACAATGTTTATGGCCCCCGTAGGGCACATAAGCATTGTAGAAAATAAAAACATAGTGTGCTTGCAACTTAATGCCTTAGTTGGACATGCACCTACAGGGTAGGGAAAAAAAGAGGCAAAATTAAACCAGGGTGGGGGCATCTGAGGCAGATTGTAAGCTTGGTTGCAGGGAGTTTGCTTCTGGTCAATAGAGTTTGTGCATAGCACCCAAACAGCCATTTTGAAATTCACAGTTCTTTGACTAAAACGGTTGCTTAGGTTTGACGAATACTATTGAAAAACAGAATAACGATATGTAGTTTTCCTTTAAAAGCACCATTTTCCAACCTGATGATTCCAATATGTTTGGGAAACAATACTGAGAATTTCCCTCCTCAGTACATCTATTGAAAAAGGCTAGCTGAAATATGACAACAAACTTTAGCTCCTCTCTCTTTCTCCTCTACATCAGGAGGTCTCCAACCTTGGCAACTTTAAGCCTGGAGGACTTCAACTCCCAGAATTCCCCAGCCAGCTTTGCTTTGCTGGCTGGGGAATTCTGGGACTTGAAGTCCTTCAGGCTTAAAGTTGCCAAGGTTGAAGACACCTCCTCTACATAATGTATAATTCTCCTTGCTGTAGCTCTTCTCAATTAGAATTAGAATTAGAATTATTAGAATTAGAATTTTCTTTATTGACCAAGTATGATTGCATAGACAAGGAATTTGTCTCCAGTACATAAACTCAGTATACCTACATTAGGAAAGTATAATGATTATTGCCTATTTATTCTATTTAAAGTAATATCATCACATACAGTGTAACGTTAATTCTAACCTGGCCATTCTCTACCTGCATAAGATTAAACAAAAAATCCACTTTAATGCCGAAATGAATTCCTGCATATTGAAACAGGGATAACTTCCTGGACAATGCACACTTAGCAGCACATAATGGCTGCAATTATGTAAATAATTATGTTAATTAATACTTGTATAGATTTGATTTATTTATTCAATCAACAGACTTAAATGGCCTTACTTTTATTTTTAAGTATACTGCATGTTTTGAGTTGATGTTTTCCATATTCGTAAGTTACTTTTTAATTTTTCAATAAAAGTAATTCCATAGATAGCATCTCTAGTACTCTGGTACTCTTACAAATCTGTCTAGACACGCAACGTGAGGGCTGGTCTGGGGCTGGTTTGTGGCCCCAGATTTGGCCTCAGATTTGCCAAATCTGAGTTTGGAAAGAATTGACCTAGAAAATTCCTGAGAGAAGGCAAAAAGAAGTTCCATTGTTAGATTTTCCTTTTGAGTTCATAGTTCTATCGGTATCTCATATATGAAGTTTAAAAATACTGTGGTCCAATCCAAGGACTTGTTCTAGATGGTTATGTTTGGAAGCTAAAGTCTTTATATATATATATATATATATATATATATATATATATATATATAT
>WNWU01013479.1:2544007-2576006 GCA_012654045.1 Ptyas mucosa
ATATAGTTTTTATAAATAAACAATATTATCGCTTACAATATGTGGAATTTTCATTATCCTTTTACAAAGATAATATATATTTTCTTTTTTTTCACATACAGCAGATCTTCCGTTATTAAAGTTTCAAATTTAACAACCGGATTTATACAAAAATATCAGTTCAGTATCCAGAGTAATATTAAAGTTTACAAAAATAAGAGATATCATAAAAGGCACAAAGTAATAGATTCCTCCCACTTCGTCATTTCTTAATTCTAGATCTCAAGGTTCTGGCCTTAGCACCCCCCTCCTCCCGGACCGCCACGGCCTCGCCCGCCCCCGTTCCTTGATCATCTGGTACCTCCCCTTCCTCGGTTCCTGTATCTTCCCCCTCTAGGAGGGTCTTATGTTGCTCCAGATAGGCCTGAGCCTCCGCCACACTATTAATTTTCTTCCTACTGTCCTCCCAGAAAATCATCAAACCTTCCGGCATCAACCACCTGAAGCCAATTCCCTTAAGGTACAATTTATTTGATAAAAAATAATAATTTCTTCTTAATTCTCGTACCTGTCTAGGGATCTGCTTCAGAATGGTGACCTCCTTGCCCCTGTATTTCAGCGCCCCCGATCTTTGAATTCTCAGTATTTCATCTCTTGTTTCCCTTCTCACAAATTTAATGTGGACCTCTCTTGGGACACTATGTAAAATTGCATATTGTGAGTTTACTCTATAAACTAGATCCATATCCCATCTCATAAAGTCCAAACCTCTTTCAGTAAATTCGCCCAACAATTTAACCATCACTTCTCGCAGATCTTCCTGGTCCACCTCTTCCACACTTTGAAACCTGAGAAAATAAGACATTCTATCCAGCTGCAAAGCTAAGATTACATTTCCTCTCATTTCTTCCCTCTTCTGGATTGCCCGCACCTCCCCCTCCAAACCTCCCACCTTTTTCTTATTCTCCTCTGCCACCTGTTGAACAGCAATTAAATCTTTTTTCATAACTACAATTTCAGATTTTATTTCCAGTTGCCCTTTTTGCAGGTCATCAAGTTTATCAAGTTTATCATCCAATTTTGCCAATTTCTCCAAGATTTTTTCCATGTCACCTGGTCTTTGTCCTTTTGCCATCTTGCAGTAATAAAGAATGAGAGGTCCTCAGGTAGGCACAAGCATCCAGAGAGGGGAAGATTCTCTTAAAAATCAGCACTATTTCCTCACGATCCACCAGAGGGCGCTCATAGGAGCAATGAGTCCGGCTTGTAGAGTAGGTCAAACAGGAAACCAGAGGTGGGTGATGTCATCAATTGTGCACAAAGAAGCAGGAAATCAGGCCCCGGCCATGACTCTCCAACAAAGAGAGAGGCCTCCAGCCTCCCTTCCCGAATTCCGCCTCCACCATTCTCCACAAAAAATCAGCGAGGTAAGAGGTCTCCTTCTTTTTTCCTCCTCTTTCTTGTCAGCCACGGCACCCTTCCCAGCTACAGGGGGGGGTAAACTTCGCCCCCCCCTCTCACTCGAAGCCTCGTCGCTTCGCCAATCAAGGTCTCTCCTTTTCTACTTATTCTCCGGCCTGCATCCCTTCCTCTTCCGATCGCCTCTTTACCTGCTGCCTTAATTTCGATATACACCGGGTCCTACGGGCACATAGGCACGGAACGGCCTTGGGAATGGCCGCTGCGTGCCGCCCACACTCGCCAGAGCCTCGGGCGCGCCAGCATTGGCCGCCCAGCCCCTGGAATTGAGGCAGGGGACCCCTGGCGAGCCACCCTTAATGGCGGATACCCCAAAACCAGGGCACCCGGCCCCGAGGGGCCTCCAGGCGGGGGGGTTCAGACGCTGGGGCAAGAGCTTACCCAGGCAGCGTCCGTTGCCATCCGGAACCAGAAGTGATCTCTGGAAGCTAAAGTCTTGAAAATGCATATTTTATTTTACAGTTCTTCCCATGACAGCAATCATAGAAAAACTACCCCTTCCCTTCCCTTCCAATCTGGAGTTGTCTATTTTGCTCAGTTGTAAAATTCTGGTTTGGATCAAGGAATGAACTCACCTCAGACTTAATTCCAGGGATCACAAGACTGAATTTTCTTTTTGTGAATATCCAATATTAAATCTCTTATAGATACGATTTTGTGTCTTCCTGTACTGAATGAGGAAGTATTATAATGTTCTTGAATAAGGGTACAATAGCTGACAAGATCACTTTGCTATATAATCCGTCTCTTTAAGACTACATTAAAGAGAAGAAATCAAAGTGCTATTACAAAGCTTAAAGATAAAAGCTATTTAAAAATATGGCTTCAGACATACTTCCCCCAATTAATCCAGTGCTGAGCTCATGGTGATGTGATTTATTGGAATTATGTAAATATATGTCTAATGTATTTCAATATCTCTGATGTATTATTTCTGGAAAAATATTCTAAAAACTCTGTGTGTGCATGTTTTTGTGTGTGTATGTGTATGTGTATGTGCACATGTTCGTGTGTGTACAGAAAAAAGACAGCCGATTTTCCAGACTTCCCTATATTACTCAAAGCACTTGCAATTCATCTATCTTCTGCTTAGCTTTCCTACACTGGAAAACATTTTGGGGGGGGGGGGCTGCCTATTGAGGAGTACACAAATTAATAATTTTCAAAATTATTCAAAAAGGGTGCAAGAGTTTCCAGGAGGAATAGAAAAAGTGGCTGTGTTATGTTTGTTTGTTTGTTTTTATCCAGTTCTGCCCTAGATTAAATAGTGTAGAACACAAGAAAACTGATCCTCTGTAAGTAGATCAGAACAAATGGGAAAAAGAGATTATCCATATGCAAAATAAAAAAAAGTGTAGCAGAGATAGATTCTTTGTGTCTTAGATTATGATAATAATCTTAGAGATAGAATTATTGTATTGTATAATGAAAATGCATATCCCAACTTTTCCTTTAATGAGATTGACTTATTTCCATGTTTTTTTAAAAAATAGTGGCTATATGACCAATTCATGCCAATATTATAAGGTTTTCATATAGCAAAAAAAAATTCAACTAGGCAGATATTTAGCTCAAATCCCTGTAATAAACACATAAGGATAAAACAAGCCTTCCATCTGTAATTATGGATTTTAAAATGCAACATTTTCACATTTCTCCAATCTGTTGGGCTAAAATAATTATCTCACTAAAAAGATCCAATAAATATTAAGCCAAAATATCCAGTGCAACCATCTATTTTGTTGTGCCACACTGTGAGGGGAAGGTTCAGCTCTAAGGCTGTACATAATGGTTACATACGTGCAACCCATACAGATACAAGGACTTTTTTTCCCTCATCAGTGATCTTGATGCCACAATAATTATTAGGAAAGTAAAGAAAGCCAGATTGACATTTGGGATTATATTCTTAAGAGTTCCTACAATTAATAAACTTTGCAGGAACAAAAATTTTTGAGAAATTGACTGTATGAGCAATATAATCAGGAGATTCATATAAGCCCTGGGACTGTTTAGCATACCAGACCAAGCTATAACATAAACCTGAGATAATGCATGTGGCCCAGAAGCCACAAACATGACACACTAGGGCTCAATAATGGAAGATTTGGCTCAAGATACTCAAAAATTGCTACAAATCAGGTGTCTGGTAGCACTTTTTCTGATTAACACTTTTTATTAAAAGGCATACATGTTTAAGAGCTGCAGTTCATGTCTACAGATGCACAGAGTGGCTAGAGTAATTGGAATGAGACAGAAGAACAAGGAAAGGAAGGACGTGCTGGTTATGCAGATGAAAATTATATGTACATTTATTTGCAGATGTAAAGGAGCAGCTGTTAATTAATGACGTATTGGTAATCTGTCTCCCATTGGTTCTCAAGGATTACTCAAAGACAGAAAAGTCTGGTGACCATATTATTACTAGCATTCCTATGTACTTATCATATGCTGTATACTAATGTATAGTTTATTTCATTCCTATGTGTATTTATACCTTGTTCCATTTAGTTGCATTGTGGTATAAATATTCATATACAGTACCCTGTTTCCCTGAAAATAAGACATCCCATGATAATAAGCCCAATTGGGCTTTTGAGTGCATGTGCTAAAATAAGCCTCCCTCTGAAAATAAGCCCTCCCTGAAAATATTTAAACACAGAATGGAAATCAGGAAAGATGGCAAGAGGAGCCCCATCTTGCTCCACATGTCCCAAAATAATAAGACCTCCCTGAAAATAAGGCCAAGCGCTTATTTCGGAGTTCAAAAAAATATAAGACAGGGTCTTATTTTTGGGAAAACACGGTAGATGGAGTATATGAGACCCATTCAAAGCAAACCATGGAGATGGGAGGGTTTGTTCTAGAAGATATTAATTTGTTTTTTAAGGGGTGGGAGGGAGAATGCAATATGTACCACCGGGGTGGGTTTGGGGGGCAACCCACAGGTGTCGAGGGGGGCCAGTGGGGCTAGTTCCTATAGAGAGGAAGGTGTTTCCATTGGTACTGTGAGTGGGAGGGGCAGATATGTCGAGAACAGGGGGCCATATTATGTTAGGGGAGGTCACACTCGCTACGTGCGAGTGATTACGTGCTCCAGCCCCCAATGCTCTTCTCGCCTCCCGGGTTGTTCAGATCCTCAGGCCCATGGCCTCCGGTTGATGTTGTGCAATGCCAAGTCCATGGTAAATAAAGCCCCCCTCATCTGTGATTTGGTTCAGGAGGGGGTGCGGACCTGGTAGGTATTACAGAGACCTGGTTAGGCCAGGTGGGGGGGTTCCCCTCGTTGAGATGTGCCTACCAGGTTTCTATGCATTCCATCAGCCGAGGGCTCAGGGGAGGGGCGGGGGGGTGGCGGTTCTTGTAAAGGAGGGTCTTGCTCCTAGGGAGGCCACTGTACCTCAGATAGCTGGATGTGAGTCTCTCCTGGTGAAGTGGGGGCATGGGAGGCAGATGGGCTTGCTGATTATGTACCTGGCTCCCTGTCACGTGTCGGCTGCCCTGCCCGAGCTACTCAGCATGATTGCCAAGGTGGCGGTGGAGACCCCCAGGCTTATGGTTATGGGGAACTTCAACCTGCCATCTGTCGGCAAGATGTCTGAGGTGGCTCGGGAGTTCATGGCTTCCATGACGGCCATGGACCTGACCCAGCTAATTCATGAACCCATTCACACGGGAGGACACACTCTGGACTTGATCTTTGTCTCTGGACAGTGGACGAATGATCTTGAGATACGGGCGGTAGCATTGAGCCCTTGTCATGGTCAGATCATTCCCTTCTTAGGCTTGACTTTCTAACCGCCACACCCCGCCGCAGGGAGGTGGAACAGACCAGATGATTCCGCCCCAGGTGCCCGATGGATCCTGATAGGTTCCAGATGGAGCTTGGGCCATTTCCTGAGGCTCTGACTCATGACTCGGCCGAGGAGCTGGTGGCCGTCTGGGAAAGGGCGGCTGCTGGCGCTTTGGACCGAGTCGTGCCTTGGCGGCCTCTGACCCGTCGCCGAGTCTACCTGGCTCCTTGGTTCTCTGAGGAGCTGAGGGGGATGAAGCCCTGGAAAAGTCTCCTAGAGAGCATTTGGAGGTCTAGTCGTTCCAAATCCAACCAAACACAGGTAAGAGCTCATATTAAGACTTACCTTGTGGCGATAAAAGCAGCAAAATTTAACTACTTTTCCGCTTTTATCGCATCGGCAGATAACCGCCCAGCCACCCTGTTTAGGGTGACCCGCTCCTTCCTCCATCTGGGAGCACGGGAGGATCCCTTGCAGGGTTGTGCTGAGGATTTTGTTCAGTATCTGCACGATAAAATCACTCAGATTCGGGAAGGCCTGGTCTCTGACTGGGTAGGTACAAATGGGATGATGGAGGCCGGTCTTGAAAATGTCATTTGGGAGGAGTTCAATTCTGTTGCTCCTGAGGACGTGGACAGGATACTGGGGCGGCTGAACGCAACCACATGTTTATTGGACCCCTGCCCCTCCTGGTTGGTACTGGCCTCCCGGGAGGTTACGCGAGGCTGGCTTCAGGGGATTATCAATGCTTCCTTGGGTGAGGGTGTCTTGCCACTCGCCTTGAAAGAGGCAGTGGTGAAGCCGCTCCTCAAGAAGCCTGCTCTGGATCTGGCTGTTTTGACTAATTATCGTCCGGTCTCCAACCTTCCCTTCGTGGCGAAGGTTGTTGAGAGTGTGGTGGCGCGACAGCTTCCTGGGTACCTAGATGAAGCTGTCTATCTGGACCCGCGCCAGTCTGGCTTCCAGCCCGGGCACAGCACGGAAACGGCATTGGTCACGTAGGGATGATCTCTGGAGGGCTCGGGATAGGGGTTGTTCTTCTATCCTGGTCCTATTAGATCTCTCAGCGGCTTTTGATACCATCGACCATGGTATCATGCTGCGCCAGTTGGAGGGGCTGGGAATGGGGGGCACCGTTTTACGGTGGTTCTCCTATCTCTCCAACCGGACGCAGTCGGTGTTGACAGGGGGCAGAGGTCGACCCCTAGGTGCCTTGTGTGGGGGGTGCCACAGGGATCGATCCTCTTGCCCCTTCTGTTCAACATTTATCTGAAGCCGCTAGGTAAGATCATCGATGGCTTTGGGGGGGAATTCCATCAGTACGCTGATGATACTCAGCTGTACATTTCCACCCCAGGCCATCCCAACGATGCCCTTGAAGTGATGTCCCAGTGCTTGGAGGCCGTCTGGATCTGGATGGGGAATAACAGGCTCTGACTCAACTCTTCCAAGACCAAGTGGCTGTGGCTTCCAGCATCCTGATATAGCCAGCTGGTGCCATCGCTGGCTATTGGGGGCGAGTTATTGGCCACCACGGAGAGGGCTCACAACTTGGGTGTCCTCCTGGATGCACGGCTGTCTTTAGAAGAACATATGACGGCTGTGGCCAGGGGGGTTTCATCAGGTTCGCCTGATCTGCCAGTTGCGTCCCTTTCTGGATCGGGACTCCTTATGCACAGTCACTCAAGCACTCGTCACCTCCTGCCTGGACTACTGTAATGCTCTCTACATGGGGCTACCCTTGAGGTGCACCCAGAGGCTCCAACTGGTGCAGAATGCGGCCGCACAGAGGATTATGGGAGCGACGGGGCGCTCCCATGTGACACCTCTCCTGCGTGAGCTGCATTGGCTCCCGGTGGACTTCCAGATGTGCTTCAAGGTGTTGGTTACCACCTTTAAAGCACTCCATGGCATCGGACCTGGATATTTGCGGGACCGCCTTCTGCCACCAATAGCCTCCCACCGGCCAGTACGCTCCCACAGAGAGGGACTCCTCAGGATGCCGTCAGCCAGGCAGTGTCAGCTAGCGACCCCCAGGAGGAGGGCCTTCTCTGTGGCAGCACCTGCCCTCTGGAACGACTTGCCCCTGGAGATTCGAAGGATATCAGAGCTCCGGGCTTTTCGCTGTGCCCTAAAAACTTTTTTTTCCAACAAGCAGGGCTGGCGTAACCCCCCCCTTTTTTTTTGAGATATTAGACTTTTAATTGTATAATGGGTTTTAACTGGAAGATCTTAAACATTTTCGGCCAAAGTGTATAATTCTTTTAAATTTCTTTTAAATTTTGTATTGGTATGTTTTTTACTTGGCCGTGCACTGCCCTGAGTCCAGTAGGAGAAGGGCAGTATATAAATTTAATAAATAATAATAAAATAATAATAATAATTTCCAGAAGCTTGGAACAAATATAATGGTATTTCTAAGAGGATTAAATAAGAAATGGTTTTCAAAACATAAGCAGTTCCCAGGCGAAGTGGATGAGGTAATAACACTAAATGGAAAAATACCAGGACATAGAAGATTAGTACCTTCCTTCTTTCCTTCCTTCCTTCCTTCCTTCCTTCCTTCCTTCCTTCCTTCCTTTCTTTCTTTCTTAGATTTATATACTGCCCTACTCCCGAAGGACTCAGGGCAGTGAACAGGCACAGAATAAAATACATAGATACAAAAGTTAGAAGCATAAATAAAACCAGATTAAATAATTTAGCCCAAGACAATTAAAAATCTCAATAATTTAAAAACAGATTAAAATTTTCAATTTAAAAGAATTTAAAAGAAAAGGGGAAAAGGTTAGGCCAGGCTGGCTTGCTGGAATAGGAGAGTCTTAAGAGCACGGCGAACAGTCCACAGATCCGGGATCCTCCGTATCTCCGGGGGGGAGCTCATTCCAGATAGTGGGTGCCCCCACAGAGAAGGCCCTCCCCCGGGGGTCACCAGTTGACACTGTTTGGCTGACAGCACCCAGAGGAGCCCCTCTCTATGAGAGTGTACCGGCCAGTGGGAGGCTGTTTGTGGTAGTAGGCGGTCCCATAAATAACCAGGTCCTAAACCATGGAGCGCCCTAAAGGTGGTAACCAAAACCTTGAAGCGCACCCGGAAGACCACCGGGAGCCAGTGCAGCTCACGCAGGAGAGGTGTCACACAGGAGCGCCATGTCACTCCCCTAACCACCCGCGCGGCCGCACTCTGCGCCAGTTGGAGCCTCCGGGTGCTCCTCAAGGGGAGCCCCATGTAGAGAGCGTTACAGTAGTCCAGGCAGGAAGTGACAGGGGCATGAGTGACTGTGTGTAGGGAGTCCCTATCCAGAAAGGGATGCAACTGGCGAATCAGGCGAACCTGATGAAAAACCCTCCCGGTCACGGCCGTCAAATGCTCCAAGCTGACACTGTCCCAGTCTTTCTGGAAGTTACAAAAATAGATGGAAATTGTATATATATATATATATATGGTGGTTTTGTCACCTTGATTATTAGAATTTAGACCTGGACTGGCCAGCTACATATTTATATCTTTGTACATCATTTGTGTATGAATGTGTACTTTTTTTTCAGAAAATATCAATAAAAATTGTAAACCTGCATTTGCTTCTATATGTCCTAAATCTCCTAATATACAGTGGGGAATTATAAATGAGATAACCTCTGAATAATCACTTTAAGATGCCATTCATCTTGCTCCTAAGATTTAAACCAGTTCAGAGTAAACAGAGTAAACAGATACTCCCTGACTACCTATGATTCCACCTGAATCTTCAGCCCTGCCTCTTCATTCTACAATTTGCAATTCCCCAGTGGAACATCCCCTTTCACAGATATTTGAGTTGAGCAAATCTCTTAACTCTCTTAGCATTGTGCTGACTTTGTTGAACAACTTATTTTTTAAGGTATCTGAAGGCCTCTTTTTTAATCTTAATGTCATTATCAACATCAGCTAATTATGTATTTAGCGATTACTATCTGCCTTTTATGTTACCATTTTTCTTTTGCTTTTGCTAAGGATTTTTATACTGCTGTCCTGGCCATTCTATACTATATTCCATAATTAAGCTTCTCGTTGTTAATTACATTTTTAACTTTCTTTTTTTAAAAAAACACCCACTCATCCTAAGTTCCTTTTCAAATTGTTTTTTCTATAAATGCCTTCAGTTTATTAAAATCCATGCTGTTCAACTAAAGGAACTTTCTATGTTTCCTTTTTTGGAAGACTGGAATATATATTTAACTATATCCCTATATACCCTTAAAATTTAGTTTTACCCAACTTTCTATGATTATGTTCTACTCAAGTACCTGTGACTTCTACTTCATCTATTAAATCTTCAGTTATGGTTGAGAAAAAGTCTAGGATGGCTGCTTATTTTATGCTTTCTTCTATTTTCTGAAAACTTCAGCAAGCAGGTCAGAAATTTCCTGGAAGGGCTCTGCTTTGCAGAATTGTCTCCTGAGAAATATCAGGATAATTAAACTTCCCATTTCTATTACTCCAGGTCTTTTTGAAAGATAGAAATTTGTATTTGGAAACTATCAAATCAAATTTTTATTATGGCTGTAAGGCTAGTAGTCAAATACAATATTAAGGAAAAGGGGAAAGAACTAATATAATTCTTCAATCAGAAAGGAAGATGTATGGTATATACAGAGGCACAAGATCCAGCAACCTTGGAAAATATGGCTGGACAGGAAAAGCAATAAATAGACATTGTGCTCTCTGCCAGGGAATTTTTTCAATGTAGGATAGATAAAAATCATCCAGGGTTCCCTGTAGAAATAGCAAAAAAGAAGGATATGGCTCAAAGATTCTTCTGAGCCAACTCCACAGGATTATATGCCCTGGCATAGAGAGATATTTTCATATGAATTTTCCGTTTCAATAGAAAAGGGCAATGCATCCACCTGGCCAAAATGAAGCTCCAGCGAAATTTCAGAAATCAGATGAAGGAGAGATAGGAAGCTGGCTCATACCCATCTGGGAAAAAAGAGGTGTAAGGTTAAACTACAGGCTTAACTGATTTGAAAATCAGTGTTCCAGATATGCTGCTTAAAAGTACTTCTGGCATTTTCCAAACCTAGTAGCCATAAGCTCTCCAATTAGATTCCTAGAAAATGAAGCTTGCCAATAACTTTTTAAAGCCATCTTAATTTAGAATGCGCTCCAAGTACAAGTCGAGCCAAACCCACCGAGAAAAAAAATAATTTCATCCAAAGATTAAAATGATAACACCAAACCATAGCATCCTTACCTGTCTCTAAGCATAGAACAGCATGCTTAATAAATCTTAGAATTGAAAAGATAGCTCTATAATAATATCATTTGGAAAGCTTCAAGGATGTCAAATTTGGGCACTATAAGGAACATCATCCACATCTTCTCATGGGTAATAGCAAAGTTTAGCAAAAAAACAAGTCCAATGATGAAGATTGTAGAAAATAACAACAAAATCCTGTCTGTTCATCTATTCTTAAGGCAACATCAATAGATTATTTCCTTTCTTTTTTGTCATCAGGTTAGCTAAGTACTCATTCTTCACTTAGATTCCCACCAGAACTGTCCTGCAGAAATCCATTGCCACTCCTGTTTTTTCATTTGTTCATACCCCGAAATGCTTATAGTTAAGAATAGCTCAAGTATCTCAAAATGCAGATCCTGTTTTCATTATCACATCATTCTTTTGTCCAATCTGCTGTGCTACAGAGTCAATACCAAGTAGCCATTAATCATGATTAGAGTCAACATCAATTGCCAAAATAATTGAGTATCTGCAAAATCAACAGAGATAAACATGAATTTCTGGAACCTCCCAGCATTAGTCATTCTTGTCTGGTTAATTCCACACTCATTAACCAAAGTTGTAGTTTTCTTTAGTAATGCCTATAGACATATATGATGCTCTCATGTTTAGTATGCATGATAGAATCCCTTAAAGCATCTGGTATATTAACCCCTTGCTGAAAAGCTAGAATAGATGGAATTCAGCTTTATGTAATAGCACAATTCTAGGCTGGTCCTTTATTTATCATTCCACAAAAGGTCGTTAGGCAAGTAGGGATAGCCAATAGATCATGTTTGATGTTCTGGCTATACCCAGGCTATCAGAGACAGAGTATTTTCTTTTATGGAGCAAAGGTTCCCCTCACACATATGTGCTAGATGTTCCCGACTCTAGGGGGTGGTATTCATCTCCATTTCAAAGCCAAAGAGCCAGCACTGTCCGAAGACGTCTCCATGGTCATGTGGTTGGCATGACTAAACGCCAAAGGCACAAGGAATGCTGTTACCTTCTCACCAAAGGTGGTCCCTATTTTTCTACTTGTGTTTTTTACGTGCTTTCGAACTGCTAGGTTAGCAGAAGCTGGGACAAGTAATGGGAGCTCACCCCGTTATACAGCACTAGGGATTTGAACTGCTGAACTGCTGACCTTTTGATCGACAAGCTCAGCGGCTTAGCAACTGAGCCACCGCGTCCCTCGTATGTATGAATATGTATATATTCAGCTATTCTTCCTGAAGTGAATATTGAATACATGAGTCCTAAAAACTTATTCAGGTTAATAATAACTCAAATAGGTTTTTGAAATATTATATTGTTAATTGAGAGGATATTTGTAATCTGATTCACTTGTAACCTGCACCAGATGACCATCATGACTTCCTCTCCCTTTCTCCAGTCTCAGCCACTTTATATTCTTTATCAGTTTAGCCATTTAGTGCCTTAAAATCAAGAGAAAGGTCATTTAGATAGTGGTTAAGAACCCAAACAGCATGTTGGAGTTCAACTTAAGTACCTTTTACTGAAGCCTGCCAGTAAAGTTCTAAATTATCTCCACTCTTGCTTTCTAACAGCATTTACGGCATAATGAATGCAGTATTTCTACATCTGGAGGGGGAAAAAGTTGGGGGATGGGGGGAATCTAATCAGAACAGTGAGCAATAATCTAAGATTCTTCTGATCACCTTCCATAAACTGACGCTCCCCAGATACATACAGTGCTTTTTTGTTTTCAGATGAAAGTGAGATTTCCAAGAATGCAGAAAGAGCCATATCTGTGTACATTTCTACATAAGTAGAATCTTTCATTGTATAGGGTCTCCTTGAGCAGGAGGTTGGACCAGAAGACCTCCAAGGTTCCTTTCAACTCTGTTATTCTGTTAATTCAAGTTTGTTAAGTGTACTGTTTTTCCTCACCTATTCAATCATTTAATTCTCTGGGTTTGATTGTTAGTGATAATAAAATTCATTACAATTCTGAAAACTGCTTGTTTTATTCCATTCCAGATAAGCCTTGCTTAAACTGTAAATGGTTTTTTTCATAATATACATTGATGAAAGTCATTATTACCCAGATTTATTATGGACTTGCACATATATTACAGAATCCAATCTGGATCAGTCAATGGGACTAGAGATTTTGTCTTCAAAGCTTTTGGACTTGTGCTGGAGCCCATCCTCAGGGAACTTTTCGCTGTGCTTTGAACTGTTCTGTGTGTGGTATTTATATGGTGCCTAATGTGTGTAACTTTTTAAATGTAGATTGGAGAGTTGATGGTTGGCTATTAAGTTGTTGGCTTTGTTTCTTGTGATGGCAAGTCCCCACCCCCTAAGTACTTAATAAAATGGGGGCAAGTCAGCATTCCTGTTGATTGACGAGGGGCCTGTTTCCCAGGCTTCAATCATTTTCCTGGCTGTTTTTGTGTCTCCTCATCCAACAGTCTTAGCAGCTACAAGATTGAATGTACATCCTTGTTTATTGCAATATGAAGCTACCAATGAGTTTGGGTCTTCTCTCCTGATCACTCACTTTTGTTCTTGCAATCTGGTGATTAGCTTCCTCCCTGTCTGTCCTACATAGTCACAGGGGCAATCCATGCAGGAGATCTGGTAAATTATATTGGAAGCATCCCCCAACTCAAAGCAATCTTTATAGTGCATAATTTGTCTTCATATAGTAGCTTCTTGGGAGTGTGATCCCCACTTACAGATCTCGGAAGGTGCATTCTGCTGTTTCCGAAATGTTTTTGATGTATGGCAGGGTGTGCCATGTAGTTGGTTTTATACCTTGCTTCTTCTGTTCCCTCCCTACCATGTTGTGCAGGCATCTTCTAACAAATCATTATGAGCACCCATTCTGCCTGAATTATTCACATTCAGTAGGTACTTCCTCTCTAGCTATTTGGCTTGCTGGGTACTACAGTGGGTTCTCACCCTGCAATATAGTATTCTGATGCATCTCTTTTTGTGTGACAGTGGATAGTTGCTGTTGAAATTCAGGATATAGAATAGAATAACAGAGTTGGAAGGGACCTTGGAGGTCTTCTAGTCCAACCTCCTGCCCAGGCAGGAAACCCTACACCACTTCAGACAAATGGTTATCCAACATCTTCTTAAAAATTTCCAGTGTTGGGGCATTCACAACTTCTGCAGGCAAATTGTTCTACTTATTAATTGTTCTAACTGTCAGGAAATTTCTCCTTAGTTCTAAATTGCTTCTCTCCTTGATTAGTTTCCACCCATTGTTTCTTGTTCTACCCTCAGGTGGTTTGAAGAATAGTTTGACTCCTTCTTCTTTGTGGCAACCCCTGAGATATTGGAACACTGCTATCATGTCTCCCCTAGTCTTTCTCTTCATCGAACTAGACATATCCAGTTCCTGCAACCGTTCATACATTTTAGCTTACAGTCCCCTAATCATCTTTGTTGCTCTTCTCTGCACTCTTTCTAGAGTCTCAACATCTTTTTTACATTGTGGTGACCAAAACTGAATGCAATATTCCAAGTGTGGCCTTACCAAGGCATTATAAAGTGATATTAACACTTTACGTGATCTTGATTCTATCCCTCTGTATATGCAGCCTAGAACTGTGTTGGTTTTTTTAGCAGCTGCTGCACACTGCTGGCTCATATCTAAATGGTTGTCCACTAGGACTTCAAGATCCCTCTCACAGTTACTACTATTGAGCAAGGTACCACATATACGGTACCTGTGCATTTTGTTTTTCTTCCCTAAATGTAGAACCCTGCTTTTTTCACTGTTGAATTCCATTTTGTTAGATAGCGCCCAATGTTCAATATGTGGGGTGTTGATGGCCTTGCAATAAACTGTGGTTTCTAGGCTTCCATCTTCTTGTCGGTTGACAAGCACATCTAAAAATGGTAATTAACATATATTCAACATATACTCAAGCATATATTTGAACATATATTACAGGTAGTCCTTGACTTATGACTATAATTGAGCCTGCAATTGATGTGACTATGCCCAATTTTATGGCCTTTGTTGCAGATGTAATTAAGCAAATACCACTTAGTTAGGTGGACACTGTGGTTCTTAATGATTGCCATGGTCATTTATGAGTCTATTTACCTTAATTCTGGGTTTTGCCAGAAACCAGTGGAAAATGTTGGAAACTGCCAAAAAAATGCCCAAAATCGTGGTCATATGATCATGGGATGTTACAAAGGGTCATAAATATAAGCTGTTTGCCAAGTGTTCAAAATACAATCACATGACCACAAGGTTGGGTGCAGCCATTGGAACCTCAAAAATGGGAACCCCTGGGGAGGTCTGTTGTAATTTCAAACAGTTGCTAAGTGACTGGTCGTTAAGCAAGAATTACTTCTATATTTGCATTACAACTAAACTTCAGACCCTCACATATCACATGATGCCCCACCTTTTGACTGTGTTGCTTAATGGCCAGTCTTAATTGCCATTGTAAACTGAGGATTACCTGTATAGCATTAAGACATTCACAAAGTTGTAGTCCTCTGTTCATGTATTGCTATGGAAGTACTCAAGAATTGTGATACAAGAAACTATGATAAATGTGCAGAATGTATTTTTTCTGTACCTGGATTTTTGATTCACACCCTTTCAACTATATAAAACAGATTTTTTATGTCCGGAGATTTTAAAATATAAAGAGAAACAAAACATTCTCCAGTTAGATTTGATCTTGTGACTGCATCAAGCTAGATAATACTGGGGTTTTTAGCAAAGTATATGTTTTGGATTTACAATAAAAATTTTGAAACATTTTGTATGTTGGCTAGAATTCATAATACATTTTCCTCAAAGTTGATAGTTAATCAGAAAAGCCTTCTTCTTTTTCAGGAAACTGAACATATAGATATAATTCATGACTTTGAATATCTACTTAAGAGGACAATTTAATTCAGCAGACATTGGTATTGGAATATACCAAATAACTATTCTGGAACTGTATTGGAGATGCTATTAAATTTAAATTTATTACCACTGTCTATTTTTAATGTAATACATGAAAATACATATTAACTATCTTGAATCTTCTATGGTATCACATTTCTCAAATGATTTATGTTGAAAAAAATATATATAATGTTATTGAGATAGTATTTTAGAACTAAGAAGTGGAGCACTTGTCTTTCAAATATTGCCAATTCAGATTTCCCTGGATGTTATAGCTCATCAACATCTGAAAAATACAATTTGTCATTTTTACTTTATAACTGTGGGAAGTTTAACTGCAATTTTCATAGTACTTCTGCTTTACTTTGTTTAAATCATCAGGCCCAGCAACATCTAATTCCTGTAAGAATGTATTGTGTTTTTTTCTTTAAATGATATTTTTAATATGTCATTACAAATTGAATGGGTGTAGCAAATCAGTGAAGTTAAAGTGTCAGTTCCACTATGTTCAAAAGTAGGAAGCTTTTTGAAATAAAGAATAAAAATGGAGCCACATCATTCCATTTTATCTTCTGTTCTGTACAATTTATCTATTATGTTCTGTAGTAAAGCCTGACCTTCTTATCTCAAAATTATTTTGCTATAATAATTTATTGAAGTTAAAGCTAATACAAACATAGAAAAATATAAACAAAAATAAAAAGACAACAAAGGGGGGAAAGGAAGAAATATAAAGAAAAATATATGAACAACTTCCCCCTTTAAGACAACTACAACTTCCAATAACTCTTCACATTCCCTCATTTCAACCATAACTGTCTTCATCCCATATTTTATTTTTTATCTATTAGCAAATAATAAACTCTCATCATTCAATTTTAATCAGCAAGTCATTAAGAGTTACCATAAATAAATAAATGTATATATAAACTTTAAATAAGTAAATCAATTTCATATTCTTTTTCTTTATGTTATACAGTAACTTATCACTTTCTCTAAATATACAAAAAAACCCTCTTCTTTCCATATCTTAATTATCTTATATATCTTATCTATAAACAAATATTTAAGACATCATCATTCAAATTTAATCAAGAAAATTTCTGTTAAGAATTACCAGGAAGAACATATTGAGAATCTTGGTCTTTAATTCCTTCCTATTATCCTTCAAATAATATCCCAGGAATTAATTTCTTCTCATTTTATCTTTATCTCTACTCAGATAAAAACTTCCTTCACTAGTTTAACACTTTCCTTCAATTTTAACAACATAAATTAACACTTTCTCTAAAAAAAAGAAAAGAAAAAGCTCCTCTTCCCATCTCATCTATAAACAAATCTTTAAAGCCTCATCATTGATCAAGAAAAACATATTAAAAGCTACTAGGAAAAGCCATATTTTAACCCTGATTTTATAATTCCTTTTATTTGCTTTCCAAACTCTTGGTGTGTATTCCTTTTAAGTAATGTTCAAACTTGATTTCTTTTTATTCTCTTTTTATCTTTTCTCAGGAGTTTCTTCTTACACATTTGCAAGTCCAAATTAAGAAAGTTGTCCAAGACAATTCTTCTGTGTTGAAATCTACACATTCAAGTCACTCTTCTGATTTATCATGTGTGTGTCCCTTTTACCTGTTAAAACATCAGCCAATTTCATTGTAAAGCCTGTCTAACATCTTTATCAATATCATTTTTGCACCCTATTCTTTTTAAATTTTTATCCAAAGCAGTCTGATTCTCAGTTGCTATCTTCTTCTATTTCCACTTTTAAACCCATTTTCTATAGTAGCAGAAAACCTTAAGAGAAAGTTCTGAGTAGATTGGTGCCAGATATCCTTGAATTCTTCCAGAGCTGAAATACTTTTCTCCGTTCTGTATTAGTTGACATTCTCCTTTCATTGTAATCTTTAGTTATTTCTGGTTGCCTCTAGTAACCAGCCTTCAAATGTCGTCTTACCACATTTTTCTCTAATCCACAAAGTTTTCCCAAGAAAAGATTTCTTACACTCAGATTATAAATTCTCATAGATACATACAGATTTTAAACAAACCACAGGAGGGGTTCTTATAAACAGTTTCAAAATCTTATTTCTAATCAATTTAGCTCCTTAGTTGGTTCATAACTTTCCAGAATCAACACTCTAATCACCCTTTTGCTGCTTATTTCCAACTTTAAACAATCTTTATGTTCTTAAACTTACATGAAACTTTTTTCACTGAAGATTGAAGAAGAATCACCCAGTTCAATGAAACTTGTTCTGAAGGGTTTTACTATTCAAAAAGCAATTTACAGGAAACCTCATGATATGATAAACAGAGAAAATAGGTGAACTGAATGTCCATTTTAAGACCTCAACTACAGCTTGGGCAAAACTGGTTCTCCCAGTTCCCTGACCTCTAAAGCCTGCCAGAGACCACTGTTTTATGTTCTTGTTGCAGGGAACATCTGTATGGAGCACTGTAGGCAATACCAGGTCCTCCCTTTTATCTAGAAAGGATTTTTGAGGCATTGTCCCATTTGTCAGCTCCTCATCTTGCCATGGTTGTTGACCCCCTCAAAAGTGTTTATCACAAAAATATTTTGTGAAACCTGAAGCTTTACAAATAACTTTTTAAATTTTCTTTCTGGAGGATTATGTTGGTAACTTTAATAATAACTAGAAATAGTAAATTAACCAAATCAGTTCAAGTATAGTTTGATTTTAAGAGAAAATCTGACCACAACTCACAAGACCTTTTATTTATTTATTTTATTTTTTCACTTGCTGGAACTAGAGTAGGCCATGCAGATCCCTGTTGTAAACTATCCAAATTTATTTGGGACCACTAGCTTTCATCTGAGAATTATGTTCATACTACTTTAAATCTCAGTTCAAATGCTATGAGTAGCTAAGTTTTTGGTAATATCTATGTGACCAGAATAACATCAGTGACCTTTAGCATTTTCCTACAATTTATAAAAATATTCACAAGGGCAAGGGAAGATATATTTTAGTGTATGTCTTTTGGTAAGTACAGTATGTAGGCAAAGTCAAGCTTTAGTTTATTCTCTAAAATGAGCTTTATGATACTTTTAGCCAATTATAGTTCAGCAAAGATTATTCCTGTTCTATGCTTAACTATAAAGATCACAATCAGTATTTGACAGTGCTATACTGACCCTTTTGGGGGGGAAATGGCAAAGTATCCTATTCTTAAAAAGTGGACACTATTAAAATCAGATTAAACATTAGAAGTCTGGGCAACTAAGAGCATATGGATCAAATTATGGTAACAAACAAGAAAAAAGATAATGTCAAAATTTGTCTTCCTAAATTCTCTTTCCCTGACTCATTCTCAGGATGCTTTAGATTTTCTTAAAGTAAAATGAACTTGTTGCAAGGACTTTTTTTCTCCCACAGCATAAACATTATTCTGTAGCATCCTTGGCTACTTACCAACTTCTTTCCAATCTCTAGTTAATTAGAAATATTAATTTGAATTTGGTTCTACACACTTTTTTCAGTGCAAAACCTTCAAATATCTTTCCAATATTAACATGGCTATTTGTGTTCTCCTACTCTGAGTTTGGGGCAAACAAAGGCTTTGCTAGTGATCCAGGGGAATTATGATGGAATGTAGTGAGAAGATGGGTTCCCAGAAGGGAGGGAGTGCATTTTCAGAGGAGAAAAAGGCAACATTACACATATGATGTATGAGATAAAAAGGGTGCAGACAGCTCCTCCTCTTAATAGCCCACCAAGTATAATATAGATGAAGATAATACAATCCTCCGTCTGGCAAGATTTTTATCTATAGGTGTGAAATGGTAAAGAATTTAGCTTGGAAGAATCATCACATTATCATTCAGGCCTGATAGAATTTCTCCAAATTCTATTTGTTTTAAAAAGTTCTGATTTTTGCCCTGTTTACTAGAATTGTTTTCATTAATTTGTGCTTCTAATTCTTGTTCCTTTATCAGTCACAAACAAGCTTAGCTATGATGTCTAAAATGCTTTGGTGGTAGCTAATCTGGTGTGGCTGTTTAGTGATATTGCTGAAGGAAACAAAGGAGGAAAATGTTTTCTTCACAGATGGGTGTTCTTGAATCAGTTACTAACACATTCTTAATACAGGACATGCTTCTAATCCTGTGGAAAATGATTAGGCAAAAGTGAGGATACTTTAGGCCCAACTGGAATTACAAACTTTGCCATTAGTATTTAAATTTCTTTCATTATAATCACAAGTGTAGTGACGCTTGATCTCCCCCAAGCTTTTTTCTTTCAAAATCAGTTTCTTCCAAAAATTGTTGAAGAACTCTATTAAACAATCAGGAGAATTCTGAGATTTCAGTTCAGAATACAGCTATTCATTTGCAAAAAGAGAGCAATAACAGAAGATTACATCTAAGTAGAAGCAGAGCTTCTGTAGCAACAGCAAAGCCCAGTCAGTAAGGCTTGGATGTAATACTCCTGTCCCAAACCACTAAGCACATGTAATGGTATGCAGGCATAACCTTGGGGCCAGGAAGAATAGTTGCAGACTAGACAGAGTCAGGTAGAAGGCAGATGAGTTTGCAGAAAGAATGGGGGTGTGCAAACTCCTCAGAATGAACCATCCCTAGTTTCTTGTTCTGTAAATGTGAAGGTGGAAGAGATGTACTTTCAGACTTGCCAGAATCTCTCAGTGTAACGTTACAATAAAGTCAGAGCTTAGCACTTCTGGGTGTGCTTCTTGTCCAGACTACCTCACAAGGCTGACAGTATGATTTTTTTTGTTTTTGTTTTTACAGAGATAATAATATATATTGTTGTTTGAATGTTTTCAACAGTATGTTTTCATGGCTTTTGAAGAAGATACAGAATAAAATGTCTTAATGCCTCACAATTTAAGGGATTCAATGGGAAACATTTTGAATGACGTTTTCCATTCTACTTCTTATCAAAAAGATATGCACGCACACAGACACAGTTTGCAAAGGGAACCAATTAGTAGAAAGCTTCATTTTTCTATGGATTATTCTCTTATTCCTTTTCCCATACAGAAACTAGAAAAGTCTGGTACAAGGCAGGCTCAAAGCAGCATCCAGACTAACTCATTTCTTTTACCAAAATGAGGGAAAGCAACACTGTGGAATCATGCATGAGCTCTGCCTCCTTTGGGCATGCATGTATATTGTAAAGGGGGGGGCTTGCATCTCAACATTATAATGCTGCTTATGTGGTTTGATCTCTTCTTCCTCTTCCCCCAGTTAACTCCCAGCAACTAGTGTTATTATGAAAGCCTCACGCTGCAGAAATGGCTCAACTTACAGTGGCATCACATTTCTGGACCTATGTTCAGTTCATCTTTGATATTTGGTTTTATTACTGGAGTAATATATAATCCACCATATTGGATCCTTATCATACATTTTCTCTTTAAAGTGTTGTTCCATGAATTACACAATAAGTGAATAAATCTTAAAACTTGTACAAATAAAGGAAAGTTGTTTCACTTCTGCTGGCTTATAGTGAAACAGCATAAGATCATTACATTTCTTCTCCTGTGATGCTATAAAACCTGTATGAATCATGAGCAACCTTCCTTTGGATATTTTAAGATTCAGGAACAAAAACTAATAAAATAGACTTACAGATTATTAATCATTATCCACAAGGATTGTCTTCTTGGATTCTTATTATTTGCAGAGAGGTTTTGTTTTCTAGTCTTCTGTCTACAGTTTGAAAAATTATGTACCTTAGACTGTTATCAAATAATATATCTAAGTCAGGGGTGTCAAACTCAAGGCCTGGGGGTGGGGTGCTTAGATCTGGCCCAAAAGGCCACACTAGAAACAGCGAAGGACCGGCCCACAGTGCCTCTGCCAGCAAAAACAGGTGTCTCCGAGCTCCGTTTTTGCTGGCAGAGGGTTGCAGGAGGCTGTCGCAGCCAAAAACGGAGCTCAGGAGCCCTTTTTCACTGACAGAGTGCTTGGGCCACCATAGGAACCCCCACACAAGTGATGTCGAGGTGGCCACACCCATCCTGGCCATGCCCACCCCAGTCCCCAAGATCAAACACAACCCTGATGTGGCCATCAATGAAGTCAAGTATGACACCCCTGATCTAAGTTGATGTTTGGTTTTTTAAGTCAGTTCTGTTCCTGCAGCCCACTTTTCTATTTCTACAGTGAAAGACTATTTTAAAAAAACTTTGAGTCAAAGCATAAAAAAACTGATTAATCTTGTTGATTGTTCTCATTCTAAATCCTTGCTTCAAAGGCTACAAATCACACACATAGTAGCCCAGCAACTTTCAATTAATAGTTGTAATAGATCTGCTAGCTATATATTAAAAGGTTCCACAATTTATACAACTCCCAAGCTGGGAATGTATGGCAATCAAACATCATTGTTGTAAAAAGAAACTGAAAGGGACATAAAAGAGTTTAATGGCTCTCCAACTCTTTCCTACTGTTTTTTGTTGGTACAGGATAATAGCAGCTGAGCTGCTAGAGGCAATCTGATTTTACTTGCACTATCAAAGAGACAGAAATTACTTTCAATAGGGCATGAAGACCTTGAAAAGACTAGTATATCTTGGCATTTTTTACAGTTTTCAGGGTATTTGCTATCAACTGTACACAATTATTAGCTCATGGAGTTTGTGATTTGAACATGCATTCTGAGAAGAAGAAAAGCAACAATAGAAAACCAAACTATTTCCAGCATTGCATCTGAAAACTGATTTTTACACAAGTGATGGCTATAGCTCAGTGGCAGGCAAGCAGGCAATGTGGAAGACAAGCATCTGTTTTGTGAGCAAGGAAGTCCTAGTTGTAATCCCAGGCATCTCCAGGGACTGTTTGTAACAGCTTTCAATTTGAACTCTAGTTATCTGTTTTCAGAAAGTATAAATCCTGTTGACAAGCTGGACCAACAACACTCTGACTTAGCGTAAGCCCTAGCACCAATAAGGTAACCCAGAAGCCTTTTTAACAAGGCATATATTTTGATGCATTACATTCTATGTTAGTCAACATTGATAAAACAATTGCAAAAGAATCTACTGTACTGCAGATTAGCCAAGGTTGATTTAAATATTTAGGAATGTTTGTTGCATTTCCCAAGTGGCAAATATGTTAATAAATAGAGTCAATTAAAGAAAAAGAATTTTATAGGATTTAGAAACGTGATTATTAATGCGTATAAATTTCTGCTCCACAGATTCTATAACTCCTTACTATTACCAATCTGGTTCATATGAGACAATCATGACTTCTTTAGCTGACAAGATCTTACCAATCCATAGATAAGGTGAACCAAATTTTGAGGTGTATGTTTTGGAAGCTATAATTGTTGGCTTATTCATGAGTATATACAGCATGTTGATGAAGTAATTCATGATGGACTGTTCCATTGACTTTTTAATAAAAACTTTGCATTTTTCTTTAAAACTATGAATATATATTCTCCCACTTACAGTATTATTAAATGTTTACTATTGTGTAGATTCTGAATTTAGTTGGTTTTGGTTATGTTGTCTTGATTTTCAGTATTTTGTTTATCATCTTTTTCAAAAAAAAAAGTGATACACTTTTAAAAAATAGGAAAATATGGCTAGCCACTGATATTTTTCAAAGGGTATACTGAGCTGATAAATCCTATGCAGATGGTAGAAAGTCTCTTTATAATATAAAGCTGCATTTCAAGTAGCAAGGAAGGTTAACAGAATCAAGCTGTTTCCCTTTTATTTTTTTCCACCTTCTTGTTGCAACCAAAGTAATTGTGTACAGTAGGAATTTATACCTTCCAGATGTTTTGGATATAACTTATCCAAACCTAGCCTGTTGTCAAGGGATTATCAGGATTGTACAGAAGACACTCACTAGACATTCTGGGGATTGAATTTGGAACTTTGTTTGTGATAAGCCATTTTCTAAACTTCTGAGCTGCAGGTCCTTTGTCATTCCAAACTATTGAAAGGTGACAAGTTGCATATTAAAAGGCTCTCAGTCAGCAGACTCCTGTTTCCACATTTTTCTGCTATCAAGTTATCCAAACATTGGGAGGGATGGGGGTTTCTACATCTCATCTTTGTATTCTGTGAATAGTAGCATCCCCCTCCAAAAAAAGTTTATTTCTTTGTACCTTCAGCAAGTAAATAGATTTGTTGACATCATTGTATGCAAAATCATGCTTCTAAAATCTAAAACCTTGAGTGCCAAAACAAGTTGGTCATCCTGAAGGAATAAACAAATCTAAATGATGGGGAAGGACAGAGGCTGTTATTTGCTCCTGGGTGGCCAGTTACTGTATACATCAGGAACTGCTTTCTCTTCTTAGTCAATGGATTTGCAGTCACTTAGTCTGAAACCAACTGACTGAAAGCAAACTACAGTGTTATTAAATATAATTGGCCACAACTGCCAACAGTTCAAACACACTGAGGATGGAAATTGTAACTTCTGGTGAAGCAAGTGATCAGTTTTATTCCATCCAGTTACTTCATTTAAGTTGATAGCATGCTGACTTGGAACATAGTATTTGCATTAGAGTTCCCAGCTGGCATGATTGCACTCAGGATAAAACTGGGCTTTGATTGGGCTTATCTATATTAGCCAAAATGTACCAAATTGATATTTTGCCATTATTTTAACATGCTTTGTGAATATGGCATAGGCACATATAAGAATGATAACCTAGTTCAGTGATGGCGAACCTTTTAGACACCGAGTGCCCAAACTGCATGCCTGCAGATGCCCAAACTGAAAGGTGCACACGCACAGGTGCGGACATGCGTGATCATGCGCATGCACAGACATGTGCAAACTTACGCATGCACGGATATGCACGTATGTGCAACAGGGACCCAAAGACCAGCTGGCCATCAGGAGGCAGGGCATCCAAAAACCAGCAGTGCGGCAAGAGATAAGATATTTTTCTTTTGTGAGCTTCTGCTTCGTCTTTTGCAGGGAAACAGAAGCTCATGAAAGAAACTCCACAGAGACCTGACCTAGGACGATGGCATGCATGCCAGCTGAGAGGGTTCTGTGTGCCACCTCTGACACGTATGCCATAGGTTCACTATTGTTAAGGAATATGCGCAGAGTAACCTTGAGTAGCAAGGTTGTGCACATGAGAAACGGCTGAAAGTGATTGTGAATAAGCACTGTCAACACAGACACACTGAGTTGTGATATTCTTTTACTTTTAGTCATATGCAATAAAACAGTTCTTTTTGGAGTTGCAAACAGGAACAAGTACAGCAGTAAAACAATCAATAAAACAGTAGAAAACAACAAGTAGCAATGATCAAGCAGTGATCATGCAGAGAGAACAGGCAGAGAGGAGCAGAGGTAGCAATAATAATGTAATAAGAAAAATAAGCCATGATTCAAGCTTCCTCTTAAGTACATTGGCTACAGAGCTAGCCAATCAGAATACAGTATGATGCAATACAGCATTACAGTCTTAAAGCTATACATTACATTTTGACTGCAAACATGCATTGATGGTTTATATATATTGCCAACCCAACCAGTTAGGCAATAGCCATTCCCTAACAACCATCACGGACCTAGTTTATTCCTCCTTCTTACTAAAAAGGATAATGCAAAAGTGTGTATTGATCAAAGTAGAACCTCAATATCCATGAGCTCATCTGTTAATAAGCACAAGGTATAAACAATTGACACTTGAATGTAAGTGACATCTAGAATAAAAGCAAAGCATGAATGAAGTAAAGGAATGAAATTTGTGGTTTTTGTGACATGATGTGAAGGGTGTGTGTGTGTGTCATAGAAAGAGAGAGAAAGGAAGAAGGGACATTAGGAGAAAAGTGGAAGGATGTAATTGAGCTGAAAGATGGTGATCTAACCTTGTGAAATGCAGGTACTTAATACATGCATGAAAGTGAAGTCTTTAAGTATGATTCAAAGAGTTAAAATGTTTTCCAGAAATTATGAACTGATACCATATACTTGTAGTTGCCTATGAAACTAACTGTGGGTTCATAGTTTCATAAGCCGGTGATATTTGCATACAGCTTTTCATCAGCAGCAGTGAATCGTAATAACAAAGAACTGGAGATTAGATTTGGAGAAAATTGTACAATATTTTGAATGATTACAAACAAATAGATGCCTGTTCTGGAAGGAGTTTAACAAAATTCTGGCTTAAAAAATGTAACCAGTAACTTTGAGCAAGATTTGGGAAGAGCAAATGGTGGCCAGAAATTGTACAGATCAGATTTCTGAGACCTGTAGGCCTGTCAGGAGTGTGTTGATGTGTATTGATTTAGAGAAAACTGGCTGTATAGTAAAGAAAGGGGAAAATATGCTGAACCGCAGTGCACATCAGACAAACAGCTCATTGGGATTCATATACTACAACAATATATTTTATGTGTGCTCAGAACCCAAATATTTGTCAGCCCCTTCAAATAGTCTAGACCAGGAAACCAACCTTATATATTCTAATACTATTTTTATTATAAAATTATAGTAATCTTGCAAGTCAGAATGCACATCTCCAATCTCCAGCTATACAATCCAGAAAAATAGGGAGGATCAATCCTGAGAGACTTTCTCAAATTCCATTCCTGCTTTGGACTCAGATTATATTTATCCCCCTTTGTCTAGGCTGCAGCTCTTCCTCTTGTTTCTCAAGATTATTTCTCAAGATTATTTCTCAAGGTTATTCTCATACCCTATTACATACATTACATACAATGCAGCTTTTTATCTGAATAAAATAGCAACTAAGAATTGTATATGTAGATCTGATTGGAATAAATTGCAGGGGTGATGCAGAAATATGAATTAGTTTTGCTATTTTTTTACGTACGGTCTTATTATTCTCTTGTATTTTGCATTCTGATATGTCCTCATAGCTGATCAGTTAACTTTATAAATTACAGAAAACACATGATCAAGTGAATTGACTTAAATCACAGAAGGTTTTTCATTAATATGGAAAGATAATATTGAACGTTGTCTTATGAATTCAGTAAGAACAGTATATGGTAGATTAAAACACATAAGAATAATGGAATGGTTAGTGAATAATTCCACACAATTCCACACTGACAAAAATGTTGTTTCCATGGTTTTTCAAAGTATTTATGCATACAAGTATATGGGATATTTAGGATAATGGTAGGGGTGTATTGGTTGGTAAATGCATTTATTTATTTGTTTGTTTGTTTGTTTATATTTAATTAATTAATTAATTAAATTTCTGTGCTGCCGGTCTGTTAGAGCGATTTCAGGCAGCTTGCATTATGATAAAAAAGTAAAAGAGGAAATAAAAAATGATTACAATTAAGATGTTGAATGTGAAAGTACAAAACCAACAGGATGGGCAACATGGAGGTGCGGAGTAGCCACCCCCAATGTAGCAGGCCTTTATCAAAACACCAGGACAGCCAGGAGAGCCACATTTTCAGGTTCTTCTGGAAGGTCAGGAGTGTGGGAGTGACTTCACCTCCAGTGGGAAAATATTCCAGAGGGTAGCAAAAGAAGGCTGTTGTCCTGGACCCTGCCAGCCAAATGGTATGGGATCTAAAATAGGACTCTTCAACTGCAGAGAAAAACAAATGGATAGGTTAGTCTCATTGGGGGAAGTTGTCTCCTCAGACAACCTGAATGTACTCTATATTGATTTTTGTTTGCAGATTATGCCATATGGTTTTCTAAGAACCAAGTGAAAACCAAGAAGAGACTGAACAGTCTTGTCCAGAAGGGAATAGGGTCTTCTTCTTGAACAGGGGATTGGACTAGAATACATCCAAGATCCCTTCCAACCCTATTATACTATGTCCTATGATTTGCAGCAAAGAAATTTTTTAAAAAATGGATATATTTTGAAACAATGTGGGCTGAATACAAAAGTGACCAGTAGCAAAGAAATAAGTTGAGAAAGTTTGGTTTTATAAGAAGACTGAATGCCAAACAAATTGCAAAACATATTTGTGAAGGCAGAATGAGGAGAATGAAGAAAAAAAGAAAGACTGAAAAAATTGTAGTTGTACAGAGAGAGGCATCTTGGACAAAAGGAGGCATCTTGGACAAAAGGCAATGTGTGAGTTGATGGAAGAATGTTTACACGGATAGAAAGATATCAATAGTTATTAAAAAGCTATTTAGTTAGATTTCATTTTTTCACTTATGTAGTTAGATTTCATTTCTTTTACTTATCTCCAGCTTTTATTTTTTTAAATTTAAATTTTTGTTCAGTATTAGTTTGTTTCTGCTATTTGCATAATGTTGTTTAACTCCATCCAAAAGAGAATATTTGATAGATTTGCATGAATGTCTGTGATAAAACATTTAAGGAAAGTCCAATACCTCTAGCCCTTCTATTTCCACAGGGAAGGATTAAAAACAGTCATACTAGCTAGCTGCTACCCTATTCAGAATCCTGTGAAAGCAAAATATCAACATATATTTTCACAAGGATTCACAAGGATTATTTATTGCAATTCTTAATCCCAGTTCTCATGAAGCCCAGCAAGCAACATCTGCACCATATATGCTCCAACACTGGTTGATGCATACTAAGCAGACCATTTATGAATGTATTGGTTTCTGAATAGAAGTTGAAAAGGAAATTCTTACTATAATTTTTGCCTGTCATTTTATGTATTTGTTCCTTTGTTGTAAAATCTTTTCAGCTAGTAGTTGCTCTGTTCTATGTATCTAACAAATCTAAGTGCATTATTAGAAGAAAAAAATGACCACCTTTTGTTCCTGTATCCTTGGTAACTGTCAGTGGTATTTCCTGTCCTTTTCAGGTAACCTAATATTTCAACAAATATTTTTAGGAGTTTCTGACAATGCCTTAGTTTATTCTAAAATATTTTAGCAAGCATTATTTCTGGTACTGTATGCCATAATCAAGGTTCCATCTTTTTCCTTAACCAAGATCATAATCATCCATTTGTGATGCATATCTTTTCCTTTTGTTGAACTGTCAGTTCAGTGAGCTGAAACTGACTCTCATATTCTCAGCATTTACTGAAAAAAACCAAAAAACACACAAAAAAGTGTTGCACATATGCCATGGAAGAGTATGTTTTAATCTTGTTACACTTCTTGCATGGTAAGTGTAAAATGAATACTCCTGATCTAATCTTAGCCAGAATACAGCTGAAGTGAGTAGTTAAATGAAATCTATCTGCAAAACAACATCACACTGGGGTGTGAGGGTTACTTGGCATATTTTAATTACAAACAGAAGTGTTTCTGCTTCCAAATACGCAACTTATTTAATGTTGAGAATCAGATATAGAGATGCATATATGAACATACACACAAACATATATGAGGAGCAAAAAATATCCCTTGGTATTCGTTCCTCATTAAGTATAGCAAAAGTTGAGTCAAACCTAACAGTTTGTTCTACATAAGAACAGAATTTACTTTTAGTGTCAGGTGCATCTGTGGTAGGATCTGAAGAAAGTGCTCAATTGAAGACCTGAGAGTGAAAAATGAACAGTTCAAAGCTAAGAAGGCCTGAAGATAATTGGATACAAAGCCATGGAAGAATGTGTATACCAAACTGAGGACTTTAAATTCTCTTTGAAAGCAACTGATAATCAATGCAGCTATTTCAGTTTAGAAGTTAAGTGGCTCCTTGGAAAGTTTGTGAAACTGAAGGCAGTAGATAGGATACTTTGTAGAATGAGCTCTGCCACCTGTATACCTGTGCAGCTCCTCGCATCTTCAAATGGATTGAATGTGGCTTCCATTAGCCTCAAAAGAGGTGATGATGTATTCCTTTTTTGGAAAAGTGTCTTTTTTTGACAATTTCCATCTTGTCTCTATCCTTTCTTTTTAGAGAATATTGCTGACACAATGATAGGGAATGAACTATAGAGGATTCTAGAACAAGAGCATAGGATGGAAGCAGCAAGGGACATTCTGATAGAGGACTTTTGCTGGGACCTGGATGAAAGGAGCTTCACATTCCAGGTTATTGTACTTTTTGACATTATGCAACAACTATAGTATCTTCTCAATTACCACCAAGATATGGGAACTGGAACCATTATTTTGTGGTGGTTCTGCTTCTACATGAGTAGGCAGTTACAGTCATAATTAAATGGGAAAAGTGGCTAAGACTTGAGTCCTATGAAGTACTACAGAACTTCGTTTCCTCTTGCATATAGAATTATTTAATGTCTATAAGCAATAGCTTATATATAGTCTTATATACCACTTCATAGTGCTTTACACACCCCTCTAAGCAGTTTACAGAGTTGTTGCCCCCAACAATTTGGGTCCTCATTTTACCGACCTCGGAAGGATGGAAGGCCAAGTCAACCTTGAGCCGGTAAAAATCGAACTGCTGGGTCAGCAGAATTAGCCTGCAATACTGCATTCTAACCACTGTGCTATCATGGCTCATAAGGAACTGCCAACAGAGGTCATAAGTCACTATGAAGTGAAGTATCATTAGTAATGGGTGCCACTCAATTATACATCAACATATGAAAACGCGGTGATGATGCTATGGAAATTTTGATTTTTGACTGTAGGCTGTCACGAAATGAAGGCAACAGACTATACCCTAGGATAACTGAGATGCTATTCATATATAACAAATTTGGTTCTCCGAGAAAACCTGTCTGAGTTGGTCTAGATAGGATCATGCTCCCCAGAAGTCATAGTCATAGTCATAGTCATGATTTGAGGGTCTTCCCGGAATCCTTTTACTCAAAAAGTAAAAGGGGAAGTTCATTTTTCCAGTTTCACATGATGCCATGATTATAGTATTACCTAGACAAGAAACCTTAAAGATGGTAATTTATAGCCTGGCTATCATACCACATGCAATGTTCTATATGCTGGTTCTATAACCTTTGAAGATAAGGTAGAAGCTGACATTGGTTGATAATGCAGAAGACAGATTGCTAGCACAGGAGACCCACAGTTATTCCTAGTTTGTAGTAGCTGCACTAGTAGCAGATCCAATTCTAAGGGCAAGTTTTTATCTCTAAAACTGTTGACAATAATTCAAACCTGATGTTTTTGCACACAAAACATGTATGTGACTAGTAACTGTAATTATTTTGTATACTAGTTCTAAAAGTTGGCTTCTTGATCTAAAATGTGTCAAGGAAACTAAGACAAAGCATATGCAAAGCTAGAATTCCATTATCATACCATTTATCCAAAAAATAAAAGGAGAGAAATGAATGTTCCATATTTAAATTAATGAAAGACAGATTGTTTATTTTTATTTTTTTTTATAAAAATTTATTTACTGCTCAGCTCATGGTTCAGGTGACTCCAAGCAACTTACATCAAGGTAAAACAAACATTCAATTATTATAAATGTAAAAATGAATTAAAATTACAAAAATTAAAACAAATGGGGGGAAAAAACCCTATACTAATAGCATTTGCTTCTCTTTGGATTTCTCAATAGTAAATCCTTTATCTTCCCTACCTCCTATCCTTTGCCAGAATAGTGAATGTTTTAGGCTGCACAAAAATATGTGCAGGTCCACATGAGCATGCAAAGAGGAAAACATGCTGTCACTGATATCTCAGTAAGCTGCTAACCAAGCATGAAAATGAAAATGTTCATGCATACATAAAATATATAGTGGTAAAGATATCCTCTGCATTTGAAATAGTGCACTCTCTGGAGAATCTTCAGGCTTGACATAAATAGTGTGTCATCCAAACCAGCACCCATATAAAATTGTGCTCCCTGCAAAGAACTTGAAGGGCACCATCAAGAGTTCTCATCTACATAAATCTGCTTTAAGCCATTTCTGGGATCAGAACTGCTTTCAGACAAAGAGCCAAACCATTGTTAGAAGTTATTTCATTATAGTGTTGCTCTTTTAATTTCACCCTATTCCATTTTTCAGAATTCTGTGAGGAAGCATGCATTTAACCATGAACAGCTTATGAACCAAAATGAGTACATTAGAGTTAGTCAGATTTGGTCACGCTCATATTCTGCTCACTCATCTACAAAGAAAGGTGTTTCACTAATAAAGCATTGTGTATTTCTGTCATATGATCTTTGGGCAGGAATAAGAAAGGAAAAAGAGGAAAATGCACCTGACCCTACCTACTTTTCCCACTAGACTCTCTGGCTAGCTACAATCTGGGCCTTGCCCAGGTTATGGCCAAAAAAACCCAGACATTAAGAAAACAGATGGAGCTTAGATTCCATCATTGAAATCTACCATATCCATTATCCTGTTTGGAATACTGCAACAGAATGCAGTGGCACAGACAGTTCTGGAGATCCCTCAGGTAACACATGTGACACAACTGTTAAGTGAACTGCACTGGTTTTTGCTTCCAAGTCCAATTCAAGGCATTGGTCATCAACTTTAAAGGCTTCTATGCAGAGGTGAAATCCACTTACCTTCGCTACCAGTTCACAAATGTGAGTGCGCACACCTCTTCCATGCATGCTCAGAGCCTTCTGTGTATGCGCAGAGGGTCAAAAATGGACATGATGATGCGGGGTGGGGTGGGCAGAGCCTTCTGCCACTAGCGCTACCAGTTCACCTGAGCCGGATAGATAGGAAGGAAGGAAGGAAGGAAAGGAAGGAAGGAAGGAAGGAAGGAAGGAAGGAAGGAAGGAAGG
>WNWU01013479.1:2576406-2609083 GCA_012654045.1 Ptyas mucosa
GGGGGGGGGGGGGTTGCCACCGTATAGTGGTTATCTAGATTTTTGCACCCTGTTATGGTAGCCCTAATTTTAAGATCCAAAATAAAGAGTACAAATAGCACAGTGGGAATTGCAGCTGTATTTATAATAAGACAAGTGAAAGATTATGCTGAAAAATTCCAGCAGAGTGAAGAAGGAAATTCTAGCTACTTGATTGATTAGGCTGGAAAATAATAGAATTAGAGTACAAATATACATAGAAAAATACAAAATTTCCTATGATTGAAGAATCACCATGTCTGATTCTTTATAATAATAGCGCACTGTTTAAAATTGTGCTCAGAAATTAACTCTGTATAATTTACAGCTTTAAGCTGTAAATGATTAAAACTTTGAGTCCCAAATCAGAGACACCATAATAACAAACTGTAGAACATCAGAAAAAATAATCAATATTTTTGCAAAAGTTTTAAATAACAAATTGTGTAATGTTATACTAGGAACATAGTTTATTTTGTACACTTTTTTGCTATAAGCTAAGATCTGAGGCTAAACTTAGAATTAAATGAAAAATGAAAGCAAGAAGAATCAACTGAGCCTTTGAAAAAGAAGCACCACTACTTTGAGTACTGTGGCACATACCTGTCTTGATTTAATAATCCTGCTAGGAAAGGAGCCTGGAGCAGAATCAATGAGGCAAGAATTCAAAAATACTGTCAGCCAATCAGTATTTCCATAGCCTTGGGCTAAAAGTCACAATCTACATTTACTTATTTTTGGAAATAAGTGTGTCCCTGACAGAAGCGAAACCTTGGGGCATGCATATTGTCAGCTAGGGATTCTGTTGACTTTGATGGCTGTGAATGAGATTTTTCGTGGGAAGAATTCCAGTTTTGTAGAGTTAAAGGGGGAGGATTACTGTATCTCATTAATCTTTTTTATTGTTGTTTAATATTTGTTTTAGAAATAGTGCCTGAAGGTCTTAAACAAGATTAAGCTTCCATTATGGTAAATGCCATCCAAATGCAGTTAGAAGAGAGTCACTACTGTAAAAAGCTAATGCTCTTTCAAAAAAAAAAGATAAACAAATATAAGAGGAACCACTAGCAGTCAAGCATTTAACAAAAATAAAAATGTAGCTTGATGAGAGAGAGGGAGGGAGGGAGGGAGGGAGAGGGAGGGAGGGAGGGAGGGAGGGAGGGAAGGAAGGAAGGAAGGAAGGAAGGAAGGAAGGAAGGAAGGAAGGATCTCAGGTAATCTGATCTTTGCATTGCATACTCCACCCTTGAATTACTTCATATTTCAAAGCTGGCATTCACAACTGAATTAAGGTTTCTTTTTTTGTCTCCAAGAAATGAAACTGTAAACAAGATCTAATGAGTGATTTTGAGTTTATCCTGACTAATGCCAAAAGTAGGAGTTAGAATTAAAGGTAAATTCATTTTATTTATTGTTGAGGTAGCAATCTAGATTAGGTTGTACTAAGGCCACTGAAAGAGTTTGAGAAAAGCACACAAAAGTTGTACAGATTTTAATGAGATGTAAAGAATTGACTAACATAAAAATATAAATGCCATACTGTTGGGTGATGGTCTATTCACCTCAACTTTCTAGATCAAGTAGTAGCAAGCCAGTCTTTTATTATGCTCACATCGACAACAAGGCAATATCTTTTATTCATGTTGTACTGCCCATGACTCTTGAAGAAGGAATAGCTGTTAAATGTAGGATAGCTTTGTACTCCACTCATTTATTTTGTTTCCTTTTAAACCCATCGAAACTGATCAGCACTATATTATGGCTTTTTCAGAGTATTTCTTATTTTCCTCATAAGTTTTTTTTAATAATCTAAGCATGTTATTTACATACTTAAATATTTGCATGAAAATCCTTTTCCTGGCCATGCACAGTGAGCTCAATTCCCATTAATATATATTTGAAGTCCAGATGTATGCCAATGTGCATCTTACACATTTACCTCAGGCTTTTTTACACAGTTCTACATTTTTCTGGTCATTCATCCTGTTTGGAAAGATCTTTTGGGGACTTGAACAGTTCAACATCATCAGCCAACTTGATTGTTTGACTGCTGATCTACAATTTCAAGATGTTTTAAGAATACAGTAGAGGTCCTGATAAAAGCTGTTAGGGAACCCACTCTGAACATTTTTCCAATTATTCCAGCTTTTTGTTCTCTCTTCTTTAAACAGTTACAAACAGATGTGCTCTCCTGTCCTTTGCTGCTGACTTTGATCTCAAATCTAGGGGGAGAGACATTTTCCAAGAATAGTGATTTTCCACTGCTCATTTCAATTGGATATGTTTTGTAGATTAAAGAATCTTATTAGAGATGCCTTTTTAAAATGGGCTAATTTAGCATTCAGTTACTCAATATCATTTTCACCCAATTTCAAGTCACATCTAAGTATTAACTGAGGGGATCCAAGGCTTAAAATAATCCTTTTAGATCATAAGGTACATCTGCTTATCTTGGGTGCATGCCTGCATTATTTGGTCACACATGTTAGTTATATCCAGCAGGATAGGCATAATTCAGCTGCCACATTCATCAACAAATGCTTTAATCTTTCATTTACATTTGAGCATTTAGCTTTATCTCAACATTAGAACCTTATTTACAATGTCTTCTATTTTGAAAAACAAAAATTTCGTTTTAATGCTCCAGCTCTCTGTAATGCTCATCCCAATTTCAATGTTTGCTTATGAGGTTGGCTATTTTTTCCGGGAGGGAGCGGAATCAGTGAGCACATTGGGACATTCTCTGAACTTAGAGAATGCTACCCAGCTACGATGGCTAGCAAATCTGAAGTTGCTTCCTGTCCAGATTTTAATATGTCACTGATGACAAATGTTCCCTTGCCATTTAGGCAGGAATGTCCACAGGCTATGGTTAAAAAAAATGGTGGCCATGACAATGTGATTACACTTCCTGATTTTGATATGTGTCCTTTCAAATCCAACAGTGGCATATCAAAATAAGCCTTTTGAGATTTTCAGAATCCCAGAACAAAGAGGCCAGTTTAAGATATGGGAGAGAAGAAGTTGAGACAACGACAGAGAAAACCAGTCTTTTGGCCCCCTTTCCTTTCAGTTCTCACAATGATGAGAGTTTGAGCCATCCATCCCTCAATACTCTTACAGGACATAGAGAACCCTTTTCAATCAAATGATCTTTGATATAACCCCACTATTCAAGTATTTATAGGCAGTAACTACCAAGTTGGCTTCCTACTTTTCTTCCTCTTGAAATCCCAGTTCTCCTTTGTTTTTTCTCTTTTTTTCCCCATCAGGTGAGCACATTTCCGAACAAAGCACTGTAATGAAACTGCCTCCTGCTGTTATTTTCCAAGAATGCCTGTGAGGCTTATGTGGAGTTAACTTAATAGAAGCCCTAGAAACTAGTACCTTGTTTTCGTTCTAGCCCAGTTTTCCCCATTTAATATACTAAAATTAAAATAAAATTAGAAAATTAAGCTAATGTGGGCAGAGACGAGTATCTGTGAATATCATGTATTGCATCTATGCTTCTGTCACTCTTTCCCTCTTTTCCATTTGCTCATTATCTTATTCATTATCAGAACTTAGACTGCATGCATCTCAGAATATTTGTAACGCTGCCGTGTATAAAATGTGGGTTCTCTGAACTTTTGACTTGGCACAGAAATCGTTTGAAGTAGTTTCCTTCTTCAATATCTCCCAGCTTCCTGATGCATTTCTATTTGCATACAAAATTATTTTTCAGACAATGGTTATAATTCTGCTTTAGCAGCTTCAAAGAATGGAAGACCTTAATGTAACATAGTACACAGTAACCTTCTACACTCATCCTTCCTGTGCGAATATATTTAAAAAATTGAATAATTATATCTGACATTATATAAAATATTTTCAGAAATAAAAGCACTTAATAAACTGGTGGGAATTCCCCCTCCCCATTCTCATTAATTTTCAGAGGATACAATATATGCCTCAGTGAACTTCTTAAGTTTCTTTTCTCTTCTCCTATGGGATTAAATAAATCCTCTAAATCCTTCAACTACAAGCTAAATTGCACCAATTATTTGAACTGTCATAAAGTTCTGATTGTCTATAATGGTTCTCTGATTCAGCATTGATGTTACTAAACAAACACTTGTTAAAAGAAAATACCCCATTCTTCCCAAGTGTGGTGGGATCTCCAGCTAGATTGAGGAAGGGATCAAGAGGGCTCCAAGTTTAGAGTCTTTTCACTGCAGTAAACAACACAGGCTAAACTTCCCCCAGAATCCTTGAAGCTTTATCTTGTCATTCTTAAGAGAATGCAGTCAGTCTAACATAACATTGTAACATAGATGAGGAGCAATAAAAACTACTGCTGAGATTCTTCACGAGTAGTTATGGTTGCTTTCACCTGACACAACACAAACATGGCTTTTTCAGCATCCTTTCTTGCCTATGATAAACTCGAGATAAATTTGTTGGGTAAAGCAATCAAAGCCTTTATATAGAAGCCATCATGAAATTAAAAAAACATTTAAATGGTAATAAAATGCCGAGTTAGTATATTGGCATGATCTCTAGCTTTCCTCCAGAAATTCAAAGAAATGAACATGGTTTTCGTCTACTCCTTTTTTTTCATCATAAACTCCATGAGGTAAAATAGGGTGAGAAATAATGATTAGCTCAAACTTACCTAGCAAGTTTCTTACCGGAGGAGCTTCTCCAGTTCTCAACAAAATTATTCAAAAGAGAGAAATTACTGGACGGAGTTCAGTTCCTGATGACTAGATGGAGATCAGTCAAGATTAGCGCAGTGCCTCAATCTTACTGAGACAAAATAATCCCATTAAAAATGATGGAAAGTAGAGGAAAATATATCTACTCTTAATTATCATCTAATCAGATCATTGACCACAGGCTTTTCTTTAATTCATTTAAATTTGCCTGTGGAAGATATCAGCTAACCACTTCAAGTTAGTCAATCACCAACTTATATTCATCAACATAAAATGTTTCTACACGATTCAGTGTAAATAAGGTCATACCCATTGTCTGTGCTGGATGACAGCAATGGGTAATTTATAGTATGTTTAGAGATTGAGGGAGTTTTACAGGTACATTGTTATTACAATTGTCTGTCATGGAGAAGAGGGAGTCAACCTATTCTTCAAAGCACCTGAGAACAGGACAAGATGTAACAGGTGGAAACAGTTATCAAAGAGATATCCAAATTAAAACTAAGGAGAAATTTCCTAACAAAGAGAACAGTTAACCAGTGGAACAGCTTGTCTTCAGAAGTTGTTTTAAGAAGAGGTTGGACAGGCATTTGTCCAGAATGATATAAAGTCTCCTGCTTGCACAGGAGATTGGACAGGTTCCTTCCAACTCTGGTAATCTGTATTCTGCATTATATAAATTTTACAGGATGATAAAATATTGTCATCTTTTAGATATTTTTAAGTAAGACACCCTTAAAAATCTGGTTTCTATGGTTCTAGCTTCCAGTTCCACTAAGGATAGAAATAATTTCAGTAGTGTGTTTCAATATTAGATTAAAAGTAGCAGTAGCAATAGCACTTAGACTTATATACTGCTTCACAGTGCTTTTACAGCCCTCTCTAAGCAGTTTACAGAGTCAGCATATTGCCCCCAACAATCTGAGTCCTCATTTTACCCACCTCGGAAGGATGGAAGGCTGAGTCAACCTTGAGCCTGGTGAGATTTGATCTGCCAAATTTCAGGCAGCCGGTAGTCAGCAGAAGTAGCCTTGCAGTACTGCATTCTAATCACTGCGCCCCCATGGCTCTTAGATTAAAACTAGCCATCATGAACCAGTAACCTCAAGGGGGTGAGCCAGATTTCTTCATTATTGTGACACCACAGGGAAGAGAGCAACAGCAAAAATTACAAGATAATGCTGGCAAACTATAAAAATGCACAGTAATAACAAAATTAGATGAAACAATCCATTAAGACACTTTTTTAATTAAACATTTTATCCCCTATTTTTAAAATAGATTTTTTTTCCAAAGAGTTAAATGTTCCTGAGTCTCGTTATCAAAACCTATTGTAACCCCAATATGGTAAAGAAATTTCTCATAGCTCACAATCCTGAAAATAAAACTTTTTTTCTACTATAGGTTGTTCTCAAAACTTGCCATGATCACAAAGGGAAAAAATAATAATTTTCCAACATAGCCTACAAAGAATGATGTTCTACTATATTTTCATTCCAGATACCTATGGCTGATAACAGTTAAGTACAATGCAAATCAGATAAATTAAACACACTCTCCCTCAATAGTGATCTCAGTTTAACTAATGAAAGCCTTGGTGAGCTACTATCCCACATACATTTCCTAAAAGTTCTATCAATCTGAAGAAAATATTTCTTGGTATCAACACTGAAATACCTCTAAGGACATATGTAAGTCAGATAGAAGACAATATTCATTTTATTAACATTAATTTTAACCCACAGACATAATGGTGTCTTAATCAATATATTTACATTCAATCAAATCTAAACGTTTTGCCATATTTCTACATATTTAGAAATACCATTGGAATATAAAGACCCAAGTATTCATATAGTCAATGGAAATCACAAAACCCAACTCTTTGCATAACTGTGTTGAAATGGTAGAGCCTAAAAGAAGTAAACAAGTTTTTCCTCAGTTGATTTAATAGCCAGATTACTTTCCAAAATATTCACAGTACTTCCTGTGTAAAATTAGACAGAGAAATAGCATACTTAGACAAAATTGCCAAATTATCATCCTATAAAAATAATTTGTACTCAAATACCAGTAACAATACCAATAATGTCTGAAGATTGCTTTATAATGACAGCTGAAGCTTCAAGGGTTCTTGATCCTTGCCTAGTTGACTTCATACTGTTGGACCAAATCTCAGCCAGTCCCAGCCTTCGTATTTCCCCTGCATTTTTAATAGTATCACAGATGCAGACAACCATAATTTGTTGGGACAAAGAGGAAATGGTGGGAAAATTTTGATTCCTTAGTTTATTCCTTGATTTTAAAATATAAGTCTCTGTATAAGCATTATATTATACACATCAGCAATATGAAGATATATCAGAGGCAGGATAAGGGAATATTGGCAGGTCAGGAATTTATAATTCACCCTGGGGAGATAATGAAGAGATAACTGGATGTCATTTCTTTTAATCCAAAGATCATGACCTTCACAGAGCCTGAGCATTTTGCAGAAGAATAGAAGTAGAGGCACAAAGAATCAGAGAATATTTATCTGATTTTACAGTTGATTATGACTGTTATTCCAGCAGCAAAGCTATCACTGAATGATTTCTGAGACTTTATTAAAAGCAAAGCAGCAATTTGAAGGACAGCAATCAGGTTGGAAAACAAAGTTCCACTTGGTGGGGCTGTTGTCAGCTCCACTGAGAAATTCTTGCTCCAAGGTGCATTTTTAAACTGGTTTCCATAATCTTACCTGAGGTCATTCAGTAGTGCTCTCATATCAGTTCCAAATCTGCATTTTCTTCCAGCCCTACTTCAGTTGCTGTTTTTTGTCCTTGAACTCCATTCAGCTGCAAACGTTGAACAGATTCCATGTTTGAGTTAAAGACCTTGGAACTGGTTCTAGGTAAAGCTACAGTAAATCTAGATAAAAGTGAAGGGCTCATGTTAGGTGGTATAGCCAGCTCAGAATTTAGACTAGTTTAGATTATTAATAGGGCTGCCATATCTATGACAATAGAATAGAACGGAACGGAACGGGGTAGAACAGAACAGAACAGAACAGAACAGAACAGAACAGAACTTCATTGTCACTTTAAATGTACACTAATCAACATAATTAAAATGAAATTTTGTTGCATTCAACTCTCAAAGGATAACCATTATGCATACACACGTATACACACACATCTATGACACAGAGAAACATCACAGTCCAGTTCAAATGTATACATATACATGGTGGGGGGGGGAGCAATCCTGTGAGTTTACAAGACAGATGGCATAAGGAACAAAGCTGTTACAGAATCTAGTAGTCCTACTATAGATACTTTGAAACCTCCTCCCAGAGGGGAGCAACAGAAAAAGACCATGAAGTGGGTGTGTGGGGTCTCTAACAATGCTTCGAGCTCTAAGCACATAGCGCTTATAAGCAGTATCCTGAATAACAGGACGCAAGCTTCTTATTTATTTATTTATTTGTTTATTTATTTATTTATTTAATTAATTTGTCAAGTACGTATTAGATAATATATATAGGTATAAACATGAATTGAATACATGAAACAGATACAAATAAAAGGGAACATTAGGAATAGGGACGGTAGGCATGCTGGTGCTCTTATGCATGTCCCTTATAGACCTCTTAGGAATGGGATGAGGTCAACAGTAGACAGTCTTAGGTTAAAATTTTGGGGGTTTGGGGAAGAAACCACAGAGTCAGGTAGTGCATTCCAGGCATTGACCACTCTGTTGCTGAAGTGGTATTTTCTGCAATCGAGTTTAGAGTGGTTCACTTTAAGTTTGTATCTATTGTGTGCTTGTGTGTTGTGGTGGTTGAAGCTGAAGTAGTCATTGACAGGTAGGACATTGTAGCAGATGATTTTATGAGCCACGTTTAGGTCATACCAAAGGCGGCGTAGTTTTCTAAGCCCAGAATTTCAAGTCTGGTGGTATAAGGGTACTTGCAGGACCATCTTCTGTCTTCCTCCCACCATCCCATGCGCTCCCACAGAGCAGGCCTCCTCAGGATACCGTCAGCCAAAAAATGTCGACTGGCGGCCCCCAGGGCGAGAGCATTCTCTGTCGGAGTGCCGACCCTCTGGAATGATTTGCCCACCAAGCTCAGGATAGCTCCGGACCTCCTCTCCTTTCGCCACGAACTAAAGACGTGGCTCTTCCATCAAATAACTTGATTTACTAGGGGTTGCAGAAACTGTAATAATTTTAAATATGGTTTTTAAGGGGTTTTTAACTTATTTTGTTATTTTGTGATTTGTATTATTGATTGTTGTTGTAAGCCGCCCTGAGTCCTTCGGGAGAATGGCGGCATATAAATCGCATAAATAAATAAATAAATAAATAAATAAATAAATAAATAAATAAATAAATAAATAAAGTATTTTGTTGTGAGAAGAGAAGTGGAGGACACTTCTTGTGAAATATTTCTGGACGTGCTCAATTGTGTTAATGTCCGATATGCAGTGTGGTTTCCAGAGAGATGCGCTGTATTCGAGAATTGGTCTAGCAAATGTTTTGTATGTTTTGGTTGATAGTGTGATATTACCGGAGAAGAAGCTACATAAGATTAGGTTTACAACTCTTAATGCCTTTTTGGCGATGTTGTTACAGTGGATTCTGGCATTTAGATCATTAGATATGAGTACTCGAAGGTCCTTGACAGAGTGAGGGTCATCTACAAGGTCACATCCACTCAGCTTGTATTTTGTGTTCTGATTCTTTTTTGTCAATGTATAAAACAGAGCATTTGTTGGTTTAGATTTGGAGTTGCCAATTGTTTGACCATTCCAACACGAAGTCAAGGTCTTTTTGAAGGGTGGCAGCATTGTCAGTGATGTTAAATAGTTTTACATCATCGGTGAAGAGAACACAGTTGATTATAATATGATCGTAAAGGTTATTTATACCACTCTCTGAATGGACTTTCTATCTGAGACACTGCTGCCAGCAAACCAAATGGTGATGCAGTTTGTTAAAATGCTCTCAATCATGCCTCTGTAAAAGTAGCCAGGACAGAAGGAGAAAGATGTGCTCTCCTCATCTGACTCAGGAAATGCAAACACTGGTTTGCACACTTCACTAAAGATAATGTATGAAGAGACCAAGTCAGATTGTTAGTTATCTGCACCCCCAGATACTTAATACCTATTGACCACCTCCATAGCTGCAGCCTTGATACAAAATGGAGTATGACTATGCCAGCTCTTTCTAAAACCAACAGTGATCTTCTTTGTTTTGTTAACATTCAAAACCAGGTTATTTTTATTGCGCCAGTCTACCGAAGTGTTCATCTCTTCCATATAAGAATCTTCATTGTCATCCTGGATAAGACTCAACACTACCGTGTTATCTGCATATTTCACAATACGATTCATAGCAGATGCATTAGTTTAAGTACTAATGTAATTGAAATATAATCTGCTCTTATAGAATCCTGTGTCTTTATAGTGATTCCTTACTGTACTCCAATTTATGCTCGGTGATACAGTAAGCCAGATGTTTAGACCTGGATTTGGCATTTTTGTCCATCTACAGAGTCCTTCCCAAGGACTTAGGATAGGCCAAGTGTTATGTCCTTATATGGGCATCCCTGCCGGATTGGCTAGTCCACCGACAGGAGATTTAAAGATCTGTCATTGGCCAGCTTGCCTGCCGGCTCCCTTTATAAGGCGAGCCCGGCAGCACAGCCAGCAGTTCTGATTCTCTCTAATAAAGTGCTGAATGGACCACTTGCTGCTCGCGTATACTTTCCCCTGCGCCAATCTAACACTGGCGACGAAGGATTTCAAGAACCATAGCGAAGAACCTCGTGGCACGATTGCCACCTAGCCCGACTCAACAGAGCAAGTCACTGAGCTGGACTCACTTAGAGTTGATAGCATGAGAATCGCTGGCACCATTCAACCCTGACCAGGAGAAATGGAAATCCTACATGATTAGGTTCCACCAATTCCTGACCGATAACGGCTATGAAGACCTGGAGGACAACCGTAAACGAGCCTTGTTCCTGGCACATTGCGGATCGGCAATCCTGGAGATGACCATCGACCTCGTGGCATCCCAGGAAATCGAGACCATGTCGTGGAGCGACCTCCAAGATGTTCTCCAGGAACACTACGCCCCAACTGGCACACCAATGGCAAACAGATTCTCCCTCAGCCAACAGAATCAACAGGAGGGCAAATCCATAAAGGACTTCATGGCAGCACTGCGGAAGTTGGCTGCCAGCTGCGAGTTTGATCACATGGACAATGCCATCCGAGATCGCATCGTCTTTGGGATGCGGAACATCTCCCTGCAGAGAAAGTTGCTGAGCAGGAGAAAGATATTGCTAAAAGACATGATTGAAGAGGCTACAGCCGATATCAGAGGTGGCAGCAGCAGCAATGCGGAGAGCCAAGGCAGTGCCAGCTGCAACGGTAACCACATGAGAGACAGATGCTGGTGGAGAGACACGACCTGCCGCTGTTGCCAATGAAAAGGCCACATCGCTAAGGCCTGCAGAGCTCCAGAACCAGTCTGGGAGAAAGCCAAGCCAGAAAACCGTGATCACCAGAGGACATCCAGATGGTCCTATCAACCAAGGCGCGAGGGAGATGGGTACCCGCGAAGCAGAGCAGTCCACCAAACCACCATTGCCCACACTGATGACCACACTGATGGCCACAAAGTTCATCGTGACTGTGTAAGTGGAAGGGACTCCATGTGCCATGGAAGTAGATTCGGGCTCAATCTACTCCATTATGAGCTGGCAGCATCTCAAAAAGCTGAAACCGGAAATCTCAAAGAGCCAACTGCAGCCGCTTCATGCAAGGCTTGTCAATTTCAGCGGAAACCCCATCGGGGTCCTGGGGGGAGCTTCACTGAGTATTAGCTGCCATGGCTTCAAGGGCAACCTACCCATCACCATTGTTAAGGACAGCCACCCGACCCTGCTTGGAGTGGAGTGGTTCGAGCCTCTAGGGCTCTCAATTAGAGGAATCCATCAGATTCGGCAGGATGAACTCGACAAGCTCATCGAAGAGTTCAAGGACGTCTTCGATGGCAGCTTAGATAAATTATTGGGGAAACCCATCTCTTTCAATTTAGATACCTCAATCACTCCAATTCGGCTCAAGCCTCGCAGGGTTCCATTTGCACTTCAGCCGAAAGTAGATGCTCAGTTGGATAAACTGATTGCCCAAGGCATATTGGAACCAATTGATCATGCTGCATGGGAGACCCCCACTGTGATCCCATTGAAGTATGATGGATCTGTGCGCATCTGCGCCGATTATTAATGTACCATTAATCGTGCATTACAGCAGAGCGCATACCCAGTCCCAGTGGTGCAACATCTGTTGCATTCACTTGGGAGTGGGACCATATTTGCAAAACTGGACCTGGCCCAGGCTTACCAGCAACTGCCAGTTGATGAAAAAACTGGAGGCTCAGACTATTGTCACCCACCGGGGGGCATTCAAATGCAACCACCTCCAATTTGAAGTCAGCACAGCCCTTGGCATTTTTCAATCAATGATGGAGCGCCTTCTCCAAGGCATTCCAGGGGTGGTGCCGTACTTTGATGATGTACTAATCTCCAGCACCTCCAGATCTCAACTCTTGGAACGGCGTAGGCTCACCCTGAAGTGGTTCCAAGAGAAGGGTCTGCGTGTGAGGAGAGACAAGTGCATCATTGGGGTCCAAGAGGTCAAGTTCCTGGGCTATTTAATAGATAGCACTGGCATATACCCCACCAAATCTAAGGTCAAGGCAATTCATGAAGCTCCAGCCCCCCAAAACAAGCCAGAGCTTCAGGCTTTCTTAGGATTGCTAAACTTCTATAGCATTTTCCTTAAACAGAAAGCCACTGTTGCTGAGCCACTCCATCACCTTCTGGGGAAAGCGGCCCCTTGGAAGTGGGGTAGAGCTGAAGAAACCGTGTTCAAGAACATCAAGGGACTCCTATCCACGGACAGCGTGCTGATACAGTATCACGAGATGCTTCCACTGGTATTGACCTGCGATGCGTCTCCATATGTAGTCAGGGCTGTCTTCAGCCACTGACTGTCCAACAACATGGAAGCCCCCATCGCTTTCTTCTCTAAGACTCTGGCAGCAGCTGAGCGCAACTACAACCAGCTGTATAAGGAAGCCTTGGCCATCGTGGCTGGCATCACGTGCTTCCATGAATACCTCTACGGGAGGGCATTTGAAATCATCACTGACCATAAGCCCTTCCTCGGACTCTTCACAGGCGACAAACAAACACTGACATACATGTCGCCCAGGATGACGCGCGGGGCCATTTTCCTCACCGGGTATTCATACACTCACACACAGACCCGGCAAAACCATCACTAACATGGATACCCTCAGTAGGTGCCCAACGCAGGAACGGGTGGAAGACCCCCTCACCCACCCTTGGCCTTTTCCACATCGACGGAGACCTGGAGTGCCCAGTATCTTCCACAAACATGGCAGCCCACACGAAGAAGAAAAAGACCCTCAGGCAAGTCATGTCCTGGGTCCTGAGGGGTTGGCCAACAGAAAAAGTGGGCGAAGAGTTCAGCTCCTTCTTAAGAAAGCAGCAAGAACTCTCAACGATGAAGGGCTGCCTACTCTGGGGCGACAGAGTAGTGATTCCATGACTGCTGCAGAAGAGGACCTTGGAGAACCTTCACATTAGGCACCCGGGCATCGTGAAGATGAAGGCGCTGGCCAGAAGCTATGTCTGGTGGCCCACCCTGGACAAGGACATTGAACAATGGGTCTCCAGATGTGCCTCATGCCAGGAGGTCAGACCAGCGCCAGCACAAGCCCAACCCACAGAATGGGAGACGCCTAGTGCCTCCAGGTCCCGCATTCATGTCGACTTTGCAGGACCTATGGCAGACAAATACCTTCTCATCGTGGTGGATGCATTCTCCAAATGGCTGGAGGTCATCCAAATGCCCACTATCACCACCGAGGCAACCCTTCGGGCGCTGCGCAGACTCTTCGCCACCCACGGCATTCCGGATGTCCTGGTGTCGGACAACGGGCCACAGCTCACTGCCAAGCCGATGGAATCATTCCTGGTCAAGCTGGGCATCTGCCATGCCCTCATTGCCCCATACAGGCCGGCGGGAAATGGACAAGCTGAGAGGATGGTGAGGCTCACCAAGGAAGCTCTCACCAAGATGGGCACTGGGGACTGGCAGGCGAGGATCGATAAATTCCTCTTCACGCAGCATATCACCCCACACGCCACCACACACAGAAGTCCGGCCGAACTACTCATGGGGGAGGAAGCTGAGGACACCATTGGACTGGCTACACTCCCAGTACAACCCCCAAGAACCAGCGAACGCAACCCGGCTGCCACGCACTTTCACCGAGGGAAACCCGGTCTATGCTCTCAACTTCTGCGAGCCTCCGAAGTGGCTGAAGGGAGTGATCAGCAGAACAACGGGCCCGAGGTCATACCAAATGGAGCTGGGAGACAAGTAGATCGTCAAATGCCATGTTGACGAGCTCCAGAAAAGGTGGAGGGAAAGCGGCGAAAACAGTAAAAACCAGTCTGATGAGGTAGGCCTACACCACCCAGACAAGGTAGGCCTGCACCACCCCAATGAGGTGGGCCTACAACACCCAGCCCAGGTAGACCTACCACACCCAGATGAAGTAGGCCTACAACACCCAGACGAGGGAGACCTCCAACACCCCAGCAAGGCCAGACCGCTTCACACCGGCGGAGCAGGCCAACTATCACCACCGGAACACAGGGACCCCCAACAACAATCATGATGGCTGCAGCAACAAACGAGACCATGGACCCGGACGTCAACAGATGCCTCTAGTGCCGAAAACCAGCCAAGGAGTGAGGGGAAAAGAACAATCAACTTACAGAGTTCTGGGCATCCAGTCCTGATCTGCGGCAAGTTGTAGGGGCTGAGGCATTGTTCCCCGGGGCCGATGGGGAGTCCCAAGAACCCAGCCGGAGGTGCTGGGCCGGAGCCCGCACACTCGATGACCGAATTCCGGATGGTTCCAAGGTGGGAAACGGGAGAGACAAGAGCCTCGCCTGCGCGGGTTGACAGTGGGGTAAGAAGTGATCTGCGCTGGTCAGATAGGGCACTGAGGCGCCCCGCCTACCTGCGTGACTACGTCACATATGTGACCAATGGAGAGATAGACTAAGAACTAGGAGGGGAGGGGTGTTATGTCCTTATATGGGCATCCCTGCCGGATTGGCTAGTCCACCAGCGGGAGATTTAAAGATCTGTCATTGGCCGGCTTACCTGCTGGCTCCCTTTATAAGGCGAGCCTGGCAGCACAGGTAGCAGTTCTGATTCTCTCTAACAAAGTGCTGAACGGACCACTCGCTGCTCGCGTATTCTTTCCCCTGCGCCAATCTAACACCAATATTGTTCTTTGATGTTGTTAAAGGTGAATGATGAAAACTGTTCCAAATAAAGCTGCCTTTTGCAACTGATTGATGGTGATTTTTGTCAATGCCAATGGTGTTCAAGTGATGCTCCAGTTGTTTTGGGATTGCACACAATGTGCCTATTAATATAGGGATTATTAGTTTCTTTTACCACAAACTTCTCTTTGCAGATCTTGTATTTTGTTATTTTCTCCAGTTTTTTCCTCTTCTATTCTGCTATCTCCAGGTATTGCAACAAACAATAACCAGACTTTCTTGTCTTTCTTATCAACAATTGTTAAGTCTGGGGTGTTATGTGGCAGGTGCTAGTCTTTCTGAATTCTGAAATCCAAGAGCACTTTAGTTTCTTCATTTGCTATTATCTTGGCTATTTTATGGTTCCACAGTTCTTGCTTTCAGGAAAATGGTATTTCTTGCCGATATTACAGTGCACCATTTTTGCTACTTTGTTTTGCCATTGTTTGTAGTCAGTTTGTGCCATCTTCTTGCAGCAATTAACTAGGTGGATCACTGTTTCTTCAGCTTCTTTGCAGAAGAGAGATTTGCTGTCTGTTGTTATCTGGCTTGGTGTGCATTTGTTCTTAAGGCTTGGTCTGATGTTGCCAGAATAAGTCCCTCTCTCTTTCTTCAGTTTTTCTGCTCTTAGGCATTGCCAGATCTTGCTGTTATCTGCTTTGCCTGCTATTTTTATTATGTTCTGCCCTTGTAATTCTTGGCTTTTCTTCCCTTCCCTTCTCAACATGCAGGTAAGTGGTTGCTGCTGGTTGATGGAGGGAAACAAGAATTGCAAAACTGGCTGGGAAACTATGCTGAAAATGAAGATCACATTCAAAAATTGTTGTTCTATAATGCACCATTTTGCCCAGTTAAAAGTTATGTCAACTTCAAGTAGTTAAAGTTTATGACAACCTTTAGCAGTAGAGCCTCTCCACTTATGATCACAATTGAGCCCAAAATGTCTGTTGTTAAACTATGCAGTTATTAAATGAGTTTTGGCCCATTTATGACCTTTTTGCCACAATCGTTAAGTGAATCATGCAGTTGTTAGATGAGTCTCCCTTTCTCCATTAACTTTGTTTGGCAGAAGCCAGCAGGAAAGATTACAAATAGTGATCACAGGGCCCCTGAATAGTGCAATTGTCATAAATACTTTTCTTTGCAAGTTGCCAATCACCTGAGTTTTAATCATGTGGACGTGGGGATGCTGCATTGGTCATAAGCGTGAAAAGTGTAAAAAATGGTCATATGTAACCTTTTTTCCAGTGCTGTGATAACTAGTTGTAAGTAGAGGACTCTGTGTGTGTGTGTGTGTTTGTGTGTGTGTATTCTTTGGAATCTCGCACAACATATAGTATGGATGTGCTTTTTAAAGGAACCTTTTTTATCTGGGTATTTTTCAATAATTGCCAATGTTGTCTACTGTGCTGTTGGGGAGGTCGCAGAGCTTTTTAAATGAACATGTTTATATCTTTGTATCATTTAAATATTTACCAGTAAGCCTCCTTAAATACCCACTGATTCAGTGATCTTTTTGTATTTATATACATTCCCAGATTGACACTGCAGACTGTTTTGTTTTCTTCATTGCTTATGCCAAAAAGAGAATAAAGAAATACATTCTTATAGCATTTTTTTTCAAAGACTGAAATTCTCCTTTCCTTTGCTATCAGAGGAGCTAGTGAAGCATGGCTCTATCTTGATAATTGAACCAATGCCTTGCATATAAAATATTTTAGGTTTAGTCCCAGATAGGTCTAAGAAACACAATGTCTACCAGGGGTGTCAAACTTGATTTCATTGAGGGCCACACCAAGGTTGTGTTTGACCTCAAGGGGCCAGGGTGGGCATGGCCAGCTCAACATCACTCATGTTGGGGGCACCTGTGGGGTCCTGAGTATTCTGCCAGAGAAAACGTGCTCCCAAACTCTGTTTTTAGCTGCAACGGCCTCCTGCAACCCTCTGCCAGTGAAAACAGAATTTGGGAGGGCAGCCTGGTAGAGCTGGCAGAGGCACCGTGGGCCAGTCCTTTGCTATTTCCAGGGCAGCCCCATGGGCCAGATCTAAGCACCCCATGGGCCAGATCCAGCCCCCGGGCCTTGAGTTTGACACCCCTGATGTATACAATACTGGTTAAGAAGGATCAGGGCTTGGATTTACCCTAACCCTAACCATGTTTTATCTTTACCAAAGTACTTAACAATGGTACAACTTTGTTTGCCTCCCTTAATTAGGGCGGGGAATCAATTCATTACCTGTTTTGGTTGCACTCCTATTCTGGTTTCAGCTATACCTTATATGTTTTATAGCGGAGTTAAAATATTGGCAAAAAATGGTGCGCTAACTATGTTGCCCTACATAAGCTCAGGTTTAGTTTAGATCATATAGGGAAATGGTGACTAAAAGGCAAAATATGCATCATGGTTATTATATGTGTACAATACAATAGGACCAAAACAGTTGTTGGAAGCCATAATCCCTCAATTAGAAGTGCTTAAAATATTTTTCATTTGCTGGAAAGCAGAACCCTCCTCTAGTTCCACAAGATATGGAACAACTTACAGGTAGTCCTCAACTTACAACCACAATTGAGCCCAAGGCAGTTGCTAAGTAAATTTTACCCCATTTAATAACCTCTTTACCGCAGTTGTTAAGTGAAGCACTGTAGTTGTTCAGTGAAACATGTGGCCATTAAGCAAATCTGACTTCTCCCACTGACTTTGCTTGTTGGAAGCGAGCTGGGAAGTCACAAATGGTGATCACATGACCCCAGGACACTGGAACTGTCATAAATACATGCCAGTTGCCAATTGAATTCTGATCTTGTGACCATGGGGATGCTGCATCTGCTATAAGTGTGAAAAATGGTCATAAGTCACTTTTTAAAGTGCCTTTGTAACTTCAAAGGGTCACTAAATTGATGGTTGTAAATCAAGGACGACCTATACTCAACAGAATTTCCCCATGCACATCTGACATACTGCACATAACCTAGTTTGAAGGCATCATGGATTAGAGATCATTCCTACCTTACCTCATATTCACATATAGAATATGCACACATGATATTGACAAATCCATCTATAATTTGTTAACTATTCCTGTTCATCAGAGACACCGAGTAGTTCATTCACTGCTGATATGTGTGGAACTGGTTATATGGATAATGCATCTGTTGGGATGCACAAGGGATAAAAATAGTTTTAATATTATAGTGGTAGCTTTATCATGCAACCATCACATAGAAGTAATCATATGAATGTGCAGTTTTGCATTTGAAACAGTGAGTTATTTTCAAGAGAAGATTTTTTTTTCTACAAGCTGGCTGTATATACCAAAATTTGAAATGTATTGGACAGTGAAATGAAAATAGTAAAACCTTTGTATCCTGCAACCCAATTTTAAGCACAGGCACTGGATAAAAAGTTGTAAGAGAAAACATAATTATTCTTCAAAGCTGAAAGCGTAATTCACCATTGATGTGCAATTTACTATTGGTAGTTGAACAGTAAAGGGCAAAAAGGCAGCACAAGAAAATCATTATGCATAACACAGTTATTTTCCTATAAAGTTTTATATTATTCAGCACAGAATCTTTGATGAGATCTAGGCACTTATGTTACAGACTAAAGATAGTGATTTATTCTGGGGGGATTGAGGGCAATGACTGTTTTAAGATATAGATAGCAAATGATACAGCTACTACTATCTCTAGGCTACAAAAATAAAAATGACAACGGAATAACACAGAGAGATATCAAAAACTGTCATTCTTCCAACTACCTCAATATTTGTTGGAACCAACTTGGCTATACTTGGAAAAACTGAAAAATTCTTCAGTGGTGTTGTTCTTTGTTTCATTTTCTAGAAGGCTTAAAAAGAGACAAGGGAACTTTTTCCCAAATCTGATCCTAACCAGTAGAGAAGAAGAAATTGAACAGGTCAATTCAATACAGTTTATTACAGTCATAGACCAGAGACAATTGAACAGGTAAAAAGCAGCAAGAACCTTTGGAAGAAGTAAGTAGAAAATCTTGGAATGTAAGATACTATAGAAATTAAAATTGGAGTATAATTGTATATGCATACCAGATTTCAGGGCAACCAATTTCAGCAAGCTAAAAGATGTAATCAGTGACAAAGTACCTCTGGTCAAAATGAATGTAGTTTGGTTGGAAACTTATCATAAATGCAGTATGGAAGTTCAGTTGCAAACCTTTCACATGAAAAAAAATGAAAAGGGGCAACATAGAACACCATTGTGGTTTTATGGAGATTTTTTAACTGAGCTAAGCATTAGAAGAAGATATATAGGAAATGCAAGATGGGCATAATCCCCAAGGAAGCTTACAGAAATTAGATAATACCTTTATGGCAACAAAAAACTCGGAAAACCTAAAATATATAAATGGAACTTATATGAACAAGAGAAGCTAAGTACAATAAAATGGACTATTTTCACTATGTTGGTAATGGGGTGGGTGGGGAAAAGTAAAAAATAGACAAATGTGGGTTGAACTCATTGCTCAAGAGGCTAGAAAAGAGAACTATCAAATATGTAGATAACACATAGAAACAGATTGTGGGAAACATGTTAGAGGACAATATCAAGATTCAAGAAGATACTGACAGGCTGGAAGAATGGGTCAAACCAAGATTATTTTCACTGGAAAAACTGAAGACCTTCATTTGGGTAGGAAAAGTCAAATGCATGAGTACAATATTGGAAAGACCATAAATAGAAAGCAGTGAACATAGAAAGGATCTAAGCATCTTGATAAATCACAAGCTGAATATGAGCCAATAGTGTGATGAAGCTGCTGCTGATGTTATCCATGTCTGACTCTTGGCAATTCTTGTCCAGGTCTCTCCACATCTTCTGATCTGGCACTGCTTCTTCAAGTTATTTTATGCTCTGGCTGGTATCAGCTTTGATTATGATGATACAGCTATAAAAACTCAAATCATCTACCTTAACAACATAGAATAAAGTCAAGATCAAGAGATGGAATTGTTCTCTGTTCTGTTGATCACCAAGCATATCTCTTGAATATTGCATCTAGTTCTGGTCTCATTTTAGGAAAAGTATTATCAAACTGGAATGTCTAAAAGATAGGAATCAAGGTAATAAGAAGCCAAGGAGAAAAAAAACCTTACAGGAGACATTGTTTATATTAATTGGGGCGGGCTGCAGGAAAAGATGATTGCAGTCTTAAGTCTGTTAGATCTGAAGGGCTAAAAGACATGGTAGATTTCTTGAGTATTAAGTAAACAAGATAAGAAATAATGGGTTTAAATTACAAGAAAGAAGATTTTGATTACAGCTATTCTACGATGAAAAAGACTGCTGCAGAAGACTGGACTTTTCTTCACTGGAGATGTTTAAACAGAACCTTGATGGTCATTTCTCAGGGATGCTGTTCTGTAGTAGTAGATTGGGTAGGGGCCTTGACTACAGTTCTTTTCAACCCATCTGACTTATAATTATGTGATGAAGTAATATATTCAGCTTCTGGAGTTTGTTGTTTCACCAATTCAGTTTCCATTCCTCCCACCCCCACCCCCTTTAAAGTAATGATAGCGCTCTCTCTTTTAGAAGAAGACCAAAGCAATAAAAATATAAGAATCTCAGCATACATTTTTCAGGTTCGTACTTCTAAAATAAAAGATGAACATACTAGCATATAATGTTACCTCTCTGTTTGTCATCTCTTTCCTAACACGTATTTAGGCTGATGATTCTGCCTGTTACTCAGCTGCCTCTAATTCATCTTTTGAAGATTGATAAAGTGACTGAGACTGTAATTCTAGACCTCCTACCTAGAATAAGATGCATTGACTTAGAATAAAAATGCATACAATTGAACTGTACATGCCGCCTCCAATCTCCCATCTCTAACTAAGGAAGGGAGGGCTAAGGCTGACAGCTTGGCAGGTTCATATACCATTTCATTTCAGTGGTAAAGGTAGATTCAAAATACTATGAATAGATTGTGCAGTCCTTCTTATAGGCTGCATTTGTCTTTTCTTTTGCTATATTTGTCTTCCTACTCAGACAATTCCTTGAGAAGGTAATGGCTATGAAACTAATTTAAAGCTGTAATTTAAATGTATCAAGGATCCCCTGAAGAAGTATATCAAGCAATCTCTTTTGTATTTCTTTGTGCCCCTTTTGTAATAAGTAGGAAAAAGAAAGAAGTCCATGATGCTATAAGAGTTCCTGGTAAAATATCTGTGTTAATGATCAAATGTTAATTAAATGTTGTTATCTCTATTAAGTAAGACCATGAGGCATATTGTGAGAGTAGCAATGTCATTGATTATCATATCAAAAACCAAAGTAAGAGGACATCTTTTCAAATTCAAAATAATGTTCTCTCTTTAATGTACAAAAAGAAGAAAATATTGAAAGACGTAAAGAATGTCTCAAACAGTTGAAAGACAGGTCAGAACTTAGTGTTGCCAAGATTGTGGGGAAAGGGTATGTTATTATACATTTTATGGTTTACCAATTTTATTATTTTTGAGAAAGGTCACAGCTGTATACAAAAAGAATCCAATCTTATTTGGTAGCAAACAATTAATTAAAGCAGTCAGTAATAAAGCCACCTTCCTAAAACAAGAGAAGGAAAAAGGGAAAAAAACATATTTTAAATGATTATTTTTAAGCAGCACAATGACCTTGGAGGAGCAATAACACTGAAAATGCCTGGGTGAGCAAGTTTATATTTGGTGACATTAGAACACTTATGAAAAATGAAGAATTGGATGATTAAGGCTCCCAATAATTAGAAATTGAACTTACCACCTCAGGGACAATGGTTCAGTTGAGACACAGATTTGAAGAAAGAGAAAAATAATTGTGCTTGGTACCCTGAGGTAGAACCTCTCAGTGCACTTTTCAGGTCTCTTGGGAATTGGATTTCATAAAATAAGTAGCCTAAAGATCAAGTTCCAAATGAGATCAGGTGACATTGTTAGTCTAAAGCCCAACTCACTGAAAGCAATTGAGCAGTCAATGGCATTTTTGCTTTTATATCCATCCCACCTTGCTTCCCCAAAGGTGAGCTGTAATGAAGAACATGAAGCTATGAAATCAACAGTCTCGAGCTGCACTTAACTTAATAAACAAAGCATTTAACTTGCTTCAGCTCCATGTGATACAAATGAGTAGCGTTAGCTAGATCTACCATTGCTTTTATAGACGGATTCCTGCCCTGCCCAGATCTTTGTAAGAGAAAGAAATACAGTACGGGAAGCATTTTTTTCAAAATTGCACCACTGGTGATCAGTCCAACTTATTTATTTACTTATTGGCCCCAGTGCAGCTACTAAGATCAAAGATAATCTGTCCATTTTAAAAATGGCAACTTTGGCAAGGATATTTTTTTTCTTTTCTTGAGTACCTTCATGGTCTTTGCAAGCAGCACATTTATCTAGAATCAGAGGGAGCAGGGAAGATCGAGGGCTTCATTGATTGAAAGGAAAACAGAGGGGAAAAAGTACATTCTTCCAAAAGGGAAAAACACCCATCTGAATACACATAGTCCTTGATTTACAACCATTAATTTAAAGACTGAAGTTACAACAGCACCGACTTCACCGGTCAATACACTTATGACTATTGCAGCCGTTCTACAATTGCATGATCAAAATTCAGTTGCTTGGCAATCAACAAATATGTAGAGGTCACAGCATCCCAGGCTCACGTGATTGCTATCCCAGCTGGCTTCCAACAAGCAAAGTCAAGCTGAATTTACTTAACAACCACATGACTCACTTAGCATCTGTAGTAATTCACTTAACCATGACAGAATAGTTCATAAAATCAGGTGCAACTCACTTAACAACCATTGTTTTACTGTTTCCATTTTACTGCTGTAAGCTGGTCAGAGAGTAGCCCGACGTGAGATGGGCTGCAAATAAATTTAACAAATAATAATATGATATCTGTTGACCAGAAATATAACTGTTTAAAATATGGATTAAATATAGAGGCAATTCTTCTGAGTTTTTTTTCCTGTCCAAGTGAGTTTTTGAAGATGGGATCCAGCATGAGTCCAAATGCTTGGAAAAATATATCTCTGGTTCTGGTGACTGACCCATATTCAATCTTTGAATATAGTTCTTTGTGCTTTAAATCCACAATTATAATAAATTCAAAATTAGTTCCTCTGAACTATTTATTTACTTTCAATACTCCATGACTAGCAGAACTTCATCAGAAATCGACCAGGCTCAGTCTCTTTTGCAGCAACCCATTATTTGAGTTCCTTTTCATGCCTGGAGCAGAGATTATATATCTGGAAACATTACCTCAACTTTAATAGAAATCTGTAAAATTGGACAATGGATTTGTTTGCAGCTGTTAGCTTGATTTAAGTCTGCATTTTCAAATGAAAGAAACAGCCTTGAACATTGGGCCCTATCTAATAAAATAAAATTCAGCATAGGAAAAAAGTTTTACATTTAGGCAGGAAACGTACCCATACAGATTAGGTGAAACCTGGTTTAATAGCAGTAACTCTGAGAGGGATCTTGGAGTCCTAGTGGACAATCAATTAAATATGAGCCAGCAGTGTGTGGCAGCAACCAAAAAAGCCAATTCAATTCTTAGTTGCATTAACAGAGGGATTGAATCAAGATCACATGAAGTACTAGTACTGCTCTATAAAGCTTTAGTAAGGGCACACCTAGAGTACTGCATCCAGTTTTGGTTACCACATAATAAAAAAGATGTTGAAACTCTAGAAAGAGTGTAGAGAAGAGCAACCAGGATGATTAGGGGCCTGGAGGCTAAAACATATGAATAACAGTTATAAGAACAGGGCATGGCTAGTCTAGTGAAGAGAAGGACCAAGGGTGATATGATAGCAGTGTTCTACTATTTAGGGGCTGTCAACGGAAAAGAGGGGGACAACCCATTTTCTAATGGATGGAAACTGATCAATGAGAGATTTAACAGATTGGCAGAGTTGGAAGGGACCTTGTAGGTCATCTAGTCTAACTCCCCACCTAAGGAGGAGACCTTACACCATTTCTGACAGATGATAGTCTCTTGAAAGCTTTCAGTCTATTTTCTTGAATATTAGTAAAACGTCTCCCCAGAAAATGAAAATAGATTATTCACCTATAAGTAAGTAATCTATAAGTAAGTAAAAATATAAGTAAACTATATGTCTATAAACTGCATGTATTGACAATAGGACTGATGAGTTGAATCTAATCGAGTGCAGTACAGCATTATACACCGGCGACAGTATGAATCTGATGTGATGATATTTTCTCTTCTGTTTGTGTAATTGGAAAGTATCAACCTTGGTATGAATGTTTTATTATTTCACCTTTAAATATATTTTTCTCATAAACCTTGATTTATTGGATCATCATTTAGTAGACTTTGGGTGTAATGTACAAAATTTCCATCTAGATATACCACCAAAAAAAGGGGGCATGTTTACTACTTCCTAGACATGGCACTGCAAAAATACAGAATAAACCACCCACATTAAATGGATATGGTTTGCATCAAATTGCATCATTGATACCATGACATGATTATACAATGAGGTAAATCATTGCAATGACATACTTTGTCATTTAACAACTATTTGGCAAGAATGGAGGGGTGGTTTTTTGTTGTTGTTGGTTTGAACCAACAAAAGGTTAAATACAGATACAGATTAACAGAGTTGGAAGGGACCTTGTAGGTCATCTAGTCCAACCGCCTGCCCAAGCAGACCCTACACCATTTTAGACAGATGGCAATCAAGTCTCTTCTTGAAAGCTTCCAGTGATGAATCTCCCACAACTTCTGGATGCAAACTGTTCCATTGGTTGATTGTCCTCACTGTCAGGAAATTTCTCCTTATTTCCAGGTTGAATCTCTCCTTGATCAGTTTCCATCCATTATGCCTTGTCTAGCTTTCAGGTGCTTTGGAAAATAGCTTGATCCTCTCCTGTCTGTGGCAACCCCTCAAATATTGGAACACTGCTATCATGTCTGCCCTGGTCCTTCTCTTCACTAGACTAGCTATGGCCAGTTCCTGCAACCCTTCATCAAATGTTTTGGCCTCTAGTCCCCTAATCATCCTGGTTGCTCTTCTCTGCACTCTTTCTAGAGTCTCAACATCTTTTTTATAATGTGGTGACCAAAACTGGATGCAGTAGTCTAGGTCTTACTAAGGCTTTATAGAGTGGTATTAGTACCTCACATGATCTTGATTGAATCCCTCTGTTAATGCAATTTAGGATTGCATTGGCTTTTTTGCTGTCGTCGTACTGTTGGCTCATATTTAATTGGTTGTCCACTAAGACTCCAAGATCCCTCTCACAATTATTGCTATTAAGCCTGGTTTCACCCAGTCTATATGTGTACTTTTGGTTTTTCTTGCCTAAGTGTAAGACTTTATAAAATCATGAGGGTTATTTTGCCTTGTAATTCTCTTCTAATATATCAAGAACAGAGAAGCAGATATAAAGCCTGGTATGGATTAAAGAGGTGAAAGGAGAAAATAAATATTATTTAAGTGTTTCACATCTGAACTGATAAACAGTGCCAGGTTCCAAAAGTCTAGAAAAAAAACTCAGCTCACAAAAGCAGTAACCAAGTTTGTTTATCCTGATATTGGTGCTAACTGACCACCTTAAAGTATTACAGAAAGGAATCTTTGTTGGAGCTGACACTGTGCTCCCCATCACCTTTTAAGCAGCATACAGCTCCACCCCAGTGCAATCACTCAATTATCCAATTAACCTGTATCCTCCCTCTCCCTCCCCAATCCATCATAAGCCACTTCAGTTGTTCTGTGCTGCTCCGTCTTTCCTTAAAGTGATAGATGGTGATAAACTGCTTCAGTGCATGACCCTTAGGTCATCTAGCATGCGGCTGGGAAGTTGAAATGAGAGGCATGCCTCAGGGCTGATGACCCAGCAGAGCAGGCATATAGGAAGGGTCATCTGTGAAAGGGTACAGCAGAGGAACGGCGATCCCCACATGAATGGCGGCCCCAAGTACAGTCACAGGGCTGGGGCTGTCATGCGGCCCCTTTACCACGGAGACGGTGTCTAAAACATAGGAGCAATATTTAGTGATTTAAGATGATAGAGACCCTGGCTTGTCTGGGTACCGATGGTGGTACTTGCAACAAGTTGTGGGGCGGTTACATCACCCTCCCAAACCCACAAAACTTCAGACCAGGGATACCCTTTCCACAAAATGAGGTATTGTAGGACCCCCCCTATGCAGTCTGGTATCTAATATTTCTTCTACCTCATATTGTAGGCACCATCAACAGAAGGTGGTGGTACATTTGGGACCTCTCTGATCTGAGCTGATTTTACAGGTCTCAGCAGGCTACAATGAAAAATAGGATGGGTTTTCCCTAATAATCGGGATAGCCATAGCCTGATAGTTACTGGATTTATAATCTGTTCAATGATAAATGGGCCAATATACTTGGGTCTCAGTTTCTTACCGGGAAGGCCTAAATTCAAGTATTTGGTCAATAGGTAGACCCTCTGGCCAACTTGGAAGGGTGGATGAGGTTGTCATTTCCTATCCACTTGCTGCTTATATTTTCTAGCAGACCATCGGAACACTTCCTGTACAATCAGCCAGACACTCTGGGTTTGCTCCACCCACTTTTGAACTCCCACATCTGTAGAATCCACCCAGGGACATTCAGGTATCAGAACGAACTCCCTACCCATAGCCACCTGGAAGGGAGTAAACCCTGTACTACTATGTATGGCATTGTTATAGGCGAGCTCGGCATATGGAAGGAGGTTGGCCCAATCATCCTGTCTATGTCTTATGTAACAGCGCAAGTATCTTGCAATCATGGCATTCATCCATTTCGCAGACCAATTGGTTGTCGGGTAGAAAGCTGAACTCAACCCTTGGTTGACCCAACTCTGGTTAAGAAGTCCCGCCAAAACTGGGCAGTAAATTGAATGCCTCAATCTGATATAACCCTTTTTGGTATACTGTGCAGTTGATATATATGGACTATGAATAACCTAGCTAACTTTCTAGTGGAAGGGAGACCGGAGCAGGCTACAAAATGAGCCTGCTTTGAAAATAGATCTATGACAGTCCATATTACATTGTGACCCCGACTGTCTGGTAATCCCACAATGAAGTCCATTGTGACCTGCTCCTACAGTTGTGTGGGGTTAGCTACTGGTCGTAACAATCCAACAGGCTTGCCAGGTCAGCTCTTCTTGGTCACACAGATAATACAGTTCCCTATATAATTTTCAATATCCTGCTTCAAGGCAGGCCACCAAAATTGACAGTTAATTGGGTGCAATGTTTTTACAAAACCAAAATGGCTCACTAAACAGACATCATGGCACCAGCGTAAAACCTCTAATCATACTGATTGGGGTACATATAGTTTGGTACCCTTCCAAACGAATCCATCTCAATGTGTGAACAGAGCACGGTTCTTCTGGTAGAACTCATCTTTGACTAGAGCAACCTGAACTTTGTGCTAGCTACCCCCTGAGGGGCTTGTGGATCTGCTAACTGGTGAGGGATCATGGCTTGTATTAGTTCCTCCCAAGTGCTGAGTTTCAGGAGAACAGTCCTAGGGAGGATTCCTATCCCACAGTTGGCGGTCCTGTGAGGAGGTAGGTTGTCACATTGATTGCACTGGGATGGAGCTGTATGCTGCTTAAAAGGTGATGAAGAGCACAGAGCGTCAGCTCCAACAAACTGTCAGGTTCCAAAAGTCTATAAACTTTTTAAACAGCCAACTCACCTCATGCTTGTAAAACAATTCATTCCATCAGTTTTTGATATTGACTGGGATTCCACCACCAACCGTCTTTACATTTGCCAACAGACATATCAGCCATGAAAAACAAAGAAATGTGGATTCTGCATTTTAACTGAACAGTGAAAAATCACTGTGATTATAAACTATACAAGCTCCCAATTTAATATCCTATATCAAAACCAAGTACCTTCAATGCATCTTGCAACATTCTGTTCTGAGTGGAAGCTATAGCCTTCACCATAATGTCTGATGTTGTAAGATGCCATGGGGAAACATAATACGTTCTTCCTAATCAATTTAATTCAATTTTATTTATGGCCAAAAGGCCCTAAAGCACTTCCTAATCATATCGATGCTTCTTTTCTGACTCCCCAAAGAGTCCCCATAGAGTCAACCAATCTAATGTTGTCCCACAACATTTTTTAAGATTAGTGGTGTGTACGCACAATGAACAATTTCTATAAGCAAGCCACTTGGAAGTTTTTCCATTAAGGAGATAACGAAGGAAGGCGAGATGATACAGCGCCTTCTCTGATCAGTTGTGTCAGCTGTTTCTTGACTTATTTCTCTTCGATCTGTGCAGAATAGAAGTAAACTAGTCCCACATGATTACTGCACAGCAGCAAAAGCCTCGGGAGAAACACAATTCAGAAGATTGTTAGGTTTTATACAAGTGTTATGGGTCTATCAATAATGAACCAGTCAGACCTTTTTCTCATGTTCATTGCCATAGTATTTATGGCAATGCAGAGATTATCACAACAGACAATTGATATGGCCACTGAAACAATGACCCCAAAAATCTGGGAAATAATTTATTTGACATGGGAAAAAAAAGACTTCGTAGACTATAATTTTTCCTAATCACAAAAATAGGCAAGGAAGTCTTACAGTCATCCAAAGCATTACCCACTGCGTTGCATATGTGGATACACCATCTTTGCTTACATTTGTGTACAGAATTAAGTAGACACTAATACTAACAATGTAACAGATGCAAAAAGAAAAAGAAACTCATTATAAGTTATCAGTAATGTAATGACGTTTTACCTACTTGCCCAAACTAGGCTTTCAAAAAAAGACCAGAGAACCATTTGTCTGACATGTTGGTCTCTTGCTTGACCAGCGGATTGGACTAGAAGGACTCCAAGGTCCCTTCCAGCTCTTATTATGCTATGTTCTATGTTCAAGATATGTGCAACTATATATTTTGTTTTGAAAGTCCCATCATACCTGACTTATAACCATTGAATCTTATTTAGTTGAGTATCTTGTTGCAAAATTTATTGAGGGATCAAATAAGCAGAAGACAAGACTAATCTAGGCATTTTTCTCAAACTTGGTTTAAGTTAAGACCCTCAATTCCTGGAGCCTCCAGCCACAGGAATCTCAAACTATGTGTCTCTTCTAGAAATCAAGACCAGTTTGAAGAGGGCACAGTTTGGTAGGGAGAACCTATCCATGTTGCATCTGGGAGTGTAATCACTGTCACAATTTCCTTGGCCTGGTCGAAATACCGGTAACTGTTTACTTGTCTAAGCAGAACAAATTAGAATGCTTGGAGTGTGATCTGGCAGGACTCAAGCTTTGCCTGTGCAAGACTCATAGTGTGCACACCAAAAGCTGGATTGTTTTCAGAATTTGCCCCTGCTCTGCCTGGACATATAGTCAGGATTCTATAGTTGTTGCTATTAAGAGCAAAATACCTATTATGAAGAAGTTCCATTAAGTTCAGTGGCATTTATTTCAGATGTATGTTATTGTATTTTTAATTACTCTAAGGATTTACCATGCATTTGACAGAGTTAGTTTTGTTGCCAACTCATAAAATGTTTTTGTTATAACTGTAGCTGTATAGTATCTACAGTATTTCAGTGTGATATGATCTACTTGTTTCCTGGGAGAAAAATAAATTTTCTATCTTTTTTATTGAGCAAGAAAGCAAGACCTTCCATAAGTTACATAAATAACAGAAAATGTCAAATGAGTTTAGAAAAACAAAACTCTGTGGCATCCTTATTTTCAATAGAAAAATAAATTCATAAGAGTTCCCTACGTATATGTTTTCATCAAGTTTCATATGCACAAGAGCAATGCTGGCTTATTTTGAAATGGAAAGTACAACTTGTTCAAATCTGAAAGCTTCACTGTTGAAACATATGTGCACATCTGTGGTTCTTCTAAAGACTCCCCATTTAATATTAACTGGTGGCATTTTAAACTATCGATTATGAGGTTCATTGCTGAAATGAATAATGAATTAGCATTTTCTTTCGATGTTTAGTCACCAAGCAGTTTGGGAATTATTGAGAACTGCTCCCTAACAATTTGCCCCACACTTCTTAGATAAGCAGTCTATTTTGCAGTTGTCAAATCTAATTTGACAGCTCTGTAATATTATTTCATGTTTGGGATTGCTTGTTCCACTGTGTCAACCATTCCCATCCTTCACTAATGGTCTTTTTTTTAAGCCACTCAGCAAGGGTCGTGGGTGGAGCATTCAGTCAGTTGTTTGCTTTGGCTTTTCATTTTTGTTCTTAATATGCAGTGAAACTTGCTCAATTTTATGGATTAATTGTTTGACTAACAGTAATAAATTGATGGGATGTTTTATTCGTTTTGAAGAAAGGATTTTTACATTAAAACATTTCTGTATTAAATTGAAACAGCATATACTGGTTCTTAATAATAGAGCAAAAAAATCCAAGAAAACTCAAAAGTTAAATTGTCTTAGAATAACACACAACTTCAAAATTTGTCAGTCTTATTGGCTGTTTTGGTTTCTTTTCAATCTAACATACAACCAGACAATATCATTATAATTAAACTCTGTTTTCAGAATCCTGGTTTTTGGAGTTATAAAATTCAGCAAATTTTATAACCTGCCGATTAATTTAAAACCTGCTGATTAAAATTTGTGATATACATTTTACAAATGTTATATTTTCAAAAATGAAGGATAATAATTATAATTCAAAGATCAGACTTCTTTATTATAGTAGAACTCCCTTGCCTGATGCTATAATATAAAAGACTGGTGAACTCAAACCTCCTCTAGGATTTTTAGATCCTGCTCCCACTTCCTCTTTTAATGTAGTAACTTAATAGTTTCTGCTGTCTGTCTGTCTATTTATATGCTGCCTTTATTATTTTTACAAATTACTCAAGGCAATGAACATATCCAGCATACCTTCCTCCTCCTCCTACTTTTCCCACAGCATCAACCATGTGAACTCAGTTGGGCTAAAAGAGAGTGACTGACCCCAGGTGACCCAGTTGGCTTCATGGCCAATGCAGGATTTGAGCACAGAGTCTCTTGCTTTCTAGCTCAGTGCCTTATCCACTAAACTTAAGCTCTATCCCCTTTGAGCACCCACTTGGTGTCCCCTTAATCCTGAGGGTTGAGGGAAGTAGGACTTTGACAATCAGTGTTGCCTTATGTGTCATTAAAAAAAACATTTTAAAAGATTCATGTAGCCTGTATTTTGTTAAACAGCATCAGAACATCTGGCAAAGATGTCAATCCTTCTTTAAAAGAAAGATCAATCTTTTTTGTAACAGACGAAAGCTTATCAAAGAGAAATCCAACTGAGAATTAAAGAGAAATTTTCTATCAGTAAGAACAATTAATCATTGAAATAGTTTGCCTCCAGAGGTTGTGGGTGCACTTCTCCATCTCTAGAGCTATTCAAGAAGAGATTGGACAGTCATTTGTCCAAAATAATATAGGGTGTCCAGCTCAAGCATCAGGCTTGATTAGAAGACCTCCAAGATTCTTTCCAACTCTGCTATTCTGTATTATCTAATCACACAATTGATAAACAATAACAAATGTTTGTATATTCAAGCTATTGAAGGGGAAATTACAGAGCAGTTCAACTGAAAACAGTAGTTTTAACATGAGAATTACAAAAGAAAATATAGTGTTCAAGACTAACCATAAAATGTTGATGGTCTGCTAAAAATAAATAAAAATCATTATAAAAAGATTGAGGGGGGAATTCAAATTGCTGTTCCAAATCACAAAAAAGTCTAAGGAGAAATACTTTCCTCATGTGCAATCTAAAATATGCATAAAAAGCTGAAGAACACCCAATTGCTGTACTTGGAGAGAAAGGGGGGAAGGGACAGGACAGGACAGGACAGGATAGAAAAATAACTACCAACAATCTTGTTAGATCGTGTTGGTCTCTGACAACGGCCCCCAGCTGACCTCCAAGCCCATGGAGGAGTTCCTGGCAAACCTGGGCATTCGGCATGCCCTATCCGCACCCTACAGGCCAGCCGGAAATGGGCAAGCAGAACGAATGGTGAGGTCCACCAAAGAGGCCCTCGCCAAGATGGCACCGGGAGACTGGCAGGAAAGAATCGACACCTTCCTGCTGACCCAACACATCACCCCACATGCCACCACCAGGAAGAGCCCAGCAGAGCTCCTGATGGGCAGGAAGCTGAGGTCACCGTTGGACCGGCTGCACCCACAATACCACACAGATGCAACCGCCACAGCCAGCCGCCCGCTGCGAGCCTTCGCCATAGGAGACCCTGTCTTCGCACTGAACTTCCACGGGTCTCCGAAATGGCTAAAAGGAAGAATAGAGAGCACAACCGGCCCGAAGTCATATCGAGTGGAGCTGGAAGATGGACAGGTCTGCCGACGGCACATCGACCAGCTCCGGAAAAGATGGAAGGGGACGAGCCAAAACCAGCCGGACGAGGTAGGCCTACAACACCCCGAGGAGGTAGGCCTACAACACCCCGAT
>WNWU01013479.1:2616954-2635310 GCA_012654045.1 Ptyas mucosa
ATGATGATGATGATGATGATGATGATGATGATGATGATGATGATGATATGATAGATGGAAGAAATCTCTTGATCACTTCAAACATTTTTTACAGATTGCATCTCATGAATTTAAAAAACCAGACAAAAACTTTTCAAAATAGAAAATGGAACGGGCCTACTCCAATCCACTTATCGTTAATTTGAATGAAGATGCTCTATTTAATTATCAGCAGTCTAATTTACCATTGTAAACAGATATTTCTGTTCTAAAGTTACAGGGCCAATTGGTGGCATCATACCATGCACAGCACCCTATCACTTCACTACTTTTTACAAGGAAAAGGAATTTTGTTTGTTTTCCTTGAATTTCGTTTCAGTTAATACAACGATACGATCCATTTTTTGAGTTATGAATGAGAGAGACCATATTTCCCTTACCCATTTATCTTCATTAGCCTTCTTTTATTTATAAAAATCCCTTATTTATTTTCAAAGAGTTGCATTCAAAGGTAACTTTTTGTAGGGATAAAATATTTCTGCTTCTATAGGGCAAGAAAAAAGATTTTTAACAAGACCCTCCAATTTAGAAGAACAATGCTTCTCAACCTTTTCTTCACCATAGACTCCCCCCTCAAATACTTTTGGTCCACGGACCATGATCAAGGACCCCCAAGACTTAACTCAAGATTTAAATCATATCATTTCTTCAAACCTTTGCAGACCCCCTGCGACAACCTCAAGTCCCCCAGAATCCACAGACCACAGGTTGAGAACCACTGTTCTAGAAGATTGGGGAAAAAAAGGATTGATCCACCATATGCACAGCTCCAAGAATTGGATACAACAATTCAACTAGATCTCAATAACTGAAATGTCATCACCATATTTTTCAATATCCTCCCCTTCCTCACACTGGATGCATATAAATTGATGTGTGAACTAGCAATACTAGGGCCTCTTTCAAAAACAATACAAAGAGTTGTTAACATAGTGGAATGATACTGTTAAGTTCTTAAAGGGCAAATTATAGCTTATGTGCTTAAGCAGACTTTTGTTTTTTACCCCAGGTATGGTGACATGGTGCCGAAGACAATAGCTGGGAAGATATTTGGTTCCATTTGTTCTCTCAGCGGGGTCTTAGTCATTGCTCTTCCAGTTCCCGTCATTGTCTCCAACTTCAGTCGCATCTATCATCAGAACCAACGAGCCGATAAGCGCAAGGCACAAAAGGTGCGCTCTTCTGAACATTGTAGATATGGAATGTATGTTGTCTCTATGCAAACTATGTATCTGAAACTACTTTTAAGATTCTCTTCCCAAAGAATTAACTGGTTGAGTTGGTTGGCTGGTTAGTTGATTTAGCAATTAATTTTAAAACATACATCCTAAATTTGTGGGTGAAAATATTTCTGATATCAGCATGTGTTGTGATTCAGAATGTCTGAGTGGGATTCCACAGAAGGTAGAAAGAAGCTGGTTTTGATGAATATTCTAGAAATCTGTTCTAGCAAGTAGCTGAATGTCTTAATCTGTGTGAGAGATTGTACAGATGGCTTTATGAATTTGGGGCTTAATTATCCATTTTGTCTTAAGTAAGAAAGTAAGAAGGTTTACTTGCTATGAACTGTATACCAGTAGAAGGGCAATTTAGAATCTGACTCATAATGATTAAATTTCTGTGTTATATTAAATTGAATGAGGGATTCAGTGAAACCACAGAATAGACCGGCAGTTCTCAGACTCTGTGCTTTGGTGCAATAGAGAAGTCTGGCAGGGGTATTTTTAATAGAAAAGAAGAAACTAGAAACTTGGGGGAAAGATGAATTAATACTATTATTAAAGCACTTTTATATAAATGTGATTTATTTAAAATAATATATTGCTTCTATAAGATACTGCTTTCATGTATTATCTCCCTTTTTATTTTATTTGTATTTTTTTATTTTAGGGGCAGGAAGATTTCCTTGTTCATTTATTAATTCATTCAATTTATATCTCAATTTATATCTCCCATTTGTGACACTGGGCAGTTCATATAATTAAAAACAACTAAATAACACAACAAATAAACAAAATACAGGAAAATAGCAAAAAATAACTCTTAAAACAAAATGGAAAACCTAATTGAAACCAAATTTAAAACAAAAAAATATATAAAAAGCAGGCAAAGGCAAGTTGTAGATTAATTAGTGAATCCAGCAGGCTCCAAACCATGATCCAGATTTCCAAGTCCATTGACACAAGTATGTCTTTAGACTCTTTCAGACCTGGGAGACTAGGAACAGGCAGCCTTCCAAATAATGCAGTTCTATACCATGTAAGGCTTTATAGATTATTACCAGCATCTTGAGTTTAATTTTGAAACAAACTCGCAACTGGTGCTCTTCACAGACAAGAGTTAAAATGTTTGCCAAGCAAGGAGTACACATAACTTCCTTCACCGTTGCATATTGCATCATATGAAGGTTCTGGATGCTCTTCAAAGGCAACTCCATTTTAGACTGTGTTATAGGAATCCATTTGTGAGGTGGCCAGAGCATGTGTAACTGAGAGTAGAGCCTCCCAGTCCAGGACCATGCCCATCTGACACATAACACAAAACTGTGCAAATCTGTCTGGCTACAACTGTAGCTGCTTTCCAAGCAGGAATCATGGGTCCAAAGGGACCCCCAGATTATGCACAGAGACTGTCTGGCATAGAAGCACCCATCAAGCTCCAAAGATGGTAAATTCCCCAAACCCCAAAGCCCTAAAACCGCGAACCACTGAATCTTGCTATGGTTGTTCTTTGACCAACCTGGAATATGAAAATATATTGCCTATTAAAGTGGTTCTCAATCTGTGGTTCATGGACCCCTGGGGACTGCAATGTCATCACAGGGGGTCCATGGAAGCTTGAAGAAATGTTATGATTTAAATCTTGAGTTAAGTCTTGGGGGTGCATGGCCATGGTCCATGGCCAGAAAAGGTATTTAAAGGTATTCAAATGATCACATTTGAGGCATATTGGCCAAGACTAATATAAACCAATGGGCTCTATTCTTACTATTTGCAGGGAATTTGCATGCATGGTTCACCTGAGGCTACTTTTTTCTACATGACAAAGAAATATTATGTGAACATCATTGATTATAAATATATAAAATATTTTGTGTGTGTGTGTGTGTGTGTCTATATAGAGAGAGAGAGGAGAGGGAGGGAGGGGGAGAGGAGGAAAAGGAGATGAATAAAGAAATGAAATATAAATAGATTTTATATGTGTGAAAATAAGAGAAAGGAGAAGAGTGTTATAGACCTAAGGAAAGGTGATCTAATCACGTTGTGTGGAGTTGTGAAAGTATGTTAAGAATGAAATTGTAGATCAGAAAGCATAAACTAAGAGGTGAACTATTCCATAGAGCACATAATTTTCTCATCTATATCTCCTTTTCCTTTTTCTTTTTTGGCTTGCTATTTCTTTGTTTCTGACCTTTCATAACATTATCCCAAAGAGGACCATGTGATGGATACATTGGTATGTGCATGCATCTGCATGAAGATTAACATTGTTATGGTGAGATCCGTTGTTGGATACATCATCCCTGTTTTCAAATCGTGTCTTCCATTGGACAGAACAGAGAAGGGATCATCCAGGATCCTATTTTCCAACTCTGTTTTGCTATTGTTATTGTAGAGAGTAAGGAAGATAATCTCGATGGAGATATACAGAAACCATTGCCTAGGCAAAAGGCAAAACATTTTTTAAGTCCAGAATGTCCTGATAACATTTGGAAGAGCTCAGACCGAAACCTCCTTAATTCACTAAAGTATAAAAAGAGCAACAGATTTAACACAATCAGGCTTGCACGAGTGCCAGAAATGTCACACAGAGTCATCTCTCTGGGCACACCAGCCGTCGCCCATTGCTCTTCTGGGTTCCAGTGCACACATGCACACTGGCCAGCTGGTCTTTGCACACATGGGAGCACCAGAAACTGGAAGAACAGCTCCCTGGCATGCATGCGTGCACTGGGATGCTGAGCTTCTGGTTTCCGGTGCGCTCATGCATGTGGGCCAGCTGATTTTCACGCATGCATGCGTGCCAGAAGACCAGGTGACCGGCACACATGTACGTGCTGGAAACTGGAAGTACTGGAACTCTTCAGTTTTTGGCACTCCTGCGAATGTGCGCCAGGGAGCTGCTCTTTCAGTTTCTGGCTCCCCCACATGTGTGCGCTCCCATTTCAATATTTGGTGCCAAAAAGGTTTACCAACACTGTTATAGACAATGTCAATAAGTAATACTCTTCCTAGTGGTTCTGGGAAGTTCTGTCCCTTTTGAACAAGGGAGGGATACAGTAGATATATAGATATAATGCATATTGATGACTGATAGATCCATCAGTATCCCTACGAAAATTATATTTGCATATGTCCTGATATAGAAGCCTAAACTGTTTCAGACGAAATGCTAGAACTTCCTCTATACTACAAATGGAAATTAGAATTCAATCATAACATTGATTGAAAAGAACATAGGCAATCTAACTTCAGTTATTTACAATAAGTCTGATTTTTTTTAAAACAATAGTTTTACAATGGTTTTTGTTTTGGACTTTAGTTTATTTTGTATTGTTACTTTATATTTGATGTGTTATAATATTGCCCTCTTTTAAATATTGATCATGTGTCATAGGTTAAAAAAATTATAATTACCGCCTTGCAATATTAATTCCCCTTTGCTCTTTCATCCTTTCTTTGTTGTTCATATTCCTCCTGCTGCTCTTGTCTGCTTTTTGTCCCAATTTTGTTGCTAAAATATTTTTGATGTTTGCTGATGTTTAACAAAGAAACATCAAGTTATGTTTTTTTGCCAGCTAAATTGAATGGCTTGCTCTTATCTGAACATAGGGATTGACTGGGAATATGCTGAGTGAAAACTAAAAGGAAATTACTGGCAATAATTTTCTGATATCTGACCAGAAATAAATATTTTCCCAGTCCCAAATCTTATAGAACTTTCATTAACAAGCTTTTGAAAATACAAATTCAGAGAAAACGAATCGTTTTCTCTTTAGAACCAAAATGTATCTGTATAAATGGGTGTGGAGAGACCTTTTAATTCTCTTTCTCTCAATTTGTGCAGTGTAATGGCAAAGTGACCTTTTTCACATACAGGTAGTCCTCAGCTTACAATCACAATTGAACCCAAAATTTCCATTGCTAAAGCAAGTCAATTCTTAAGTGAGTTTTGCTCCATTTTATGACCTTTCTTGCCAGGGTTCTTAAGTGAATCACTGCTGATCATACAGATTATAAGTATGAGAAATGGTCATATGTCACTTTTTTCAGTGCCGTTGTAACTTCAACGGCACTGATTGTACACTGGTTGTACGTCAAGGACTACCTGTATTGGGGAGAGTCTGTAGCCTTTTTAATACACATTTATTCCTGTGTGGCCAGCATGATCTTGTTTATTTAACTGACAAATTCTGTTTTATTCTTTGTAGACATTATCATGATTTGAGCACATTTTTGGTTTAGCTGTCTTTGTTTTTATTTTTTATTATCTTTTTGCATTTTCTGGGCATCCAAGTAAAGCTAACTGTGTGCAATCCTTAGCAACAGGCCCAACTTCACATGCACAATTAAAGTATACATATAGTAACTGCTCTATGAAGGAGCCATTTTTCTTTTTTAAAAAGAAGTTAGTTTTGGCATTTTTGATATTATTGAAGGTTCACAAAGGTACACAATCTCAGGCCTTTCATCCAGAGATAATAAGATTAGCCACCTTCATACAAGGTCAGCATTATTCTGATTAAGAAAGACCATCATGGCAAAGAGAAATGATTTGTTCAGTAGCACTTCCGTTCCATCTTCTACATATGCCCAGTGGTGGGATTCAAGTAATTTAACAACCGATTCTCTGCCCTAATAATTTCTTCCAACAACCAGTTTGCCAAACTGCTCAGAAAGTTAACAACCGGTTCTCCCGAAGTGGTGCGAAGTGGCTGCATCCCACCACTGCATATGCCTGAAAATACAGAGGGGGGGAGGGAGGGAGGGAGGGAGGGAGAGGGGGAGGGGGAGGGGGAGGGGGAGAGGGAGAGAGAGAGAGAGAGAGAGAGAGAGAGAGAGAGAGAGAGAGAGAGGGGTATAGATAGATCTGGGGAAAGCATGTTACATCAAAGCTTAGACCCTTTCAATGCCCCTGACAAAGACTAAGGTGGCAGATGCTAACGAGGAAAAAATGAAGTTCTTTTAATTCTCAGATGATATACCAAAACTATCCATTTTCCAGCTGGCAACTCTTGGGGACTAAACATATTAAATCACCCCAGTAAATTCTGTCAAAAGCAGCTGAATATGAACATTAACTGATAAAGCCAATTTGGCAGTCAGTGCTATGATTAGTTGGGTACTGGAAGCACACAAAAAAACCAACAGGAGGAATAATTTCAGCAACAACTAAGTGATATTTACTGAGCATAAACTTGTTTGGAAATTTGCTTAGAACAAATTGCCCACATATTGCACCAACCAATAATATTACATTGCAAAAATTTCATATTGTGCAGGGCTCTCTACCATAAAGCGCTAGAGGGTCTATTAGAAAATATGTGGTTTTCTGTCTGGCTGATTTTACATACAGACTTTTGAATGCAGCATATGGATGGCACATGGTTGCTAAATTCTGTTTTATATCCCCAGGGCCCCCAAATTGCATTTCTAAATTTTACTAGCAAACCACCAAATCAGAGAGATGCAATTTGCTATCATTTCTCAGGAGGGAAAGATGTGTAAGCTTTCAGAATTGTTTTACATACATGTAATTGGTTTACAAAGGGGATACAGTGGCTCAGTGGCTAAGATGCTGAGCTTGTTGATCAGGAAGGTCGGCAGTTCGGTGGTTCAAATCCCTAGTGCCGTGTAAAAGAGTGAGCTCCCGTTACTTGCCCCAGCTTCTGCCAACCTGGCAGTTCAAAAGCATGTAAAAATGCAAGTAGAAAAATAGGGACCACTTTGGTGGGAAGGTAGCAGCGCTCTATGCGCCTTTGGTATTTAGTCATGCCAGCCACATGACAACGCAATTGTCATCAGGCAGCCCTGGCTCTTCAGCTTAGAAACGGAGATGAGCACCTCCTCCTAGAGTCGGGAATAACTAGCATGTATGTGCAAGGGGAACCTTTACCTTCAATTAGTTTACAAACAAATGAAAGCATTTTTTCCCCAAACTGAATCATATTCTCTTTTGTGATGTCATTGGTCATTGACACCTTCCTCTTTTGAACATCTGTGTGCACACATCCTCATATACACAGTGGGGTGATCAAAACTCAGCTCTTTATATGAGGATGAGTGCACACAAATGTTCAAAAGAGGAAGGTTATTGATTATATCACCATGCTCCATCTTGCACATTTCAACTAATCCATGGATACCACTGTGAACACCCCAACTACTGCAAGTTAAATAATAGTGATAATGCAACCTTGTCTAAAATTGATCACTGGACCAACTGTTCTGGATATTTTTCCTTCTGTCTCTCACTGTTCCTTTGTAGGAAAAGTTGCTGAAAAGGTTGCAAATGCCCTGGAAGAAAAAAGGCTAGCTGTCAGTTCCAGATAAAGTACTAAGACAGCACTGGTTACACTTGTTGATAATCTATGGAGGAATTAGGTTAGGAATGTACAACCATCTTTGCCCTTATATAGCTCTTAGCAATTTTCAATTCATCAATCATAGCATCCTTCTGGACCAATTGTGAAGAGTGGAAGTGAGAGGGATACTAGGTGACACAGGATTACTGTGGATCTCTTTTCCTAATTGACTAATTCCAGTTGGTTTGAGCAGAGGAAACATGTTGAGGCAAAACTAACTGATTTGGAGAAGACATACCTCCTACGTGACAGAATCTGGTATTTGAGAAACTGACTATTCTGTAGTGGCAGACTGTCCTGTGCATTCTGACAAAGTTGCCTTGTTTCAGGTCCAATCAATCAGTTAAACCATGCCATCTAGCAGGGTGCAGGAAGCAGGTTTTCTCCATCCCAGCAGCCAGCACTGGGACAGCCCGCTCACAGATTTTTAACAGCTGTATTTTTCCCCCCACACTTGTATTAGTGTGTTTGGTAGGCTCCATTTGAGTTCGGACTGTTGTGGTTGGAAATTACATTGTTGCCTCTGGTTATGATTATTTTTATTTAATAGTCTTTGTTTATAACTTGCAAAAACACTCAGAGTTGCCCAGAGTTGTTTTGCAGTTAGGCAAACTAGGAATTCAATAAATGAATAAAAATTCAATAAAACATCCAGCTGCCAAAAACTTGGCAAAAACTCCCAGCATGTTATGTTGTCTGGTAAGACCTGTCTTGTAATTAATGCCTCCAGTTCACAATGAGTTAAATATATCCAGGTGGATAGAGTTTATTATGAAATATGAGATGCTTTTGAATGTTTCTCAATAGCAAATGCAGTGGGGTATGTACTGTATGTATTCACACTGAAAGACCGAGAATGAATACATTACCGGAAAGGCAAATTACCTCCAATGCCAAAATGTCTTGCCACATCTTATATTGGGTTGTGTGAAAAAGTTTTTATAGATTCATAGGCTTGGAGACCATTAAACGCTAGGTAGTTGCAGGATGCAGCTATTGCATTCATGATAACCATCTAACCTTTGCTTAAATAAGTGAATCAGTTAAAGTTTTCAGAACTGGATAGACTTGTATGCCTCAATTAGTTAAGAACTGAAAAACTTAGAAAGTTTAATTTGTGTTTAGCCAATTTGTCTGCAATTCATCATCACTGGATTTAATCCTAATCTCTGGAGTGACATCCAAAAGACCTGCTCCATCTTCAGTTTGACAGCCCTCAAGATAATTGAAAACTGCTATTACTTATCCACTTTTAAAATTCAGCATACCAACACTTTTAATTGTTTCTCAAAGGACATAAATTTCAGATTTCTCAATAAACTAGTTACTCTCCACTGAATCTATTCCCAGTTAGTCCCTTCTTGAATTGCGACACCATTACTAGACATAATGCTACCTGAATTGAGTTAATTAGAATTGAATTATTGCTTCGTTTGATAGAAGCACTATTATTAGCAGATTTAAACATTAGTTTCCATAACTTCAGTGCAATTTTCTCTTCCTCTCCTTTTTCTTGCAGCCCATTATACATAATGTGATTTTGAGGTTTAGAAACACTGCAGAACAGATTTTGAAAGTATTTGTTAATTTATGATCAGATCTATAAAGCTACCCAACTCAGTGATGTGACTCTGGGTGGTAGACAACAATAAAAAGCAAACCATAAATAAACAAAATACTTAACATTAAAACTGACACAATATATAAAGATGAAAATAAAAGTGTCAGGTCCACCATCATGTCCTGCCATTGTACTGAGGGGGGAGGCAGGATGGTATTTTTGGGATTTTTCCACTTCTGCTGTATGCTTGGGAATTAGGGAGGGGAACTGTCTTCGGAGACAGGATGGGTTTTTGCCAGGTTCTACTCAGGTCCACACCCTGAGTGTGAACTGTTAACTGTCTAGCACATCAGCATTCTCAAAACAACTTGTCAGCATCACATTGGCTGCCGGTGAACTGGCCAGGGGGATTGGGATTGGGAAACTGAAAGAATTGCTTTTGCTTTGCACAGAAACTTCAGATTCTGCCTGATTCTACTGCATCCAGTTTCTCTCAGTAAAAGTTCTTTTGATTCAACTCAATGGACTCAAGAGTTTTGCTTGAAGCAGGTCTGACAAAAAGTGAATTTAAAATGGTGACCAGCACCATAACAAAAACAACCAAAATGGACCTCACTCACTTGGCCCCAAGTGCCTAGGAAAAAAGTCAGGTCTTAACAGATTCCCTAAAGCAGGGGTGTCAAACTCGCGACCCACAGGCCGGATGCATCACGTGCTGGCCACCCCCATCCCCTGTTTAGTGGAGGTGAAAAAAGTCATGACACATCACATGACAACAATGTGACGATGTGAGTTTGACACCCCTGCCCTAAAGGCAAGAGTTGGGGCCTGTTATATATCAGGGAGGGGGAAGACAGTGGGGAGTTCATTCCAGAGAAGGCACACTTCCTAGGACCCATAATCTGACAAGATATAAAAGAGAATCTGAAGTGAGCTCTCCCTGTGGGAGCAAGTGAGGCAGGTAGGTGTTCTTCAGAAAAGACAGCTCCACAAGTAATTTGATCCTATGTGAAACAGGACTTTTAAAACTGACCTTGAATTACCCCAAAAATGTATTGGAAGCCAGTACAGCTTGCAGAGTAGAGGTATTACATGAACATAGCAACCTGCTCCCACAACATCTCTGGTAGCATTCTGGAACAACTGAACCCTCTGGATGGTCTTCAAGGGCATCTCGATGGAAAGCACATTTGTAGTACTCCCAGTTGGGAGTATAATATGTGACAGATCCGGGGAGAAATTGTATCTTTCACACCATCCACAAAAGTCATTTTTATCAACCATATTTTACCTCTTGTCTCTGTAAGTTATTATTTTCTAGCAGATGCCTCTCCCTAAACCCCTTGAGCATAACTTAAAACTCAGTGCAGATGTATCACTTGACTAATTATAGCAATTGGCAGTTATTCTGTACTGCCAATCAACAGAGCATCAACAGCAAGAAAATTAAAGGGAAAGGTACTTTTCTCTAAGTAAAGCATTGGTTTACTTGAGACTAGGTAGTTGTATTTTGGGTTTCAGGCTGAAAAATGTCCAACTCTTTCAGGAGCTGCTAGAAATTAAGCTTAAAATCTTGACTAGAGAACATGTCCTAAGCCACAATTGTTTCCAGAACTGGTATTTAGTCCACTTAAGTGATAGTTTAGGATGTGCTCATTAAGCTAATTCTCAAGGTTCAGTAGCCACTTTTCTGATATTTAGTTTAAGAAGGGTTTGGGGATATTTCCCACTCCTCCTTTCCTAAAATTATATTCTGTGGATCCACTGAATTAAAGAACTAAGCTGGTGTGATTTATTTTATTCGATTGCACCCTTAGCAAAAAAAACTTTGACCATGGGAACCAAGTAAGTCATAGAAAGGTATTCATTAAAAAGAATATGAAAAAAATATTTCAATTAGACCTCTGCATTTTACATCTTAAACTATCCTAGATTGAATTCTTGGGAATATACCTCTGTATTTGATTTCATGTATCAAAAGTGTCTGGCTTGAAATGGAATACGAATTTAGAACAGCTGCATCCTGTGTAGGGATTCTGCTACAAAAATGAATAGCAGAAGTTAACAACTTTTCACATTTTAGGAGACTAGGAGATGCTGTTCTATTGCCTGTTCTTGTTTTGATTCCAAAAAAAATGACCCTTTCTAATGGAGCTTGTGATCTTCAATGCTGAATCCTGCTGTTCAATTTACAGATCTTAGAAGCTGAAGCAATTTTTTTTTACTTCAAACTTTGTGCTGTCTTCTTTGTTCACCTTCTTATTATTTTCCTTGCCTTCTAAATTACACTTGTTCACATGCTGTGCCAGCCAGGGAAGGGGACAAACATCCAACCTAAAAATTGCATTCCCAACCTATCAAAATACAAACTTTTTACTGTTTAGGAAGAGTGTAATGGTGTATACAGCTGGTGTCAGAATAAACAGTGCCAGTTGTTTCTTCTGCCTTTTTGTTATTTTTTTCTACCTGAAGTTGTAAACTACTTGAAAGTTTGTAGCTTTGGTAACATGTCTGGCAAAGCACCTGAAATGAAGATTCAAAACACTTCCCAGCATTCATTGCTTTGTGAATTCTCTTTAAAATTAATTTAACTTGTATTTTCATCTATAAGTTCCACTAGGTCAGGGAATTGATACAATGATATAAGAAGGAACATAGCATTACTGCATCTCACTAAGATTTCTTTTGGAGTATCTTCAGTACAGCCCTTAGTATAGTGGGAACCCAGGAACACCATATCCTAAAACATATCTCACTTAAGGGGCCTCATTAAAAATACCTTCCAAGATACTCTCAGAATTCAAGGGTCAAGTAGCAAAGAACCCAGACTGATACTTAGATCTGGTGATGCAATTCCATTAATAGCCATTGCAATAGCGCTTAGACTTATATACCACTTCACAGTGCTTTACAGCCCTCTCTAAGTGGTTTACAGAGTCATCATATTGCCCCCAACAATCTGGGTCCTCATTTTACCAACCTCGGAAGGATGGAAGCCTATTCAACCTTGAGCCTAGTGAGATTCGAACTGCCAAACTGCCGGCAGTCAGCAGAAGTAGCCTGCAGTATTGCATTCTAATCACTGTGCCACATGGCTCTTAGATTAAAACTAGCCATCATGAACCAGCAGCCTCAAGGCTCTTGCTGGACTATTCCCATTGATTTACCTTGATATCTCCTTAGATCTTGTTTCCAAACATCATTCAGTCTCTCACTCTCTCAAGAATGGTCCTTGGTTATTTTCTTTCTGTGTTTTTTTTTAAAAAAACTAATTTGAGAAGAGATTTGCAGTCTAGAATTTGGAAGAAACAAAAATGTGATTTGCCCATGATCTTCATTTATCAAAGTCCAAAGTCTGCCTTTTGCAACTTAACTTTTCAAAGTGAAATTGCAAAAACATGTAATTTTGTAATTGTAATTTTGTTTTCCTAAATAGAATTGTAAAAGAAATCTGTGAAATCTTTACAAAACTCTGAGCCAGCAATGATGAAACTATCACATGTATGTCAAAAGTAACGTACCGTAATATTTCAGATGACACGCCTGTGTTTACCAACATATGACAATAACTATAATTGAAAGCACATTCTCACACAATTTTCAGAAGCTGTGGATACCATACGAGAATGAGGTATGCTCTTGTGTGGCCTCCAGACCTTCTGGCAGTTGGGTGAGATTTGCTGTGCTCTTGCATGGAACCTGTGAAAATCATGTGAGAACAGGTTCCACATAGTTGAAGCTGCAGAAGAGCATTCTCCAAAGCTGCTTCAAGAACGAAGGCTTCATGCAACCCAGAGCAGCCATGAATAGGCTGCAGTGGTCTGTCAACAGAAGAGAGAACATCATCTGCAAAGTCAAGTTAGGTATTTTCCTAGTTATTGACAGGCTGAACCCAGGAGCTCCACCTTCACTACTGTAAACCCCACTCCAGGTTAACACCATATCTAATGTAATTGCTGTAGATAAATTCAGAATGCAGTATCAATGAACTAGCCAAAGATGAACGTGTGTGTATAGAATTATTATAAGTCTAAATCCAGGAAGAGACCCAAGGAATGTATATCACTGTTTTCTGCACCACTTTATATTTGTAACATAACTGTAGTTAATTAAGCATCTTCGGAAGCATCCAGTATACTCTGTAAGGAAACTTTCATTGTATTTTAGGAACAAAAGACTATATATGATTGATAGAACTGAGGTGGCGCAGTGGTTGGAGTGCAGTACTGTGGGCTACTTCAGCTGACTGCTAGCTGCAGTTCAGCAGTTCAAATCTCACCTGCTCAAGGTTGACTCAGCCTTCCATCCTTCCGAGGTGGGTAAAATGAGGACCCAGATTGTTGGGGGCAATATGCTGACTCTGTAAACCACTTAGAGAGGGCTGTAAAAGCATTATGAAGGAGTATATAAGTCTAAGTGCTATTGTTATTGCTATTGCTATATTACTTAAAGCTTTATCTTGCTGATGTATTAAAATAAGAGTATTCTTTATCAAGCAAAGGTGGTAAACCAAGAGAGTCCCTTTTGTTTGAGAATATGTCCTCCCTTTCCCAATCTTATGATTGCTTTTAAATGATTTTATTATAATTATGGTATAAAGTAGGAGCCGAGGTGGCGCAGTGGTTAGAGTGCAGTACCGCAGCTACTTCAGCTGACTGCTAGTTCAGCAGATCAGCAGATCAAATCTCACCGGCTCAAGGTTGACTCAGCCTTCCATCCTTCCGAGGTGGGTAAAATGAGGACCCAGATTGTTGGGGGCAATATGCTATTTAGTATACTATCTTTGGTGTAAGCCGCCCAGAGTCCTCGGAGAGTGGGCGGCATAGAAATATGACTAATAAAATAAAATAAATAAAATAAGTGAAACGTAATATTCAAATGTCCCTCATCTTTCTAACTGCAAGAGAGAAAGTCCAAACTGGACATACAGTAGATTAATTAGAGTTTTACCAGTATTTGCTCTAGAAGGATTTTTTTCCATAAGGTTTCAGCACCTAAGACAAAATACAAAGCCGCTTATTCAGTTGTGGCATTAGAGTCCTTTTTTTAAAAAAAGAAAATGAAGTAAAAAGAGAGAACTTGGGAGTTTAATTTAGCATGACTTCCTTAGATTGCCGTTTCTCAGTCCACAGGCTTTTTACTTCTTCATGGTGTTCTCTGGCCTAATGAGAAGAGAGCATATTTCCCATGTATTAATTATAACTGTTGTTTCTGCTTCAAGATGGAAATTACTGGGCTCCCTTGATAGTGGCAAATCAAAGGAGACGATTTGAGAAGTCTTTGTTCGAATTCTTTAATACCCTGGAGCGCATCCAAAAAAGTAACTTAAACCACTCTATGCCACGTACTGCTTTCAAAATTTCCCCTCCCAAGAGATAAACAGAGAACCATCGGTTTGGTTCTCACTGGGTTGTACAAATCAGGCTCTTCTGAATCACCACATGTGACACTTCTCTGCGGTTGAACAGCTCTAAAGTCCTTCTCATCTTGTCCACTTTTCTGAAGGAGCTTTTTTTTCTTTTTTCTTTTTAATGGCGGTCTCAGAAATGGTGCAAGTAAAAGGATAGGACAGCAGGGTTCCTCATCTCCAGGTATCAGCGGTGACACAATGACCCTGACTGTAGAAATGGGGAAACAATCTGTCTAATGTGAAAAGGTGTAAATGGACTCAAAGCCCATGCATTGTTCTTGTGGGCTGTTGCCTGCTGAGAAATGAATGCTTCTTGATCATTTGCATTGGAAATGTGAAACACTGCACCTGGAGAGCCAGTTGAAAGAGGCCCTTTGGTGATTAGAGAGCTTGGGTATTCAGGAGAAATCTTTTCAATTAGCTGTATTACCTTTCTTTGAAAACAATATGAGGGCTATAAAAGCAAGTGACACTTCTTTCTCTTTCTCCCCCCCCCCACCGCCCCAGAAAGCCCGGCTTGCAAGGATCCGTGCAGCAAAGAGCGGGAGTGCAAATGCTTATATGCAGAGCAAAAGAAATGGCTTCCTCAGTAACCAGCTGCAGGTAACGAGCAATCTGTGTTCTATATCCAGAAACATCATTTATTTAATAATAGCCCAGAAATCTTTTGTCTGTTTCATATCGGAAAATGTCAGGCTGCCTTCCAATATACCATGACAGACACCCCCAGGCAGAAGAAGGAGTAATTGCTCTTAACCAGCAAGAGCTTTGCAAGTCCAGTTCAGGCAAGATGTCCCAGTTGAGTTTCTGGGACCTGCAAAGTCAAATTAATATATGATGGAGAATGTGAGTTTGTCGTGTAGTTCCCATAGATCTAAAATTGTCCTCCGAGGGATATTTACCTTGCCACACATATATGTCTATACAAAGATACATGCACGTATGCACACAAAATTCACCTACTGTTCTGGCCTCCACCATAAATCACTTTTGGTTTTAATTTCAAAGAGATTTCAAATTTTGACTAAGTAACTTCTAAGCTCTCTTATACTGGAGGAATGTTTAGCTCAAACTCTCCTTCCTTCTTGATCCCTTAATGGATCGCCTCTGGCTTTTATTGCATACTCGGTGAATGGCAGGGGGTTTTGTCCAGTACATCCATGAAGCAGGAAATAATACAGAGCACAGGTAGTCCTTGACTTACAATCATTCATTTAGCGACTGTTCAAAGTTAAAACAGAGTTTTAAAAAGTGACTTATGACTGGTCTTTGTCTTTCTGACCGTCACAGCATCTATTTGATCACATGTTCAAAATTTGTGTCCTTGGCAACTAGCAGATTTGTATGATGGTTGCAACATCCTGGGGCCATGTGATTGCCAATTGTGACCTACCCAGCTAGTTTCTGATAAGCAAAGTCAATCGGGGAAGCTGGGTTCACTTAACAACTTCATGATTCATTTAACACCTTTAATGATTCACTTAACAACTGTGGCAAAAAGTTATAAAATTGGTTGTGACTCACTTAACAATTGCCTAGCTTAGAAACAGAACTTCTGGTCCCAATAGTGATTGTAAATTGAGAACTTCCCATAGTAAGCAGAGTATGGTAGAAATCCAAAAATTAGTTAACTAGTTAACTAAACTACTTTCTGGTTTAGTTTCGTAGGCTGCCTAAGAAATATTAGAGTTGTAGCTGACTGCAGAAGTAGCAGCAGCAGCAACAACAACAACAAAACACCAGTCCTTTATTAGCACAATTCTTAGAATGATTTCCTTTACTAAGTGTGGCTCAGTTGTTCCCTCACCTTCAGGAACTCATTTATTTAGCAAGACTTTATTGCTTGTTGCTGCTATACTGATTTTTGTACACTTTCTAAGATGCTATTTGGCGGATAATAGCAATATTGATATGGGTTTTGTGTTGAATGGCAGAAATATCTTTTTCTTCTATAATGCAGCATAGAAAACTTTTAAAGCAATGAAGTTCAAATGACAAACAATCACTCCTATTGACAAGAACATTCAAATGGAAGGACAGCCTAGAAGGTGGGGGGAGGAGGAAAGGAAAACAAGAGTTGATTACTTCACACATTTAAACTGTGACAGGAAATTTTCAATAGTTCATTAGAATTAATATTTTACTGCTATTGTTATTCATTGAAATACTATGAACTTCCCCAGGATTATTCTAGAGCAGTGAGGACGAACCTTTTAGAAACCAAGCACCCAAACTGCAACCCAAAACCCACTTATTTATCGCAAAGTGCCAACACAGCAATTTAATCTGAATAATGAGTTTCTACTACCTAAAATAATGATAAACAAGGCACAGTTTAGCTAAATGTTCTTAGAAAAACGTGATAAATGCACTTTTATGCCCCTTCATTTTTTTCCTGCTTTTGAAATATTACGTTTAGCAACAATAAAAAAGAAAAAAATTGTAATATCATTTCTCTCTCTCCCTCCCTCTCTCGCTCTTTCCCTCCCTCCTTTTCTCTCTCTCCCTCCCTCCCTCCGTCTCTCCCCCCACGGGAGAAACATGATGAGCTGGGCTGGGGTGATGGCATGTGTGCCCATAGAGAGGGCTCTGAGTGCTATTTCTGGCATGTGTGCCATAGGTTCACCACCACTCTTCTAGAGAGTTCTATTCAGTATAGCACTAACACTAATCATGTCCAACTTTTCACTGAATGGCTGCTTTTTTTCTGGATCGCTCACATCAGTGCTTTCATCCTGCATTTGTTGGCCCCATTTATATAAACTGACAAAATGCAATAATGTTTTTTTCCTAAGGGGGTTTGTTTCTAAAACTGTTGAACCTCAACTCTCTTAATTCCCAGATGGCATGGGAGGTTGATTCCCACAATCTGGAGGACATCAGATTGGGGAAAGTTCACTTGTCTAAAAACCACTAAGGATTGATTTGAGATGGTCAATGTCCTGTTAGAACATTGAGTGAACAGTGACTTGCTTGTCTTGACTTTTATATCAAGTTAGTTAAAAGTAAACTGAATCAGATTTTTTTTTAAAAAAAAATAAAGTTTATGTTATTTAATATTTCCATGATAGACAATTATAGTGGTTGGCCCTTTTTAAAGTCAAGAATTCAGTTTAAAGCCCATTCCTTCACAAATGAGAATAATGTAACATTCAATATATCAACAGCTATATGGTGAAGAACAAGAGGCCTTTGTCAGCAAATCTGGTTCTTCCTTTGAAATCCAGCACCACCATCTGCTTCACTGTCTGGAAAAAACCACGGTAAGATGATAAACTGACAGCCTCCTTGTGATCTGTAAAAACAAACAAAAATTATGTTGGTTGATCTTATTGCTTTAAGAACCGCTCCATGCTTTGGTAATGCTATGCTGATTTTTCCATCTACACATGGGCAGCCAACAAGAGACTATAGTGATCCAAGCTTTTTGTTACTGAGCTTCACCAATAGTCATTGTCTAACAGTCCAAAGTATATGTTGCATCTTGCTCCTTTTCATATTCCTTGGTTCTTATATCTGGAAGAAATGCCAAAAGAAGGAGAACAGATCCAAGAACAGATCATTGTTGCAGTTTTGTTGATTATTGGAAATGTCATACCAGGAGTGGGAATCCTGAATTAATAGCTCAGGTTTTCTCTGCCAGTTCTGATGACAAAGTGTTGGGTTGGATTCAACATGCTGTTCATCTAAAAGGACTTGGAAAAAGTTTCCTTCAATAATAATAATAATAATAATAATAATAATAATAATAATAATAATAA
>WNWU01013479.1:2635320-2882335 GCA_012654045.1 Ptyas mucosa
AATAATAATAATAATAATAATAATAATAATAATAATAATAATAATAATAATAATAATAATAATAATAATATTTCAATTTTTATACCGCCCTTCTCCTTTCAGACTCAGGGCGGTGAACAGCCAAATAAAACATTGTACACAAAAGTTAAAATGGTTTAAAAGTAATTTAATGAAATTTGGCCCATAATTTAAAACATTTCAATTTAAAATCAGTATCAACTTTAAAACCGACATGGAGTCAGGCCAGCCCGGCTAACTGAAAAAAATAAGTTTTAAGGGCCTGACGGAAAGTCCGGAGGTCTGGGATTACTCGTATCTCCGGGGGTAGATTGTTCCAGAGGGTGGGTGCCACCACAGAGAAGGCTCTCCCCCTGGGGGTCGCCAACTGACATTGTCTGGCTGACGGCACCCTGAGGAGGCCCTCTCTGTGGGAGCGAACTGGCCGGTGGGAGGCTATTGGTGGCAGAAGGCGGTCCCGTAAGTACCCTGGCCCTAAGCCAATTGAAGGGAGGTAAACTTTGAAATCAATTATGTGGTTCTAATATTTGTACTTCTGCTTTTAATTTTTATCTGTAGCAGATTAAAACACTAGAACCTATCTATATTGGGCCTTTGTTTAATTTTTATATTATTTTAAACGTTATGGTTTCCATTTGCTCTTTGAAATTAGGTCAAGTGGTTGCCTCTGTTGAGATATCACCTGCTCTTTTGTACAATCATGGGTTGGTGGTAACCAGACCTTAATATATCTTCATGGTGCTAAATTTCATCATTCTATAACTTCAAAAAATACCTCTGATTCTTTTGATTGTTTTTGTTTTATTAGAGAAAGACATGGGAGAAAGTACTGTTTTTCTTTTCAAATATTCTTTTTTTTATCTCCCAATTTCTCCCCTTCATCTTTGAGAGCAAGCGTGATTAGCACAGATACATTATTTTATTGTTTTAATTATCTACAATATCTCAGGCAAGCTGTCATCAGGATCCAAAATATGCAGCATGGAGTGAACTAGAGGATCTAAATTGGTGTTATTGTAGGTAATATATTGGTATTAGTAATTTTTAATAGCAATTCCATATATCTCAGGCAATCTCTGAAACTCAGCTCATTTTAAAGTAATTGCTTTTGTTGCTCTGTTAAGTTTAAGAAATTCAAACCCTAGGATTTGCTTAAATCCAGTTAGTACCTATGCGGGGGTTGTCATACCCTGTTTCCCCGAAAATAAGATATCCCCTGATAATAAGCCCAATTGGGCTTTTGAGTGCATGCGCTAAAATAAGCCTCCCCAAAAAAATAAGGTCTCCACAAAAATATTTAAACGCAGAGCTGGAAATCAGGTAAGACGGTAAGAGGAGCCCCATCTTGGTCCACGTACCCCAAAATAATGAGACCTCTCCAAAAATAAGGCCAAGCACTTATTTCGGGGTTCAAAAAAATATAAGACAGGGTCTTATTTTCAGGGAAACACGGTTACTTTGGAAGGAAATTCCATTCATTAACCTGAAATGAAAAGCACTTTTTCTCAGTAGTATTTGGGCTCTGACGTCTTGTTAAGAATGGCCTTGCAAGGACTAAATAGAAAAACGTAGCCTATAACTATAGTTTAAAAATGCTGCCAATGAAATATGAGTACCTTGCATATGTCACTGTTACCATGTCAATTTATGATGCTTTTTCTGTCTACATCTGTGGCCCAGAATCATGACTTTGTGGATGAGCAAACCTATGAAGAAAACTGTATGGAGGTTTCTACAGTCAACCGGCAATCTAGCCATAGTCCTTCTCTTTCTTCTCAACAAGGAGTGACAAGCTCTTGCTGTTCCCGACGACATAAAAAGACATTCCGCATCCCAAACACCAATATTATCAGTAGCCGTCCGAGTAGTGTCCAAGAACTCAGCACTATTCAGATCAGATGCATGGAAAGAACACCTCTGTCAAACAGGTACTTCGGTTGTAAAAGTGCTCCTAGATAAGTATCATTGATAAAATGTTCAAATTTGCCAGGGCAAAAAATTAGCAAGATGTATAACATGATTGTTTGTACTTGCTGTGTTTCAAATAATAACCTCTACTAGAAGAAAAAGCATCATTCCTTGTGGGCATGTCCTAACACAGGTCCCTCCAAATAAAGGTAAAGCATAATTTTAAAAAAATTAAAAAGCGGCTGAAAATGTATTTAATGTAGGATGGTACCTTTTAAATTGCTGGTCAAGCTATGTCTAAAGCATTCTAGAAAAAGCCTTTTCATGCTTAAATTGTCGGATAGAGGTGAATGAGTTTCTTTAATATCAATATTCATTACATGATTCTTTTGTGTAAAATGATGAGCCTTTCTGGCAGTACTTTTTCATTATATCTTCCAATTTATATTTTATTATAAATGAAATTTGATGATTTCATTATGGCAAATCACCATGAATTTCATGAGGATAAGGTGATTTTCAAAAAGACAGAAATGTATTGTGTTCCTTAGGTGACAGTCACTCAGGACAGAGCAAAAGACTGCACTGAGAAAATCTTATTTGGGAAAATGTTCCTTGAATGTAATGAAAATGAGAATAATTTCTACTTCCAAACACCAGTTTAGTTTATGATTACAGGTGGGGAATTAAATCCCTATGACCCAACTAGTGGAAGTTAGTTTATAAATAATTATTTAAATATGCATCTCAATGTATTTAGAGTCAAACTTCCTCTTACAACTGATAGTTCAACATATTAACCTGTCCAACTTTCATTTTATTTGAGTGCATGTCCACCTGAGTTTTGGTCTCTAAATATGTCATACATATCTTCAAAGCTATGTTGGTTTGTAAACTGTTGTGTAATTAAAGCTAACATATGAGTTCCTTAATTTCGTTATGATCAATATTATACATGAGTTGATTTTTTTAAAGCCATGAACCATTCCAAAACAATAGACTAAACTCATTTAGCACTTCCAAATTTATCTATTTGAGCTAGGTAAATATAGGAAATGTAAGAAAAAGATATTCAGAAACAGTAAGCATCAAACATACAGTTTGATCTAGCACTTAAGGCACCAAGCTAGAAACCAGGAGCCTCTGAGGCACCTTAAGCATGAAAAGCTAACTGGGTGCCCTTGGGACCACCACTTTCTCTCAGCCCAACTCAGGTTACAGGGTTGTGAGAAAAATAAGAGGATGAAGAAGCATTAGGTATGTTCGCTGCCTTGAGTTATTTCTAAAAATAATAAAGGCAGAATCTAAATAAACAAACAAACAAATAATATAAAGTCTTCTCTATATGTGACCTGACCAACATGCCTCTTGGATTATTTTCTGACATACTAGAATTGAATAAAAACCTTAAAGCAGATGGAATGTTTACATGATTTGTTTCTATCTATTTTTTTCTCATCTCTAGTCGATCCAGTTTAAATGCCAAAATGGAAGAGTGTGTAAAACTAAACTGTGAGCAGCCTTATGTAACCACAGCAATAATCAGCATCCCAACACCACCTGTGACTACCCCGGAAGGAGAGAATAGACAGGATTCTCCAGAATATTCAGGAGGAAACATCGTCCGAGTATCTGCTTTATAAAAATAAAGACCATTGAGTAGCTGTCAAGATTCAGAAGATGGAGGGCTATATCTCTGGGTTAAACAGAACAACCACAGATAATGGAAGGATTCCAGAGATACAAAGTATTCTAAGTTTTCAATATTGAACTGTGTGCAGTGAACAACCAAATGGAATTTCTATATGAACTGGACCTTTTCTGGAATAAACTCTTGTGTGACTCTTTTCATTTACTGTACGAGCACAATGAAATGTCTCCAATTAAAGTTTCTTCTTACCATGGGATGTAGAAAAGAATCTTTTTAATAAAATACCTTAAAAAAACAAAAACAAAGACACATACCACCATTCAGACAGTTTATTTTCCAGCCAAATGCAAAATTAAGGATGGACCCAGTTTTGATAACGTGTTCTCTTTTTTCCTATTGATAAACATGAACTCATCAATCAGCTGACGTCAAAAGAGAGAGAGATGGCTCATCCAGTACGTATACCGATTGAAAGAAACAACTCATATGCATGTGAAAATTCTTTGAAGCTGTGATCTGAATTTACTTCTGTTGTTTACTTCAGACTAGGCATGATAACATTTTACTGTAAAAAAGGGGCATTTCTGTGCACTTATAAACACTGATTGTTAATGTTCCATGGTGTACAAATAATTTGCTGGAGAGGGGTGGGAATGGGAAGAGAAAAAATTCATATTCAAAACACACATTAGTGAACTTGAGGTGTTCAGTTAGTTTACTATTTATGATTGTTTTTCCTTACTTCCTCGGTACTGTTACAACTGCAATAATTCAATATACATCTGTTGTATCAGGAATCAGTCTTTTATTTATATAACTGCACAGTCAGCTATAAAATAAAAACCCACATTGATAATCAATACATTATGTAACATGAGAAAGTTTAATGTTTTAATCATTTAAGGCCAACAATAATTCTGCCAACCTTTTTTGTTTTTCCATTATCCTACAATTCTTCAAAGCCAATCTTTGCTTTTCATTATTTGTTCTCCTTTGAATAGTTTTCCTATATGTTTTTTTTAAAAAACTTGATCTATAAGCATCATTCTATAGTGTATGTTTTCTGAACTAATTAAGTCTTCCTAATGTGATGTTACAATGTAGCTGACATCTAATATTAAACTAACATGGTGTAGCAGTAAAGTCCTCTAAAACTGCTATATAATGATGTTGGATAAACTAAGCACTGGAAGCTGTGCAGATAAGATTTGCTGAAGATTACATAAATCTGTTTGTCAAATTTGTCCTGAAGCACTGGATCAGATAGCTTAACAGGGCAATTCACAGTGAAGTGGAGTTTGAAAAAGTCAAGGTGGCTACCATGACTACATCATCAAGGCCTGCCCCTTTTTTGCATGAGACGCCATTACAGGACTAGCCCACATCTTTACTTTTTTAAGTATCTCCCTTCATGGATGCCCAACATTCTAAAATGGATTACAGTTGAAATTTAAAGCTTTAGCTCAGAACTACAAGAGTGTATTATCATAGGATCAGTACATATATTTTATCATGTCGTCTTTTTGTTTCACTATCTAAAGAACTTTTAAAATGCTGCTTTTTCAAAAACCCAGTTTCAAAACCCCAACTTTCTTCAACTGTTTCTTCAGTTATTGTTATCTGTTTAGGAATGTGATAGCTTCCTACTATTTCACCTTATTAATCAAAGCAGTTGACAAAATATAGCCAAATCTGAGAAGACTTTCTAAAGAAATTGATATATGGGCCAATATGAAATTGTATTTAACCTGAGAAGTGTCTTTACCTGAGGTATGGAAGAACGTCTATAAATGTTTCACTGATGTAATATTAAAAAAATTATACTGATAGTCCTCAATTTACAATAATTCATTTAATCACCATTCAGTTATGATGGTGCTGAAAAAGTGACTTATAACCAATTGTTGCACTTGCAACTGTCACACAGTCTCCATGGTCATGTGATCAAAATGTGTGGACTAGGCAACCACTGTTTATTTTTTATTTATTCATTTTTATTTATTTTTCTCCCATATTTATTATTTTTTATACATTGTTCAAGATGGAGAACATATCTGATGCTCCTTCCTCCTCATATTTTCCCTACAATGACCTGAGGTGGTTGGACTGAGAGAGAGAGAGAGACTGATCCAAAGTCACCCAGCTGTCATGAATTTACAATGGTCAGGTTATTCACCATTCATGATCTTCCTAGCTGTCTTCTGATAATCAAAGCCAATGGGAGAAACCAAATTCACTTAACAATCACAATTCACTTAACAACCACATTGATTTACTTAACAATTGTGACAAAAAAAGATCATAACATTGAGCACAACTCACTTACCAATCATCTCACTTAGCAACAGAAGTTCTGGTCCCAATTGTGGTCATAGGTTGAGGACTGCCCCTACATTGGATGTTGGTGATCAGACCGTTCTTCTGTGTTTCTGAACAATCTAGTTTAAATTACCTGCAACACTTGTATTATTATGTGGCCAGTGGTACAACCCAAAGCATCTCATTTCTCCAGTGCACTGGAGCAGGCTTTAGGGCAAGATATTCACCCCATAACTATGAATGGATTTGCCTGGTCTTCTTGCATTACTTTATGATTTTTCCCTGGGAAACCAGGGGGTAGCTAAACTGGCAAAACTGCAATAGAATCTGTGGTGGCTTTCTCAGAGACCAGCCCAAACACGAACTAATACAAATGGATGCAACATCTTATAGCAATAGCAATTAACCTCTCTCCCTTTGAGCTGTATACCTTTCATTTGGACTGTTTCAGAGGAAATACAAACATAATATTTAATGCTATATTGCCATAGCAGTATAGACGCACCCATGCAATTATTTTTATTACATTGACACTTTTTACTGCCACATCTGGCTCTAAAATTGGTTAATATATTCCATGCCAACTTCCTATAATAATGTAGCCACAAGGTAGGTTCAAGATTTTTAAAAAAAAATCATCCTCCCTTTCCATCTTCTGGTTATGATTGATCTTAGTAAAGAATACAAAGTATTATAATCACTGTTTTAATATTGATTTGCATTTGAGGTCCTTGCCACACACTGATTCTACTGAATGTTCTGTTTTGCAGTGTAATTCCCATATTCTTCCAAAACCCCAGGACTATTTCATTCTTCCACGAACGAATATTTTAAGTTACTGTTTAAGTTTTCTTCCACAGCAGAGTTTTCCCCATTTTGATGATCTTTGCTCCTGCCGATTTCTGTGTTGACTTTTTGTATAAGGCATGCTAGAAGATGGTGAAGGAGTCCTTGATTTCACCATGCAAGGTGTGCAGTGGATGTTAATAAAGAGGAAAACAATAATTCAAAATGTACAATCTCTACTCACAGCTATATTTTTTATTACTAACTCAGTCTTTGTACTTTATGCTGTAGGAATTTGGGTTTTAGTAATACCCAAATACTAAATACAATTTTGACCAGTTTCTTCTCTTGAAATACCACCGGGTACATTAATTACATTTGTGGATGCTACTTTGCAGACAGAAACTGACAGTCGCAGACAGCTCCTGGTGAGCTGTATGCAGAAACAGATTTTATCACCGAACTGCTGAATTCAGTCCACAAATAGCAATGGACTAGTGTCCAAACTTCATGTCTCACAAAGGCTCAGCCTATTGCCCTAGCTTGTGCATCAGGTATTATTGATTTATGGCTACAACCTGTTTCTTTTCCCATATTTTTTTTCAGTCAAGGCCAACTCTATTCTAAATTAGGAGCTTTATAAGCCAATTCTGACATTCCGGGATTTAAAAATTTAGTCTTCGGTAATGCTCTATCTGAGAGCATAAATGGGAAAGCTGGAACACCAGTACTTAGAGAACAGGATACAATCTAGCATTATGTTTGTCTTGACTCTTCTGCTCTTCTGTTCGGTAAAATTTTGCATAATGCTAGACACCCATCACACAGCTACTACCGTTTTCTCTGAAATGCAGAAGCTAAACATTGTTTTAGGTGATTTAAATGCTGTTTTTTTTTGTAGTGAATGACTTGCGACTGTGTAAAATGCATCTGTACTGTAAATTAAATGTAATTATTTCTGTGTGTCACACAAAAAATTGTGTTTTTCTTTTTCTACTGTGGGGGAGGTGAAATTTGTCTTGTGTTTCAGAAGAACAGTATAACAAGATGTGTTATGCTAAATAAATCAGAGGTCCGAGGAGTACTTAAATAAAACATCTGCATGCTTGAATGGGAACCTGGTTTTGCAATAACCTCATTCACAGAGAATTTAGTTCCTGATTATATGTCAAATGATCTTGAATGAATGCAGAAAACTCTTGAGTAAAATTTCTCTTGAAATTCAATGTTATTCTTCATATATATATAGTTACACAGTACCATATCTTTGGAACATCAAGACCAAATTCTCTTCAGGGCAATCAAAATAATTGATAGTTTACACAAAAATACTTTGAAGCATGAGAGGGCACAATTGTTATATGATCCTGAGAAAAAACATTGAAGTTTTAAAGTGTTACAGGAAAATATATTCATATCTCCATAGACTCCAAAACATCATTTAAAGAATCAGATTCAAAACATTGCATAGCTCTATGGGATATACAGCACACTTGCATTCTATTTTTATGAACATAAGAATACTTAAATGGAAACTTTCTGCTCAGTATAGTCCTTATGCATAATCTACACCTACACCTATTTGCACTTTTCAGTAGGTGCAATGAAACTGTATATTAGTATGGCCAAACAGGAAAGAGCAAATTGGAGCTATCTCCAAATTCTTACCAACTTTCTCCTTGACTGCTCTTTATAAGCAAAGTGAAAACGTCTTTAGATGGCATGTTTGCCTGACTAGTCCTCTTTGATTTCAGCAATCTCAGCATGGCAGGCTGTGATTCTTAGGAAAGTCCGCAAGAACTTCAAAAAGGCAGAATCCACTCAGCTACCTGACTAAGAAAACAAACCTCTTTTACCTAAAGACTAGCAAAGCAGTATCCAAGAAATAAGCTGCAGGTAGCTCTAGATTCATAATAAATCCCTGGTTAGAAGAAAAAAATCTAACAGCTCAATCCCATTAAAAGTCAAAAGGAAATTAGAGGACAATTCTTTTAATGAATCAATGAATGAACAACACAATATAAAATATATGACAGTAATGGCTTTACTGCTGATCACATTAGGCTTTGTTATCCTTGCCCAAAATGAAGTCCAGGGCAAGCTGTGACTATTTAAAAATCACAAGAGTACAAGCTTCCATTTTATCCCTGGCACTTTCATCCTTTGCCGCTACTGGTGGGAATTATGTAAGAATAAAAGAACTTCACAAGTTCAATGCATCATGCTTGAGAGATAAGGCACATGGTCAATCACTTAAACACTAGTTTCCAAACATTTGCTTCAGCCCAGGCCTTTTCTATTTTCAGCTTGCAAAGAACAATGGGGGGATATCTAATTTTGACACCCAGACTGTATCTCTCAGGAGACACAATAATTTCAACTGCCTGCTTATAAAATGCAGAACAGTAATACAACTAGCTGAAAAAATTAATTCTACAGTACATATAAAATACAGTAAGATATACTTTTTTAGAATCCAATAAATAAATTGTCTCATGGGAATTTAAACCACCCCAGTATTCAACATGAAAAATAGTTGCTACTTTTTTTTTCTTGCAATCTATAAAAATGCTAGAATTAATTGCATAAATAAGGACAAACTTAGATATTCCTTTAAAATTAAATTAGCAGATTTATATGGTTTATGCACAAGAAGCCTAATTGGAATCAGGATCTCTCTTTATAGAAGGAGGCTTTGATTTCTGTTGTGATTCAAAATTGCTTCTCATTCTTTCCATTTTAATTGCCAAAAGGTAATTTATTAAAGTTATCTATTGAACCTCTTTTTGAACTCAAGCTCTTCAAATCAAAATATTGCATGAGCAAATAGTTTAATATCTTTTGCTCTCCAACATCAGAATCCCAATTTGGATTGGCTCCCATGCATATTCTCTAAGTAGAAGGGAAAAAACGTAGTTTTTCAAAATAACCCGTTGTTTTAGCCTATTGATCAGTTAATCCATGATGTGTATTTACAAAATCAAAAGTGCAGTTATAAGTACTGTCATGAGATCAATCTCTGGTTCTTCATTTTCCCCTCCTGCCTCTTTGCATGCTCAGCTTGTAAGGAAACCTCTGGGTTTATTAAATCACAGTTTTATTAAGTTACAATTTCCCATGATAATTAAAGTAGAAAATGTTTTTTGCATACTCTCTAGAATCTTGATTTGCAAATTAAAGTTGAAACTGTCATTTACAATTCTAATTTGTAGACTTATTTAAATTTCAGCTTTTTTCTTGGAGACTGAAAAGCTCAACAAACTATGTTATCTTTCAAGCTATGTTTAGTAAAGAAGAAGGGTAAGATGAAGATACAAATAGCTGTTGTCTGGTTATACTGTAACAAATCATGGTTTCTCTAAGCAGCATTATGTCTGACCTGATTACAAAACTGAAATAGTGCAAAAGAATATCCATACAAATTATATACTGCTAGGCATTTACTAGTCTCTCCCCCCATCAAATATGCAAATTCTGATGAAAATATGCAGCTGGTAGGTGATCCAAAAATTCCTACAGAAGAGATACTTCCGTGGTATTCAAATGAGCCAAATCATTCATGAATATATATTTCCACAACGCTAAGTACAAAATCTAAGCAAAGTTAAGTAAGATTATTCTCATTGATTTCAGTGGTTAACTGAGTAAATCATCCTCCAAATTTCTTACTGAAAAATAAGTAGGGTAGGGGAAAAGTTGGAATACTTTTACAAGGAGCTTTTCTTTGGAGACAGTATAGATTGCCTCTTTAACTTGAGTTTCAGCAAATAAAGATATGAACAGAATTATCTCAAGGTGAACATTCACACACACACAACATATCTGTCACATATAACAAATATACTTAAGTATTAATATGTATTTTTTTCTTCAGTCCACATAATTTAATTTGAAAATTAATTAAGTCATTAAAAATTAAATGATTCACATATTTCCTTAAACTAAACAAAATGATGCTAAAATAAGATTATCCTCTTTACAAAAATCCAAATTTCCATATTGATAGCAATTCTATTACACATACACACACATTATATATATATATCTATCCCTGATCTTTTAGTGGCAATTACCACCATTATTTAGGAATAACAGTTGTCATGGGTTCTCCTTAAGCTGTTCTTTGTGCCTTTATTGTGGGACACAACGACTATTTGCTTGCTTGCAGGATATGAGACTATGATTTTTTTTTTAAAAAATCCATTAATGTTGGTGTTGTAATGCACAAACAAAAGAGGGAAGATCCAAAGTTTATACGCTTGTGTTGGGAAGTGATGTACTGTTAAGTAACTGGATTTCATGCCTGGATTTCACTGATAGCTACATTTCAAATGCAAATCCTACATCTGCTGTATCAAAGGGCATTGCCATCAGTATATCCATGACCACAGTGCTACTGTGAATTATTTTTCTCACATACAATTCTATGTGTGGATTAAACTGATAAGACTGTCATATTTTCAGAGGTGTTTTTTTTTTTTAAGATTCTGAAAGGTCCAAGTTCAGGTTTTTCTGAGCTGTGATTAACAACTGCAAGGAAGCAGATCTGAATGCAACATGTTCAATAATTGTGGCTTGCCAGTTTCCATTTCTTGAAAATGAAATGAAAAAAATCACTTAAATTATATGTAACCATTGAACGCTGATTGTCTACAGCCGTCTATCATCTGTGGGGCTTTCAACACTGAACACTTCCATCCTCAAACTTAACAGAATTGTTGAAGTGAAAACTTAAATAGGTAAGACCTCTAAAATTATTCCTGCCTATTTTTTTCCCACTCATTATGAGACTAGTGATCTACTTTCCACATGGTGCATACAATCTCGTGAAAAATGAAGAATTGTCCTTATTCTGTAAAACAATTATTTTTATCATTACAACTCTAATAAGTTTTATGAGAAAAGAAAAACAATTGTCCTCAAGAGAATCTTAGTTCCATGCTCTCTTTTCCATGGCAGCTTAAAATGTAGTGTCCAGGATCCAAAATGATGGCTATATTCAAATTGTAGAAATCACGGACTGGCATATTGTGCTATAGTTCCTCCATTTCAAAGTGTGTATTAAAGCTGTTTGCCATTGTGGTATGCTCAAGGATCCTTGTCAGGCTGGGTTTTAATAACTCCACAGAATGACATGACAGGTGTTGAGTGGCATCCTTCTTCAAAGACAGCATTTGGTCTGTGCGTGGATCCTGGTGGTCATAATACAGAGCCCATACCAAAGTAATTGTAAGGATCATAGCCAAAATTTGGGTAACCCCTATGGAGATTCCTAGAAATCGAAGCACCTGCAGCTGCTTAGTTCCTCTCAGGAATGTGTACATCTTTTTGTCACAACCCTGGAGCAAAAAAAGAAAAAAGAAAATTCAGCATATCTATACTGTGCCCAGAGATGCCTGAAATCAGAAATTCTGAGTACCTCAAATGGGGCAGTTACTCTCCAACTCTGACCAACTGACTCAGAGTGGTGTCATAATCTACTCTACACAAAGAACAGTTTTATCAGATTCAGCTACCTACTTTATATTTATTAAAAACCTTTTCCTGGATATTACATATTAGCCTGTCTAGGAAGGAAAACCTTGTGAGTTCAAATAGTGTTCCACTAAATTAGACTAAAAAGGGAAAGAAAAGTATTACAAATGAATGACTGGCTATAACAGATTTTATTTCTAGGACTATGGCCAAAGTTATTGGAATGATAGATTGCAGGCACATGTTGCATTCTATAAGGACTAGTAAAAATGCACAGGTAGTCCTTGTTTAGTGACTGCCTCGGTCAGCAACCATTTGCAGTTAAATGGAGATGAAAAAGTAACTTTGCAACAATGATGCATTTATGCCTTTCACAGTGTCCATCTCTCTCTTTCTCTCAATCAGTTGCTCATCAGTTACTACACATTGTCCTGTGCCTGACCTGGGTTGTTTTTTCCACTCCCCCTCGCACTGTGGAAAGATTACCTAAACAAGCTATCTCTTCCTGAGCTGACACACATCCTTAAAAAATGCTAACTACAAGTTAACAAGCTCAACTCTCTGACCTTAATTAGAACTCTCTAGCCAGCTTGTACTGTTACCTGTAATGAACCAGACCATAATCAGTTTCATGCTACAGGCTTCCTTTTCCTAAGTGGCAGCTGCAAACGGGCTAGGCAAACAGCTGATGCTAGTGCATTCCTTTCCGTGTGTATTCCCTATTATGTGTCTGCTTAGACTCTTTCTCTCCAATGAATGTAAATATGGACATCACTTCTCTTCTTGCTAATTTTCCCAGCACAAGGGTGGGCATTCCAAAGAATAGGGGAGTGGGGAGAAGGACTGTAAGATTAGCCCTTTTACTCAGCTTCATTCTGAGTTGGGTTCCAGAAACCTTCCTCAAAAATTGGCTCACCTGACTGTTTACAGTGATATTTGTTGGTTTACCATATTTATCTCACTCATTCATCTCACTAAAAGCAACTCTGGGCAGCATACAACAAACAAAACTACAGATACTGAAAAATAATCATTATAAAAATATTAAAAAATAATTATCAAGAAGAAAAAAATATATAAAACATTTAAAATATCTTTTGAAGTTCTGTAAGGCAAAGGAAAGCTGAAGTAAATTTATAACCACAGGCATGGTCATGTGATTTTTCATGTAATGACTTCTTCACTTAGAGGCCAAGTTAGTGGTCTCACTGTGATTGCTAAATGATAGGTAACTACCTGTATTTGGACAAAGCATAATGAGTCTCATCAGAAGGGCTTCATATTGAATCCTGTGGGAATTAGAGCACATGAGCCTGATGTAAGGACCTTAGATAAAGATGTGTACTAGAGAAGAAAATGAGTACAGGTAGTCCTCAAGTTACGACCACAAATTTCTGCTGCTAAGCAAGACAGTTCTTAAGTGAGTTTTGCCCCATTTTATGACCTCTCTTGCCACAGTTAAGTGAATCACTGCAGTTGTTAAGTGCACACAGTTGTTAAAGGGATTTAGCTTTCCCATTGACTTTGCTTGTCAGAAGGTCGCACATGGTGATCACATGACCCCAAGACATTGAAACCATCATAAAGACAAGCCAGTTGCCAAGCGTCTGAATTTTGATCCTGCCACTATGGGGATGCTGCAATGGTCATTAAGTGGGGAAAAGAGTCATTAGCCACTTTTTTCAGTGCCATTGTAACTTCGAACAATCACTAAATGAACTGTTGTAAATTGAGGATTATCTGTAATGAGGCCTATTAAAGCACTCTAAAAAAATCACATAGAAGATTAGCTGTGCATGGCGTTCATTATCTATATATTAGTGTTCAGAGTATGGGAAGGGAACAAAATAATCTTGAATTCCTAGTATAAAAAATGTATCATTTAATAGGTATAAAGCATATGAAGAGTGCAATGGTGCCAATAATTGAAATATATCAGTGAGAGAATACATATTGTTCAAAGGAATGAAAAAGGAGGAAAAGTTCCACTGTTAAAAGTATCTACACCTGCTCACAAATCAATGCAAATGAATTTGGCAACACTGTACAGAGCATTCATGATAAAATAAATCAAAGAACAAACAAAATCAGTACTATTGCTAGTATTTATTCTACTAAGGAAAAGCCTTTCCAAAAGAAAATGCAACTTATAAGGAAAAATAAAATTAAAGCAAAGAGGGGTTTTAGTTACCCTAGAATCTGTGCCAATTTTAATAAATGTAGAGCAATAGCGAGCTGTAGTGAGACACTTATGAAAAAAGGAATACATATGAATAGAAGTTCTTAAAAAGGAGGTACTGAACAATCGCAAGCAATTTCAGTGAAGATCCAGGAATGAAGCAGACTACAAGCTGCCAATGTGGCTGCACAAAAGATTTTGTGAAGATATGGAACAAGAAAGACACATCATAGAAAAAGGAACAGACCCAAGGAAGAGTACATACAGGCAGCCCAGATCTGTAAACTGTATGAATGCTGTAACAATTAAGGGCCTATGACAGTGATGGCTAACCTTTTGCCATCACGTGCCAAAAGTGCGGGGGGGGGGGGTGTCACGCACATGTGTGTCCACACCTATAGTTCAATGCCCCCTGCGTATGTGCGAACGGGGAGGGGGCTTTTGCATGAAACAATTCATTTGTTTTGTAGTTTCAAGAGTGAAAAGTTCTGTTTGTGACTCTAAGAGACTCTGTGCCAAGTTTTGCTGTAACTTGTTTGGAAACAAGTTACATTGCAGCTTGCCAAGCGAGATAAGGTATGTTGAGTAATATTCCTTTGAAAAACTGTTTGGACAAACCTTGCTGACTGTGAATGAAAGTAATTCACAGTCTTGTAAATAAAAGAGGTTTTGCTGGGACCAATTCCTGCTTCCTGCTTTTTAATGCAGCCTAGGTCAGAACACTTCCCTATTGACTTGTTTGTTGGAAGCCGGCAGAGAAGATTACAAATGGCGATCGAGTGATTTCCAGATGCCGTGACTGCCCTAATTGTGAGCCAGGTGCCCGGCTCCCAAATCACAATCGTGACTGTGGGGATGTTGCGATGGCTTCAACAATGAGAATCAATGATAAGTCTCCTTGTTGTTATAACTTCAGTTGCTCAACAAGCAGTGGTTAACTAAGGATTATCTGTATCATTTTCCAACTGACTTTCTCTAGAGCTAGCCACAGAGATTTGATGAGAAAATCTTCTCAATTCTTATGTCTTGTCCAAGAAACATTCTGTTCACTTAGATTTGCCTTTGCCTTGCTGTTGTGGCCTGTCAGCCACCGACCCCTCCAGCAGCCACCTCAGAGGAGGCGTGGGAGTCAGGTCAGCATCAGTGCAACCTGGGAGCTCTGAGGGAGAAGAGGGAATGGAGCTGGCAGAGAGAGAGAGACAGAGGCGGAGCCTGGGCCATCTGTCAGCACTCAGATGGAGAGTCAACAGCCCCCAGGTCTGGAGGTGGTTGATGAAGAAAAAGAGGAACATCTGGGTCCAGTGCGTGACGCATGGTTAAACAGAAGGCAGAGAAGGGGAGAGCAGTGGAAAGCTGTGGGCCAATCCTGGGGAAGAAAGAGCTACCGCTGCTAACGAGGCCCCACCCTAATTCTGAGGATAAAAGGGCGGAGAGGAATAGGTGTGGCAGACAACTATTCATCTTCTGGACAGACTTGTTAGCCTGCGAGATAACGTTTTTGCTGGGACTGCCAGCATTCCTAACAAAGGAATCTTTTGCGTTGACATCAGAGGGTTTGTCATGTTTGGGCAGTTGGGTCAGAACACTTGCACATGTTCTTGTGACCATTCAATATTAGAGAAAAATCCCATGCTAATTCTGGATTTTTGAATGTATCTTTTTATTAGATTTCAGCAACTATCTGCTATCCTGGAAATGGGACTGGATATAACTCTTAAATAAAAATAGAAGTAATCTGATATGTTAGTAGAAGTTTGTTTTTGGATAATTTTAATATACATTGTATGCATTTTAAATGCTCAAGTCATTAACAAGTTATTGTTGTTTGTTTTACTTTGGTTAAATCTCAATTCACCTCTTTACCACAAACCATTCACATTTATTTTCAACTGAAGCCAATAATATTGATCAGCAAGTTCTTTACAGATTTCTAAAAGTAGACTAAATTTCAAGCACTAGTCCAGATATTTAATAAAAACTTGAAACATTTAGAACAGTTTATCTTAAAGGCAGAGAAGGAAGAAAAAGAAAACTGCATGGAATTGAATAAAAGGGTTCCAGATTTCTAATGGTGGAAAATCAAAAGTGACTACATTTCTCACATTTTCCCTCCCTTTGGGTTTTTAGGAATCCTGGAAGTTTGTGGCAAGTGAGAATAAAATCACTTATTGTGTCTCCTATAACAGCTGTCAAATTAAAAGGTTTATAATTCATCTTCAACCTCAGACAAAATCCTGTAGTTCTGTTTTTTAGATGATTGAAATATGAAGTATAAAAAAAGCAGAATTTGTTAATTTGTTGAAGCAACTAGTCAATGTCTTTAGTTCATAATCTTATCATAATGCATACAGGTAGTCCTCGACTTATAACCTTTGTTTAACGACTATTCAAAGTGCATTGAAAAAAGTGACTTATAATACTTATGACAATTGCAGCATCCCTATAGTCACCTGATCAAAATTCAGATGCTAGGCAACTGGCTCATATTTATGATAGTTGCAGTGTCCCAAGGTCATTTTGCAACCTTTTGACAAGCAAATTCAATGAGGAAGCCAAATTCAATTAACAACTGTATTACTAACATAATTGCAGTCATTCACTTAATAACTGTGACAAGAAAGGTCGTAAAATGGGGGGGAAATTCATTTAACTGTCTCGCTTAGCCACAGAAATTTTGGGCTCAGTTGTGGTCATAAGTTGAGAATTACTTGTAACTGTAATGCTAGCAATTTTTCAAAGATTTCTAAAAAAGAATGACCAAACATATGGGCATTCATTAAGGTATTGCATTGAACTTTAAATATATTTTAATGTTTTAAATTCCTTTATAAAGATTTTTTATTTTTGGCTGGATTAACAGTGACACCAATAAGAACATTCAATAATTTCCTGCTGGAAGAGGGGAATGAAAAAATATATAGAGTCATGCCAAATTTGTCTTTAGAAAACTGATTTATATTTCAGAAGAAAACCAGCTCTATATGAGCTGCCCATGAAGCATCTGATTTGAATGTTCAAATTCACCAAGGGTAAGACTATCAATGGCTGTGGGCCATGGTGGCAATACTAACTCCCAAGTTCATAAACAGTTTGCATCTAAATACTGCTACATGGGAATAAGACTTGTGCCTTGGTTTTGGTCTTCCTGGATCAAAACAAAATCAAGAATGTTGTTATAGTCCTGTGATGGCGAACCTATGGCACGGGTGCCACAGGTGGCACGCGGAGCCATATCGGTGGGCACGGGAGCTCAGCTCCGGCATGCATGCGTGCACCAGCCAGCAAATTTTCGGGCCTTCTGGGCCCATCAGAAGTCAGGAAACACACTGTTTCCGGCCTCCGGGGGTGATGGGGAAGGCCGTTTTTGCCCTCCCCAGGCTCCTAGAAAGGCTCTGGAGCCTGGGGAGAGCAAAAAATGGGCCTACCGGGCCCACCGTGCCATCACGTGCCAAAAGCGGGGGGAGCACGGGGGGGACAGGGCGCATAGAATTATGGATGTGGGCACGCGTGCGTGTGACCCTACCATGCTCCCCCTGCTTTTGGCACGCAATGGCAAAAGGGTTAGCCATCACTGTTATAGTCTAAGAGAAACATCAGTAGAAAAAAAGAATTCACTTCCTTATAGAAAATGGCCCAGGATTGGACTTTTAATTGTTTGGCTCCTGAAGGTCACAAGAGACATGTTAGAAACATACTTTGAAATCTTTAAAGTAAGAAGAAACAACTTTTATGGCCTTTTCTCTAAAAGGGATTAGAATTGGAGGGGCTAAAGCTAAATTGACCCTTTTAAACCCTCCCAAACTCAATCATTTTCCTACCTTACCTAGAGGGGAGCTGGCTCTGAATATCCCCAAAGGAGTGTTGTGGACTGCATGTTCCCCACTTCTTATGGATGCTCATCCCAGTTTTATATACACACACATACACACATTACTACTACTTCTAATACTACTACTAAAAATTCTCATTATCATGACTTTCAACTATGTGAAACAGTACATCACAGGAAGACAATTTTTAAACCAAGGTACCTCAAATGGCTCAATTTCCAGAATGCATTCAAAATCTAGGACCTGTGGGAATGAAATTTGGGGAAGCTGTGGCTGTTTCAATTCAACTGCTGCTGTCATATGACATTCATTTTGGCACAGTGGTGCAGTGGTTAGAGTACAGCACTGTAGGCTACTTCTGCTGACTGCCAGGTGCCTGCAATTTGACAGTTCAACTCTCACCAGGCTCCAGGTTGACTCAGCCTTCCATCCTTCGGAGGTGGGTAAAATGAGGACCCAAATTATTGGAGGAGGGGGGCAATATGCTGACTCTGTAAATCGCTTAGAGAGGGTTGTAAAGCACTGTGAAGCGGTATAAAAGTCTATTGCTATTTTAAACAGTCTATGACAATTTCCCAATCAATCTCACAATTTCTCGCTCCCTCCCCTCCTACCAGTAGCCATTTATCTGCGAAGGGAAAGGAAGGGAAAATTTGTGATACCCCCTGCCAGATTCCCACAAAGAAACTCAATGGGGAAGCTTCCAAGAAGTAGGAAATCATTTCTATTCCTGCTGCTTTTATGCCCGCCCAATCTGTTTCTTGGTTTAGCTAAAGAAATACTCTGAAATGATAACGCAATGGGGTAAGCATTGTCTAGTAACAAAAATTAAAGTCCAAATTCCGCTATCAATGTCCACATGCAGTTGAAGACTATAGAATGATGTACTTATACTGTAGGTGGAAAGCAGCTGTAGCAAATAAAACACCCAATTCCCAGGTTTAGAAGTAGGTTTTTGTTTAAAGTCTTACCTCCTGGTAAAGGTCACTAAGATCTTCATGGTGTGCCTGTTTAGAACATCCTGGGAATTCCCTCACACAGCAGGAATCAGGAGGCCAATCCATCTCTGTCATTTCCAGCCAATCCGTGAAATATACCACTCCACAGCATTTAAACTGCAAAAGAACCATGGTATGATGCTTAAGGACCACAGAATGCAGTGAACAATTCTGAGTTGCATTCAAGCTTGCAACTTCTCTAAAGGAAGCCTTGTTTTGAATAGCAATACTCTAGAAGAAAACAAGGCCTCTTTAGAGCTATAGAAAAACAGCTTGGAATGTTGCCCAAGCCAAACATCATCTTATCCTTCCATTTGATTAACCTACCTAAAGCACTTATGTGTCTGAAGAGAGATGTTTTGTAAACTTCAAGAGAGCCTAAATGAAATTCCTCTCAAAATACAAATATGAAAATTATTGTCCAAACCTCAAGGCCTTTGTTTTCCTTTGTAACTCATCTTGGTAAGCAAAGCCTCTGCTTTAAAATGGAAAAACAAAAACAAAAAAAACCACAGCATCCCTATTGGGAAATTAATGTATCCTAACTTTAAAAAATTGTTTCCCAAATAAAAGTATGTGCTTTTGGTGAAATAAAAAGATAGGTACTCACTAAAGTAGAAAGCAAGTAAGTTCCAAATACTTTCAAAAGCTAAACAGTAAATGGTCAGATATAGTTAGCATAATGTTATAATGGGAAATACACCAAATTAGTTTTATTCCTAAAACTGTAAGTCAGCGTTTCTAATTAAGCCACCTAAAAATTGCTTTGGGCCTGGAATGCATTTAACAAGTATGTCTGTTTCAAAAGTTAGATTTGCATATTTGGCAAGAGAATATTATTGGAATTTAGTCATAACTTACAGAAGTTTATAGCAGGAAATATCTATTAATGTCACTTCTGTGCCATTAAGACTGGATCAAAGTAATTCTATTTTTCTGACAATTTAAACTTTTTCATTTTCCCAGAAAAAGTTTCTAATCCTCATGACAGAATCTAGATTTCTAAATGATATGTAACTGGGCAAAGGAGTAATGATCTTACTGGTTTTCTAATGTAAAATAAATTAATGAATAAAAAATGAGAGACTAGTTTGGTCTAGTAGTTAAGGCATCAGGCTAGAAGAGACTAATTCTGCCTTAGGCATGAAAGCCAGTTGGGTGACTGTAAGCCAGTGACTCTCTCTCAGCCTAACCCAATTCACAGGCTTGTTGTTATGGGGAAAACTGGAGGAGAAAATAATGTGAGATATGTACACCATCTTAAATTATTTATAAAAAACAATAAAGACAGGATAAATATAAATAAATTAAAAGCCAAACATTTGTTTTGTTTTGAGATGGGTACTTTGGGAGAACAGAAGCTGGGATGGGAAATCTACGGGAAACCAAAATCTCCCATTCCCAGGTTTCTGAATAATAACATTTTTATGGAATTTCAAATACCCAAAACTGTGTTTGATAGAAAATCAAGAGAAAATCAAGACTAAATCTCAATTAAAATTCTTCGGACTGTACAACAAGCAAATTGTATGAGGAATTTTATGAGGAAAAGGCTGTTTTATGTTTCTTGTCCAGCTGCCTCTAAAAAAGGGTTAAAAATCCAAAAATTTTAGATGTAGAAGTTCAAAGAAATAACTTCTAAGAAAGATAGCTACATTTAGTAAAGCCAATATATTGAAATGGTAGTACAACTATAAACACACCTTTAAAATGGAAAAATAGCTACAAATAGTCCTTGACTTATGAACATAATTGAGCCAGGAGTTATGGTAGTAAGTCATTACAGTCATTAAGTGGATCACCTCATGAATGCACAGAGTTTTATGACCTTTATTTCCTGTGAATATAGTGGTTGTTAAGCAAATGTGGAGGTCATTAAGCAAATCCATTTTATTTAAAGGGTATTTTTTGTCAGAACCTGGAAGTAAATGCTAGGAACTTGTAAAAAACATCAAAAATCAGTCATGTGACTGTGGGATGCTGCAAATGGCCAAACTATGAGCCAGTTGCCAAGCACCCAAATGCTACCATGTGACCATGGATGGGGATGGGGGTTATGGTCTTCAGAACTTCAAAAATCGGGTTAAGTACCTCTTGGGGGCAGTGGCTGTCATAATTTTGAATGGTCGCTAAGTGAGGACTGCCTGTAAATGCAAAATGCCCAAGTATTTCAGGAGAACTCATATTCAATTGAAATTAGAGCATTTAGATACAATGATTAAATATGGAAGGTTTCACCAAGTTCCTTGCCATGGACACACATAGCACATATCTATGTAAAATATCTCAAACCAAATATTAGGTAAACAGCCCATCGGCACCCATATTTTATAACAACATATGTTATGTATGGTCAGAGGCCAAATATTACATTCAGCATGGCTCTACATAGAACTGAGAACTGCATGTGTGAATCCAATTGGGATAAAACATGTAAGGATGAAGAAACGAATTTCTTTTACATGGTCATTGTTGTTTGCTATTTTGATATGTCTACGGTAATTTGCATTTCTTGTATTTAGCTTAGCTATGTATAATGGATTTATTTAAGAGTATTTTTGTAGGTAACTTGGAAAGCACTGGTTATAGGGCAACTGGGAATTTGGATAAATGCATGGCATGTCTCTGCATAGACCAGATGACTTTGAAGAAATCTTGTTCAGATTTCTATTCAGTACAGCAGTGGCATATACCTGTCTTCTGTAGTTCTGGCCCTGGCCCTCAGTTTGTAATAGCATCTCTCTCTTCTATCAATTCTCATGTGTGTCCATGTAAGTGTTTTTGGCATGTCCATAGTTAGCCTTTATTTATTTACAAGATTTATCTGCCAATTCAGTTCAATCTGCCAAATCAGTTCAACCCTTCAATATAACAGGCAGCATACAAATATTAAAAGTTTAAAAAGTTTACAACATAGCAATAATAGATTTAACAATAATCAGAATCATTTAGTGGATGCACCAACATTATGGTTACACCAGAGAGCTTCTCCAAAAAGATAATTTTAAACTAAGCCACTAAGGAATGTTTATTTCTTTCTTAAAATTTTCTTTAAAATTACTGCACATTTTCTCCTGCGATTGGTGTAATAATAAGGGGCATAATTTTCTCGTTTGCCCAATGAAACGGAAAAAAGCTGTCTGTAATTAGCACCCATAACAGTTTCTCATCACAAGTGCTCTCTCTGTAACAATTTCAGCACTTAGAATCCCAACATTCATTAAGGTTGCAATTCTTAAAGCAGGACACCAGAGTGCAAAGAAAATAAGGCCTTTTCCCCCCAGGAAGAATAAACCAGGTTTTTTTCCAAATCTAGCCCCACCCCCCACCCCCATCAAAAAAAGCGAAGCATGGCTCTGTTTTTTCCTTAATAGATGCAGAGCTTTTGAAGAATGCAACTCATTAATTGCATTTGTCTTCCCTTTTTAGCTGTTTCTAAAACACACTTACCAATTCAGCCAAGAAATTTTTAAATGTACTGATTTCAAGAAAATGACTGACATTTAAACTGTGTCTGGTCTGTGAACAAGTATCTGGAATCGATGGCTTTTTTATGCATACTTCCATGTATTTTCTATATAATGATTCATCCTGTTAATATTCTTCTGTGCCCTTGTTTCCATTAATGTACAAATTAGTGCTGTTCCACCATCAGTTACATGCAAGAAATAAAACTGGACCCTATCACTCAATAGCAATCTATGGAAACATTGCTTGTAATTCTCTGGAAATAATTAGGCTTTCTTCAACTTTACTCCCAGAGATTAAATTTAAACACTGAAGTGTTCAAATTCATTTTAAATTAAAGCCTTCGAAGGCTATAAGATCTTTTCATCAGGAACATGTTAAGTTCTTTCCTTTCCATAATTTATGCAGATCATTCCTTTTACTATGAAAAGTCAGTCTGCATTACTATTAATCTTCTCATCGTTCCTATCACCCATCTCCTCCCACTTATGACTGTATGACTGTAACCTTGTGGCTGGTATCCTTAAGATTTATATTGACTGTTTCCCTATGACTATCATTAAGTGTTGTACCTTATGATTCTTGATGAATGTATATTTTCTTTTATGTACATTGAGAGCGTATGCACCAAGACAAATTCCTTGTGTGTCCAATCACACTTGGCCAATAAAGAATTCTATTCTATTCTAGCCCTGACATCCTGATTAAGGCTGAACACCATCAACTCCAGTACTATGTGTATTTGTTCATATGTAGAACAAAATCACAATTTTAACCATGGACAGTTGAATGAAGCATGATAAGTCTGGTAAGTTGATTCATGCAACATACTACTTCTGGTTATAATTTTTGCCCAGCTTCAGACATACTCAAAATCAATAATTGCCTTCTCCTGTTGGTTATCTTTAGCTTAACCATGTGACAGTTTCCTATCCATCACGTGGACAAGAGGTGGGAGAAGATTATTCATTATATTGATTAATTTATTTCAATTAGTTATTGTCCATCACATTTACAACTGTAATAGGACATATGAGAAGAAAAAAAATCACATCTGTCTCATTTAATTTGACTACATAAAAATGCAATTTATAATTCACAGACATGATTATTGACTGCTTGATCACTAACCTCCCTCTGGAAGAAATTCCAAGCGTGGGTCAGCCAATGATAACGCGGTAAGCCATAATTGATCATTCTGGCTTTTAAAGTTACCATATCTGACCACTGTACAGGAACCTGAGAGGAGAGAAAATTAAAAGAATGGTCAACTGCCACAACAGGAAGCTGTAAACATAACACATTAGCAACTGAAGAAATTGCTTATTAATTATATTCTGAAGCAATTTTCTAAGTGGAGTATCTGCAAAGAGAGAACATTTCCTTTCCTCAGATCATAAGCCATGAAATTAATGGAATATGTTTACATATGACTTATAACACATTCATCTAATGTTGTTCAAACTGTTTTCACATGCAATCCTAATCCCCTTTTCAAGGCTATCTTTGTGAGAGAATTTTACAACATCATGAGTTCAGTTTTTATGTAATAAAACTTGAAGTCTTATGTATTCCTGTTCCAATAACATTTACAATGTTAACATTATTGATTACAGCACCAAATATATACCAGATTCATTTATCTTCTACAGGAAGTGGACCCTTTCAATAAATAAAATCTTCAAACACCTGGCTATCAGTTTTTTATAACAATGCAAGAGTTGATAAAAGGAATAAACCAATAAAATAATTGGCTTCGATGTTATGAAAATCATCAATATGTTGATGTATAGTTTCATTATGTTTATTCTATTGATTGCTTTTTTAAAAGTAAATTATACATTTCGCAACGTTAATATTTCAAAAACATTCCTCTTCACATTTCCAAGTTGTGCTAACTAGGTACTAATACAGTATTTTTTTCAACTTCAGTTCAAAAAGGACCAGTTTTAGGTATATGTCTAGGTGTTTTATTAACCATAAATTAGACATGAGCCAGCAGTGTGATAAAGCTGCTAAAAAGGCAAATGCTATCTTGGGTTTGTTAACAGAGGACACAAAATCCAGATTATGGGATGTTGATAACCCACTTTACCCTATCACTTGGAATATTGTGTATATGTTAGGCACCATAATTCAAAAAGGATGAGGACAAATTGGAACAAGTCTAGAAGACTTGTTGAGGAGTCTGGAAACCAACTCCTATGCTGAAAAGGCATGGGTTCAGAAGAAATAACTGATTCAACATACAAAAGAAGTGTTTAAATAGCTGAAGAATTGTTGCATGGAAGAAGTGAAGTTATTCTACATTGCCCATGGCCGGCCCAATGTCATGACATTGAGTACCTTGTTGAACAGAAACCTTGGGGAAAATTGAAAACTACCTTTCAATACTATCTGCTAGGTCACTTAAGGATATTCTGCTGCAACTACAGAAATACCTCGGTACTCAACTGCTTCGAAACTCATTTGGTTCTCAATGCATTTTGACATGAAAATATTGTCCCAGTACTCGGCCTTTGTTTAGTACCCAACATGGTGCTATAAGAAGAGGGGAACAGCTGTGGGGAATGTAAAGGAAGTCATCGATGCTGAGAAGGTCATTGCAAAAGGGCTGGGAATGACCACAGAGGGCGGACAGTAAGTTGGCTATGCTGGGAAGGTCAATGGTATAGGAAAAGGGACAGATAGAAAGTTACATGGTAAGTCTCATGATTTGTTTGGGACTCATCCTTTTTAGTACCTGTTGCACTTCCCAGAATGAATTAATGCCAAGCACCAAGGTATCACTGTACATAGTGGGAAATTAGAAATAATTGGTTAGCTAGCAATCTTCTTGGAAACCTTCCCATTTATATACATACACTTGGAAAAAGAGGAGCTTAAACTAATATAACTCTAAGCAACACAACTAAAATTTCAGTTTTAAGTTTAAATGAAGATCTCAGGGAATGTTTGGTCATCTACAGAACACCTTTGTAACTACCAGCTGGCATCTCAGGTAAAAATGCTGCTGTTCAGTAACATCAATGTTCACACTTAGAGCTTGGTCATTGTTGATTTTGGATGTAATGCAAGTGATTGAAAGAAATTGTGAACATATAGCTACAGTCTTTCTTTGCCAGGGGCATCCCTCAAATCCAGATAATTTCCCCATGTCCAATAAAAAAGTAACAGATATATATATATATATATATATATATACACACACACACACACATACATACATACATATATACATACACACACACACACATACATATACTTTTAGAGTGAAGAAAATAGCATACTGCAACAAATTGTCTGGAGATTCCAGAATAAATGTAACTTTGCATGGTTATTCTATTATCATTCTATTTTGTATCAAGCAAATAAAAATATTTCTGGATTTCTAAATAAGATTTATTTCCAAAAATGCCCAGGCTTAACCTTAAGTCAGCTTGTTTTTCATGTCGCCATCAGTCTCCTCCCGTGCTAATACATGGAATATACTGAATGCAAAAGTGCATTCTACATGAAAAATATCATTTATCAAATAAGGAACAAACCAATCCTTTTCTCTCTCCCCCCCTCACCCCCCCGTCTTTTAAAATAGTCTCATAGAATCCTAGGGTTAGAAGGGACCTTGGGGTCTTGATTTGATTTGATTAAACTTCTATACCACCCTTCTCCCAAAGAACTCAGGGCGGTGTACAACAGCCATATTAAAATGCATATAAACTCACAAAATTTAAAAACAATTTAAAACAAATATATAGAATTTGGCCCACAAAGTTAAAAGCTAATGAACACCCCATTTAAAATTCATATTAAGCCAGCCCGGCCTGTTGGAACAAAAGAGTCTTAAGGGCGCAGCGAAAGGTACGCAGGTCGGGGATCATACGAACCCCTAGGGCCAGCTCATTCCAGAGGGCTGGTGCCCCCACAGAGAAGGATCTTCTAGTCCAACCCCTTGCATCCCAACACAGAAGCCTTTAAACCATCCCAGACAAAATTTTAATCCCTGCATTAAAAGGTTCTTCTTTAGGCAGTCAGGTTTCCACTAAGTTGACATAAAATTGTTACACAATATAGATTGGTTTTGGCCAGTTATCTTGTTTAGATTCAATTGTTTCACTAGTAAAACTAATACTGAAAAAGTAATGTTCTTTCCAGTATTGACTTAAAGTCTCTGCTATGAATAGCAACCACTGTGAAAGAAGCAGCACATCTTCCCAGTTAGACATGTTATATTATGTCCTACAAAAAAATGAACCAATTCAGCTTTGTTATAATAGAAAATAAGGTTTTCTTGTGATGATGACAAACTGTAGTAAGGTCATCCCACCCCAGCTCTCTTCCTCCCTTATCTTTCCTCTTCTCTTTTATGCCTCATGAGAAATAGCAGAAACTTTTATTCTTTTCTGGATCTGAGGAATCATGGACAATATTGACAATGTAGATTACATCTGGATTTAAAAATCAGTTTGAACCTGATTTCTTCTTTGTAACAAATAATTTAATTCATACAAGAGATAAAAAGATGTAGTAACTTCTAAATCAGAGGTGGAGAACTTGTGTCCCTCAAGACATAGCTGGATTCTATGTACCGTATATATTCGAGTTTTAAGCCGAGTTTTTCAGCACGGTTTTCAGGCTGAAACCCCCCCTCGGCTTATATTCGAGTCATGAAAAAAAAGCCTTTTTAAAAGAAAACAAATGAGTAGACTCATGTCTGCAAAAATAGAAAAAACAGCCCCTTTCAGCTTCCTATAGGTTAATTACCATAAGCTGATTTGAACAGCTTCCTGACTCTCAGCTGATTTGCTCTCAGCTGTTTTGGGCAGGAGTCTTTTTCTAGCTGCAAAGAGTCCTGCTGGAGCACATTTTTTTTTCTCCTTGTGCAATTCAAGCTGAAAACAAAACTGAAAGTAAAGCAGGTTGTTGCCTTTGCTGTTTCTTTGCCACGTTGGAAAAGCAGATTTCTTTTCTTTTTCCTCATCAAAAAAGGTACGTGCAAACAATGGGAAATTTATGGCAGATGGCAAAAGAGGAGAGTTCAAGATTTGTTTTTTTAATTTGATTTATATGCCGCCCTTCTCCGGAGACTCAGGGTGGCTTACAATGCGCTAAGCAATAGCCTTCATACTTTTGTATATTTATACAAAGTCAGCTTATTGCCCCCACAAACTGGGTCCTCAATTTTAAAACACACACACAAAAAAAGCTCTATTTAACTAGGGAATTGTAATAATTGAGATACTATTAATTGTATATTGTGTTGAAAGCAGAAATGGTTAAGGTTTGGAAGAATGGTTTGGAAGAATATATGGGGGAAATTATTTGGTTTATTATTATTGGTAAATATAATTACCGGTAATTGATTTGTAAGAAATTGGATTGCATGGAAAAAATTGAAATATTCATGTTCATATTGATTAATATACAAAAAAGATAGTTATATAACTAATTGATTTATATTAAAATGTTGAATTTGTATTGAACAACTGTAATATTACATAATTAACCAATGTGAGGATGGATATAAAAATAGATGACAATGGGAAGGGGTATAATATAGAATAGAAGTGAAAAATTGAATTTGATTAAGATTAGAGATGAGGATGAAGGGTAATATTGGTTTTTTAAAAAAATAGATGAGGAATAAATATGGCAAAAAGGAAATATAGAAATTGTAAATTTAAGTGAAATGACTAAACACTGTTTAAATTTGTGAACCGGCCAAATACTCTGTTCAAAGAAAATACATTGTATGTTTGTATGTGTGTTTCTAATTATTGCTATTTATTCATATTTGTTCTCTTTTATTCTTTAAAGTTTAACAATTCATCCTTTATCTTGATATCTTTATATTTGTTTGGGGTTGGTTTTCTTCCCTTTCATCTTTTTTATTGTACAGCAATCTTTCTCCTCAAACCTACCACCTCTCTCTTTGAGAAAGGGGGGAGAAAGAGAATGAGAGAGAGAGTGGGGGAGAGAGAGAGAGAAAGAGGGGGAGAGAGAAAGAATGAGAAAGAGAGGGGAAGAGAGAAATGGTGATAAGATAGGGCAAAAATGTAAAATGTGAGGACAGTCGTAATTTTGAGGACTGGTCACAAGTGCGAGGACCAGTCAAAAATTACTTTTCCAGCCCTCTGAGTAGTCCATATGCACAAAAGGACTACCCAAAGGGCTGAAAAAAGTGATTTCTGACAAGTCCTCGCACTTTTGACCGGTCTTCGCACTTATGACTGGTCATCATTTATGCCTATTGTAGCATTTTTAACAACCGTGTCACTCATTTCACAGCTGCTTCTCTTCACCATGGTGATAAGATAGGGCAAAAATGTAAAATGTGAGGACAGTCGTACGTTCGAGGACTGATCACAAGTGCGAGGACCAGTCAAAAATTACTTTTTCAGCCCTCTGAGTAGTCCATATGCACAAAAGGACTACCCAGAGGGCTGAAAAAAGTGATTTCTGACAGGTCCTCGCACTTTTGACCAGTCTTTTTTTATTTTGAAATTTACCAGTAGCTGCTGCATTTCCCACCCCCGGCTTATACTCAAGTCAGTAAGTTTTCCCAGTTTTTTGTGGTAAAATTGGGGGTCTCAGCTTATATTCGGGTCGGCTTATACTCGAGTATATACGGTAAATCATTCATAATTGTTAACAATGTTGACCAAGTCTGATGAAGACTTAACTTCCAATATATCTGGTGCACTGTATTTTCCTGACCCATATTTAAACTATGAACCATAATCTGGAAATAAATGGAAAATCTATTTCCTGAAATGATACAATTTACTCAGTGCTTGGGTAGGAGACTTTTTGAGATTCTCAGTTATGTCTACTGCTAGAAGAAAGATAGTAGATATGCTCACAAAATTGCAACAATTTCTGTAAGTTTTGGTTTCACTTCATCTGAAGGATGCTAAATTGGAGACAGCTATCAATCGGTTCAAGATAAGTATACTGAATACAGTATACTATATATACAGAACAAAGTTTATGTAAGTAAGATGTCAAAGACAACCTGTTGTCTTTTACAACAAATGGAGACAATGAAGGTACGTAAGTTAAATATAATGCAAGTAGAAAGAAAAATACTAAAAAAGGAGATAATTACATAAAACCATATCAATGGGAAAACACACAAAGCATGCTTGAAACAAAAAATGTCAGAACAGTAAGCAGAAATAAACAAATATAGAAAACTGCAATGTAACAGAATTTATGGAGATAGGTAGTACAAAACATTATTTCATATTTGAATCTGCTTTTCCTTCAAATATTGAAAATTATTTTTTTTTATTGAAAAAGTTTTAAAAATTTTACATACATTTTCTCCCCCCTCCCCAACCACCCCCCCGACTTCCCAGAGCAAATACAAATACAAGATAAAATACAGCTCAAATTCTCTAAGTTAAACTCCATTTCACACTTATCATAATCCTAATCATTAAACAAGTAGATAAAAGGAAAGCAAGTCTTCTTTCTTCTTATTCCATCTAATTCAACAGAATTAATCTCCATGTCTCCATTTATAATTACAGCAGTTAATAAAACAATTAAGTATTACGTAATCACACCTATCATTACTCAATATAACTAATTAATACTTAGCAAATTATTAAGTCTATACGATCTAACAAGATATTTTATAACTTCTTTCATTTAAAACAGAGAAAAAAAACCCAACAACAAAGAAAAATAAAGAAACCCTCAATCAAACCCCCCCCCCAAATTTAAAGTAAAATACTATATAAAGTCTTCCGTCCTCCATTTTTAAACCATCAAGGTCCAGTTATAATTAAAACACTTAATAAAAAAAAACAATAATAATAAATTTTTTAGTCAAAAAAGGAATATAACAATCAAACCTCTTATAAATTTATCAATACAGATAAAACATCATTTAATAACTATATCAAACATTTAAATTCTTCATACTAGATTAAACCAGTTGCTAATCTTCTTGTCTTCACATCTTCCAACAGCGTATAGAATATCTTCATCATTTACGTCTACCCACCTAAATAGAAAGTTGCTTCTTTATAAAAAAAAAACCCCGAGTGACTTTATAATTATATTTGTAATAATATCCATCAAATCCAGTCAAAAATTAGATTAGTAGATTCATCAGACGTATTAGGGAAACCACCAGATCAGCTGCAATTGCTCTAGATCCATAGTCCTTTTGCCTTATATTTATTACCATCAAACAGGAAGCTCCAGTTTAGTATATTCAATAAAACTTCTACGTTTACAGTTAGATCCAGATTTATCACAGTCCTTAATAAAATATTCCAAATCCTTCAAGTCAGGGCGTATTTCACAGCCCAACACACCAGCATTGCAGTGATCTGTTTATTCTTCTCAAAATATTCCAATACAGCTATAGATTGCCTCCTCATCGTTCATCACTTGGTTAACTGGCATTAAACTGCTGTCTCCTTTTTTTCCCCCCCCCAAAAAATTCAAAATCTTTAAACATTTAAACAATACTTTTTAAGGACCATCATCTCGTCAAGAGGGTTATTTTCCATTTCTCCAGGCTTTCTTCTTTTCCTTTTTACGAACTTTCTTCTTAACTTTGATCCCTCTGCCTTTTTTAACTCCAGAAAAATTTTGCGGTTTTTGGGATTGGATATTATAAACTTTTTGCAGGAATGTAGCTTCTTCTGTGAACAGCTCTTTAAGTACAGATTGAGTTTTATAAAAAAAAATTCGTGTAGCCAAAATTTCATCAACTTCCAGAGTTTCTTGCTCCTGCTCAGCCTTCATCTTTCTCTCTTCTGTAAGATCTGCTATGGTCTGTTGTTGTTTTTTTTCCTCTCCCAGCTCTTCATTCAATCCCCCACTGCTAGATTGCAACTCAGTATTTCCATGTATTTCATTGTTTCCAGCTTGAGAAGCTTGAAATATAGTATCAATTCTTTTCAATAAAGCAGAGGTAATTGAGCTCAAAGCTTCCTCAAAATCAGACCATTGAGGGTTAAATAACCCTCCTTTACTTTCTTTGTTTTCAAAAAGCCCAGCCATCTTGCCCCCCTTCTTCCTTCCCTTCCAGAAGGACGGGGAAAAAAAAAAGAAGAAAGAAAAAAAAAGAATTTCAAGAAGAAAAAAGGAAAAAAAAGACTTTTTAATTTATATTGCTGCTTGAGTTATTATTATTACATCCTTTCTTATTTCATCCACTTTTCAAAAAGGAGTTTTACGTTTCAAACAGGGGCTTATCAATAATTGCTTTTAACTTTCACTTCTTCACGCCCCGTTGAAACTCAAACGCCATCTTGCTTTCACTTTCCACTTAGGAGAAATCTTTTAAAGAAAGTAAATCCCTGGAGTTAAAAAAAAAGAAAAAAAATACTTGCTGTTTCCTTCGTGCAACTTGTGCTCCGCCAACTTGGTTCAAGAAGTATTTGTTTAAAGTTGTTTAATGGGGTGGCCGCGGCATCTAGTTCTGACAGGGAAAAAGTTCCCCGTCAGAGGCATCCCAGGTCCGGAGCTTTGACAGGCTTCACGGGGAGCTCTCATCTTCGAGCACCAGATTATTAGCAAAATCTGGTGCTCTTAGGGAGCTCTACCCCACCCGTCTGCTCTCCTTCCCCCCTTCTTCCTGGGGGGAAGGATTCCAAACCGCAAGACAGCCGATTTTCGCTGTTCTTGCGATTCTACGGAGTCTGGGGCTGGCGCTTCGCAAAGAAGCGTCTGGCGATGCCGGCGGCTCAACCGGAAGTCCCAAATATTGAAAATTATTGAAAGGACTGAAATGATGGTTAATGCTACAACTAAAGACAGAAAACAAAATAAATATGCATGCATCATGTAAAATGCATCTGTAATGTGCTCATGACAAAATGCTATTTTTTTTTAAAAAGGATCAACTAAGATTAAAAAGAATGAACATTTTTAAAAAGCTTAGTGAAACACAATAAAACCAAATATTTTATCTTAGTTTTAATTTTGTCCCCTGAAGAACCTTGTACTCAAGAGGATAGAATTCCATTTGCTGAATGGATAGTTCTGCAAATTAAACTCTTTTTTCCAATCATTCAACCAAAAGTTTGCATCGATTTTTTAAATATACGTCATTTGATTTAAATGAAAATTTGAATCCAGATGCAATGACAGACCAGGCCCGCTAACATTACTGTTAATAATTTATATCACTTGAAATTGCTCATACAGATATACAAAAAAAATACATCCTTAACTTATAAAGTAACAATGATCAGTAATAGAAACACCTATCCTAATATCAAACAATAAAACAGTAGAAATATAGGAATTAACCACAATATCTGTTTTCAAAAGACAGGTAAGGTAAAAAAGCTAAAGAAATCCCTGCAGATTTTACTCCACTAATCGTTGCCAACTATAGGAGGCGGTACTCATCTCCATTTCAAGGCCATTGAGCCAGAGCTGTCTGAAGACATTTCCATGGTCATGTGGTCATCATGACATCATGACATCACATGACACATCACATGTTCAAAAGATAGGGTGGTCCCAAAACGATTATTCTGCATATACAAGTATCTTGAGTTGTAAAAGGATCAGGATCAAAATCAGCCAAATTTCCCTTGACTCAGGAAGCCTAGGTCACAACACAGGGAAAGATTGAAGGCAAACGAGGTCCAGGCAGAAGAAGAACATCATGGCTTCAAAAACTAAGGGACTGGTTTGGACAAAACTCAGCAGCACTTTTTCATGTGGCTGCTGACAAAAATAGGATTGCCAACATGATCACCAACGTCCAATGATGGATATAGCACAAGAAGTACCTTCAACATTCCTGGGGGAGGAGTACTTTTGAAGACAAGGCCGTTTTATAGATTAATATTAATATCTTAACTTGGCCCCAGAGTCTCCTCAGGTTATGCTCCTGTTCCTATGTAATGAATTCAGAACAGTCTGTTTTCCTAATTTTGAAGCTTAAAAACTAATTTAACTAAGTAAATTCCATTGAGTATAAGATTGACTACAACTTGATCAAAGTTACTGCAAACAAACTATTTCAAACCAATATTTAAATCAGAAAAAAATATATTGACTGGTTTAATTATTATAGAATTTTTAAACTTGATAAAAAAAGTTTTGTTTTCACAGGAACTAAATCTGAACTGGACATTAATTTATGTTCTGGAAATGACCACTTGATTGCTGAAGTATATAAAACATTACTCAATATGAATCTGGAAGATGAATATGTTAAAGATTGTATGGTAAAATGGGCAAAAAAAATTGGGTATAACATAACGCTAGACAAATGGGAGAATGTATGGAGTATTGGACTAAAATTTACATTAAATTATAGCTTGAAAGAATTTTTTTATAAAACGACGTATCGTTGGCATTTGACCCCAGATAGATTAGTGAAAATGGGACTTCTAATAAGTGTTGGAAATGTAGTCAAAATCTAGGTTCGTATTATTGTATGGGGTGATCTAACAATAACAATCTAGAAAATATTTAAGATCCAAATATTAATGAAACATGAAGCTTTTCTTTCAGGTATTTTGGACAAGCCAATTGAAAAACAATTTGGGGTGCTATTCTTCACACTGTAATGGCTGCGAGGATTGTACTTGCCAAGCACTGGGGGGGAAAGGGATGCCAAATATTGAAGAATAGATTTTAAAATTGAGTGAATTAGCCAAGATGGTGAAATTATACTGCTTTGATCAGAGTTAATGGACTAGATAGCTTTGTAAGGGACTGAAAACCATTTGTGGACTTTCTATGTGCCAAATACAATAACAGATTATTAACAAAGGGATTTGGAGATTAGTGTAATGTTTAGCTTGATCTGTTGACTGCTCTTTCTTTTTTTCGTGTGTGTGTGTGTGTGTGTGTGTGTGTGTGTGTGTGTGTGTAAAAGGGGAGGAGAATGTACTGGTTTTTATTTTTTTCAGGATCCAGCCAGGATGGATTCTATATGTTAAATGTTAAATTTATTTAATATTTGATCACCATTTTCTTTTTCTATACACCAATTTTGTTTTCTTTTTTGTTGTTGTTAGTGCTAGATGTATGTTTTTGTTTTGTTTTATTTGTTTTTCTGTTTTGTATTTTACTTTTTATGATAAAACATGAAGAGCCTTGGTGGTGCAGCAGACTAAAGTGCTGTTAAGTAGCACCAGCTGCCTGCAATTACTGCAAGTTCGAATCTCACCAGGCTCAAGGTTGACTCAGCCTTTCAAGGTAGGTAAAATGAAGACCCGGATTGTGGGGGCAATAAACTGACTTTGTATAAAAAAGAATACCATATATACTAAGCAGGTATATACAAAAATATGAAGGTTATTGCTTAATGCATTGTAAGCCACCCTGAGTCTACGGAGAAGGGCGGCATATTTATTTATTTATTTATTTATTTATTTATTAAATTTGTATACCACCCTTCTCCTGCTGGACTCAGGGCGGTGCACAGCCAAGTAAAAACATACAATACAAAATTTAAAAGAATTATAAAAGAATTATATATTATGGCCAAAAATTTTAAGATCTACCAATTAAAACCCGTTTTATAATTAAAATCTAGTATCTCAGAAAAGGGGGAGGGGTTACGCCAGCCCTGCTTGCTGAAACAGAAGAGTTTTTAGGGCATGGCGAAAAACCCGGAGATCTGATATCCTCCGAATCTCCGGGGGCAAATTGTTCCGGGGGCAAATTAAACCAATAAATAAATAAATAAAACAAAAAAAATATTGCATATCTAGTATAAGAGTGGGAAGGAGGAAATTAGCATCTTTCAAAAAATGCAATGCAATGATGTAATGTACACAGGTTTATACAGGTAGTCCTCGACTTATGACCACAACTGAGCCCAACATTTTTTGTTCTTAAGTGAGACATTTATTAAGTGAGTTTTGCCCCATTTTATGACCTTTCTTGCCATAGTTGTTAAGTGAATCACTACAGTGGATAAGTTAGTAACATGATTGTTAAGTGAATCTAGCTTCCTTGTTGATTTTGTTTGTCAAAAGTTTGCAAAAAGGGATCACATGATTTCGGGACACAGCAACGGTCTTAAGTATGAACCAGTTGCCAAGCATCTGAATTTTGATCACATGATCATGGGGATGCTATAAAGTGAAAATCGGTCATAAATCACTTTTTTCAGTGCTGTTGTAACTGTGAATGGTCACTAAACGAACTGTTGTCAGTTAAGGACTACCTGTACATTTATGAGATTAGTAAAATGGATACATTCCTTGGCTGACAAATCAGATTTTGTCAGGAATCTGATTTCTTGTTTGTTCTGTTACACTGAAATGGAGCAATATTTTCTGTTGTCTGGTTTTAAAATATACTTACTTTCATGTGAGATGGGCAATTGTACAAATATAAATAAATATACTTATTTCAAGCATACCAGTAATAGGTGAGTGAATACCAGGAACAGATTTTGCAAGCTACTGACAGCATTTTATAGATGTGCCAAATGGAAGAAAACAGGAACTTAATCCAGGTAGTAATTGCTAGAGAGCACCAAATAAAAGAGAAATGTATGGGCCTGTCATCCAGAGAAAGAAGGGCTATTATCATCCTTCAACCCCCGGATCTTGCTGCGTCTCCTTCTTGCAGGCATTCATCTACCCAGCTAGAGTAAGGCCCGTTGGGAAGGCTCTTTCTTCAACTACTAACCCTTCTAAAGGAATGTCTATTTCTTGTGAACATTTTCAACTTGTACCTTGGCAAGAAGCCTCAATTCTCTCAAAGCATTTCTCCATCAAACTCTCAGAGGACAACAGTAGAACTCATGGGGTGAATGAAACACATGTAGCCATGCTTCCATTTTTATTCTGACATTTAGAGAAAATAATATTTTTAACTGTAGTTATATTTAGAATGATAGCCTCTCGGTGGAATGCATAGATAGCAGGGGAATGAATTTTGATGAAAAATACAGTATTAGCATGCCATTTCAGATTTTAAAAGTGCCAGAAATTCCTTTAGTTCCAGAAGAAAGAAAGAAAGAAAGAAAGAAAGAAAGAAAGAAAGAAAGAAAGAAAGAAAGAAAGAAAGAAAGAGGAATGGAGGAAGGAAGGAAGGAAGGAAGGAAGGAAGAGAGGGAGGGAGGGAGGGAGGGCATGACTGCTGCTGTTTGATATATTTTAGCAACTCTGCACAAAGCTCTTTTCATTCTCTTCTTAAATAAGTACCAAATAGAAAAAGAAGACAGGAGAATTCAACAGCTAGCACAATAACATGCCAGTTTGTTTTCTTCATTCTAATTATACTTTTCCTCTGCAAGAATGAATCACTTTTCTAGCTTGAAAAGGGAAAGGCCAGAATCGCCTCTTTAACACAGCTGCGGGTTTAGCACAAACATCTATACTTACAGAAAAAAAACATCCATTCAAAAATGTGGTTGCCTACATTTCTGAATGTGTAATGCTACACAATATTAAGCTGCTCAAAGGAATAGTAGTCTTGCTTAAACTTTAATAAGTAATTCTAAATATGCCGAGTAAGTGTTTTTTAAAGGTATGCTTTTAAGATTTTTGCATTTCAACAAGTAGGATGGTTCTGTTTTTCTGCAGCCACATGGATGGTTTTCTGAAAATAAACTTTAATGAACACACCAGGGTTTACATCTCAGTTCATATGTACTTATTGCACACTTTTCTTTGTCAAATTAATACCCTATCTTCCCTCTAGGAGCTCAGCGCATTGTAAATAGCACACTCTTCTCATTTTCCCTCAACAGTGAGTTGGGTTGTGCTGTGAAAGAGACCTATCCAAAGCCATCCAGTGAGTTTCCCAGGGCTGAGGGGGATTTTAAACTGGGTATTCCCACTCTTAGTCCAATAACAGTCACAACCATAGTATAATTCTCATACTGGAGACCAACACAATTTTTCTAGCTATGGTTCCAATAGCACCCAACAGCAAATATTATACGGATTAGACTGAGTGCCTGGTCATTTTCTACAGACTATAAAGATTCAGTTTCTTCAGAGCATTGGAAGAAGAAGCATGCTGCAATGATTTCAATGAATGTGGTTTCCACACACAACTTGCTTTAACAATTATGGAAAGTGCTACGGAAACAGATGACATTTTCAAACCCAAAGAATTTTTGAAAAATATGCAAAACTAGATTGATCAGTTTATATGATTAGGTAGACATTAATAAATATTTTAACTGGTCCATAGTGAATATTTTGCTCTATCATATGGGAACAAGATAAAGCCAACTGCAAACTGTGACTTAATCAGAAAACAAGTTTTATACGCTATCTTAATTTACCCAACTTGATTACAAATTCTCTAAATACATTAATCAGGTCCATTTTTTTTTTTAAAGGATATACCACTACAGTATGAATAAAAATATTATGATCTGATCTGATTAATATAATAATACAATATAATAAAACAGAAATACTATTTTATCTAAAGTAGGAATAGCTAGATTTTTTAATGTGGAACAAAAATTTCCATTTATATAGTAAGGCACCTAAGAACAAATGGATCACATTAAAACTCATTCCAAGTAATGTTCATAGAATTTACTTTTATTTTCAGTAAGGCATCATACACGTGAAGGAAGAAATTATATCAAGATTTGAATATTTAAAAGAGCCTTGGTAGTACAGTGGACTAAAGCACACTGTTATTAACACCAGCTGCCTGCAATTACTGCAAGTTCGAATCTCACCAGGCTCAAGGTTGACTCAGCCTTCCATCCTTTCTAAGGTAGGTAAATTGAGGACCCAGTTTGTGGGGGCAATAAGCTGACTTTGTAAAATATACAAAAGTATGAAGGCTAGCGCATTGTAAGTCGCCCTGAGTCTCCGGAGAAGGGCGGCATATAAATCAAATAAAAAAAAATAGGAATCTCTGAAGATGATCAATTTTCCTATACACATACTCACTGTAATTTCCTGTTCATAGGTCCAAACACCACAGGCCAGTTCAACGCAGAATATCACGAGCAAACTTCCAAAATACTGCAGAACAAAAAAAAAGCATCCCGTTTTTTATTATTTTAAACCAAAGCCAAACTTAGAAGGGTGTCTTTTCTAACCATATAACCACAAAAGGAAACAAATTGGCTAAACCAGCAAGCATGATTTTGACTATTTTAACCATCTAAAACAGTAATCTAAATTCTGGGCTGCATTATTAAGCAAAACTAGTTGGGTTTAAATTTCCTGAATGTTCTTTTTTGTTGTGGCTGTAGAAAACTGGCCTTGTCTACATTTAGAAGCTAAGAAGGTTTAGCCTTGGCTAAGCCATGGATGAGATATTCCCCCAGAAGAGGAGCTAGAGGTTAGACTGAGATTTTTTTTAAAAAAAACCAACTTGAACAAAAGAAACAACCAGACCAAAATTTTGTACTTTTGAAAGGGGAAGACTGCATGAGTAGTCCATATAGTCAACAAGAGTGGAGTCTGTCTCAAAAGTATCTTTATCCTTTACTTTAATAGCCTAATGAAAAAATGGAGGAGGGGAGGTAGAATAGCACTAAGGAAATAGGCAATAAGGATGGAGTGCAATGATTCCAATGAAAATTCTAAGTCCACTTATTTATTAATTTTTCACACTTCTGAATTGCCCATCTCTTTCAAAGATAGACTCCGGGCAACGTACAATTAAATATCAGCATATAAAAACTATAAAACTATAAAAATTAAAATGTTAGAATTAAAATTTCAAAATTAAGCAGTTTTTGCCCATGGCTACATGCTCCTTTGGGCTCCCCAGGCCCAAAGCCATGTTTCTTCACATTTTCCTCCAACCCAATGTTTCTCAACCTTGGTAACTTTAAGATATATGTACTTCAACTCTCAGCATTTCCTAACCAGCTATGCAAATAGCATGTCTGGGGGTAGCCTCACAACCATTTTGGCTCCGGCAAATCTAATCCTGTTATCAACCACATTATAAGACTGCTGTTTATGAGCAACGATCCAATTTGTCCATTTCTAGTTTGGGCTTCAGACTGGACAAATGAAAATAGTCAAAAAGCTACTTCAAGCCCCTGAAATTTTACAAGCAAGCAAGCAAACAAACAAATTTTGCAGAATGTTAAAAGATAATCATGCAGTAACAATTCTAACTAAGCCAATGTAAGATGATAGCCATAAAAATTAGAGACTCCATTCTATGTGTATAACAGACCATCCACATCAAAGAATTATTCTATGCCTCATACAAGGAAAAAAATGAATTTATTTATTTATCAAATTTATTTGCTGTCCATCTCGCTGTTCAGGTGACTCTGATCAGCTTCAAAATTAAATCAAACTCCAGATGTTACTTGCACAAGGCCCACGTAAAAGCACAAATACTGCTACAGACTATACCACTCACTTCATTCACCTCAACCTGGCAATACAGCTCAAGGGACTATGGCTCCTTGTATGAACTTTGAATTTCTAACACAGACAAGTAAAATTAGCTGGTCTGTTGAGTTACTTTGAAATGAAGTCCAGTGAAATTAATGGACAGAGGTGAACTCAATGATGCAAAAAATCAGCTGTTCTGCTAAATTAATGAAGCTGCAAAGCTGCTTATGGAACTGTAGCAACACTTGTTACCAAGAAGGTAGTTGCAATGAATAAAATTGAATGAGAACTTGGCAGGAACTTATAGTACTGTTTTAGATAGTATGTGTAAGAACCTCCCTCAGCTCTCTTCTCAGGAAAGCATGACTCTTGAAACGGTAGTTCAAAAGGAAACTTTTACTGAAAGAAAGTGATTGCAGAGAATCTGAAAAGCCCACACGAAGCATCAAGCCATTTTTCCCTCTTCAAGCCCCACCCAATCCCCCAGTATCCAATAATATGCCATAAATGTGTTTTGAGAAACTTCGAGATGTTAACTTGATAGTAGTTCACTCTCAGGGCACTGCGACTTTGGGTAAGCTGATTCCAGTTGGGAAGAAGCCCATCCATCCGGCCCCTCCCAAAATCCCTCGTGTTACAGCAAAAGCATGCAAAGAATTCAGCTCCAGCAACCTACTACCTCCCCCTCCGGAATGATAGCATCCCATTGGGGACCTGACATGCTGCCCCCCTGAAAGGAGACATCATTGTCAGATTTGGTGTCAGTGAGCCCCTGGTCATCATTCAGTGTGGTCGGAGTTCCTTCCTCTCTCTTGGGTGAGGGGACAAACTCTATGACCTCCATCCCTTTCAGCACCATTTCTTTTGCATGAGGTACCGGCTTTGGGGGCTTTCCCCCTTGGCCCTGGTCCACCCTCTCCGCTGAGCAATTGGTATAGTTACTCAGCAGCTCGATAGCCTTTTCTGCTGCACTTGAAGCAGGTATGGAGCATGCCAGCTGGATTTGCACTTTGGTTGCCTTTTTCTTCCTCTCAGGGGTGATTTCTTCCAAGCTTTGGCCGAACAATACTTGTTTCAGCTCTGATTGATTTCTGCTTCCTTGGCCAGCACACACCAGTCATGGAGGCAGGCTGGGGGGCCCCTCGCAATGCATGCGGTCTACAGGTTATCATTAAGCCCATCTTTGAAACAGCTCACGAGGATATTTTCCTGCCAGACAAGATGGCACACCAGGTCATGGAATTCCTCTGTATATTCAGCCACCAGACTGTTCCCTTGCCAGGTAGTCTTTATGCGATTTCTGGCTTTGCAATCAGCTAAAGGATCTTCAAACCGCCATCAGAGTGCTGTCATAAACTGATTGAAGTTTCTCAGCTTGGGGGCATCTGAGTTATGAAGGGTTACTATCCACCAGGCTATAGCGCCTTCTTTTGCCAGTGTGACAACTCTCACCTTGGCTCTCTTGGTAGGGACCTTGTGGCCATATTCCTGCATGTCGATCAGGACATGGGCCAGGAAAAATTCCAGTTGTTGGGGATCCCCATCAAATTTCATGCCAAGGCGGGATGCCTTCCACCTCTGAGGCCCTGCTGTCTTTCCCACCCTTTGAACATGGGGCCCTTGGCATCTCTCAGCTGCAGCAGCCTCCGCCAGAGTGACAGATAGGAAGAGATGAAGCAGCTATGGTATCGTGGGACAAGAAGCCAAGCCCCTCATTGGTTTGGCTCTGGCATCCACCATCGCCCAACATCTGCACCAATGCTTCCCATGCTTTCAGGTTCTGGAATGCATCCATCATGCAACGCATCGCTTGCTTCATGAGGAGGTCAGCATGATTGAGTTCATCCCATTCCTCCTCAAGTGCCTCCAATTCTTCTTTCCAGCCCCATCAATGGCTGCCTCAGATGAGGGTGAGTCCCTTGGTCCGTCCCTCCCAGTCATCTTTCTTCCCGATGCCGATGGACCATCTGGGCTTTGCTGAGTCTCCCAGGCTTGCAGTTTCCTCTGTTCATCCTCCAGCCTCAGTTCCTTGGTGAGCCTTGCAGGAGACTTCCCCCCCAACACTCAGCTTCCTCTTAATCGCTGCCTTGGGTGGACATTGTTTGCATGCTCCCCGTGTTAAGGCGGTGTGCCTCTCCATGTTGACCACTTTGCAGATTCTGCCTAATGTAAGGACCTGCCTCAGTTATCTTCTCAAGAAAGCGTGACTGTTGAAATGGTAGCAATTCAAAAGGCAACTTTTATTGAGAGAAAGAGATTGCAGAAAAGTCAGGTGGAATCTGAAAAGCAAAACATCAAGCTATTTTTCCCTCTTCAAGCCCCACCCAATTCCCGAGTAGCCAATAATATGCCGCAAAGGTGTTTTGAGAAATTCAGAGACGTTAATTTGATAGTAGTTCACTCTCAGGGCACTGCGACCTTGGGTAAGCTGGCTCTGGCTGCAAAGAAGCCCATCCTTCCGGCCCCTCCCTAAATCTCCCACATTAAAGCAAAAGCATGCAAATAATTCAGCAATCTGCCCCCTCCCCTTCCAGAATGGCAGCATCCCATTGGGGACCTGACAGAATGTTTCACAGCCAAACAGTTCATGTTTAAGTTTTTCTTTTTATAATTAACATGCAAGGCTGCAATCCTCAGTATCACAGATTGACAATTGTACTTCGTAGTTACATTGCTGCATCAATGGGATAAAGTGCAAAGTGAAAAGAATGATGCAATTAGCAGCTCAGCTTCTGTATACTACACTCAAAAGCACATATTCCTTCTTCCAGTAATCTTATGTTAGTATGATAGTCAGTATTATTATTCATATCACAGAGAGTGGTTTATTTAAGGCCATCTTGTGAGTTAATGAAATTGAACCAATGGGCCTGTGTCTTACAATACCAAATTGTCATTATACTGTCTCAACTTTTTAAAAGTCAGCCTAAGCTATGTGATGATTAGGTCAAATTCCAAGATAGATGTAAGAAATTATTTCTGTTGGCTTCCAACTGAAGGGAAATTGAGCTGGAAAACTTCAATAATACTAGCATATTCTTTAAGTTTCTTTTTTTAAGTCCAAACACCAGAAGACGTACATGGAACTTTAGAGAGGTATACTACTCTCTTATATACTACCCCCACTAATTATGAATACAAGGAATACTAGAACAACAGAGACCAAATTCTAATAGAAAGAGCTCTAACTTGCATAAAATCTTGAGTACACTAGAAGCAAGCTCCAGTAAATATAGGTATTCCTCAACTTATGACAATTGAGCCCAAAGTTTCTGTTGCTAAGTGTGGCATGTGTTAAGTGAGTTTTGCCCCATTTTACGACCTTTCTTGCCACAGTTGTTAAGTGAACTACTGCAATTGTTAAGTTAGTAACACTATTATTAAGTGAATCTGGCTTTCCCATTGACTTTACTTGTCAGATCAGAAAAGGTGATCACAACACTCTGGGACACTGCAACCGTCATAAATACATGCCAGTTGCCCACATGGCCACTGGGATGCTCCAATGGTTGTAAGTATGAAAAATGATCATAAGTCACTTTTTTCAGTGCTGTTATATCTTTGAATGGTCACTAAACAAACCATTGTAAGTCAGGGACTACCTGTGTTACTTAGTGCATTTTGAACAGTAAGTCAAGTAAATATATTGTAGTGGATTAAAGGGCATGTAGACTATTTGATGACTATGGACTGGTCTGTTTTTCCTGCTTGCCATGGTGTGAAAATGCCCTACAACCATTTAGCATCTTCAATCCATCCCTAACCCACCACCATCGGCATCTTCTTCTTCCAATTCAAAAGAAGTGCCTTCTAGCTTACTCTCACCTAAATGATACCATCTGGTCCCTCTGAAGTGCATCAATCCAAAATGATTGTATCAAGCTGCTGTGGGCAACCTCTTCCTAGCCATTGGTTCTTAAGACCATCTTCCTTTTGGCAGTGACAGAGTCAGGGCTTTCCCACAGTGATAACAAGCCCTCTCTCTCTCATACCATACTTGCCAACCCATAGCTAGCAGCAGTAATGGGAAAAGAAGAATGAGAAGGTCTTTTGGGTACCAGTTCTCATGACACCAAAGTGATCTGCTTCCCCACAGTTGAAAAGCCAATTTTCCCACTTCCATTCCCACAAGGTTTGACTTGCTCTCCAGTCCACATTTGCCCATCCTTAGAACTGCTTTTGTATACAAATATCTAGGGGTCTTCTGGAATACAGCTCTATTGTAGGGCTGCTGGCTACAGAGCCAGTTCCACACCATTTCCCTTGTCAAGAGGAAGAAATGGGGGACAGCTGCCTTGGTTCCACAACTCCAAACCCAACTCCATGTGTTCTCCATCAGAGAAAGTATTGGAAAAGATCTCTGGGTCTTCTGCTGCCACTTACTGGAACCCTAGGAAACATTCCTTACCTCACTTCCCTCCTTCTCCAATTTGTTATGACAAGAGAATTGCCAAGACATAACGTGGCTTGACAGTGTAAGCAGCACTTCTTTAAGATAGCAAACTGTTCTGGTTGATACTACTTTACTACTGCTTTGGGGGAAAGCCCTATCAGTTCTTAAAGTGACTTTAAGACATTGTTGACTACAGTTCCTCAGAGTAGTAGACACTATAAGAACCGGTTTTCTGAATGGTTGCTAAAGCTCTAAGAGAAAGGAAACCATATGGTGAAGTTGGCAGGGAAAACATAGGCATTTGGAGAATTTTTTTTCCTATTTGCCTTTGTTTATATTTTCTCTACTATTTTCTTATTTAACGGTGGTTAAATTTTTTTGTAAATTCATCTACTCCTATTCTGTAGCTTAATTCTATCTTAGTATCCAAGTATGCTTGTTAAAATAAAATGTAGGGAGGTACTATGGAGTATTGGAAGGTGCCATAATCAGGTACTAGAGAGAGGGAAGCTGGGTGCATGTGAATCGCAGAGTCATGGATAAGTGCTGAGGACACGTGCTAGGGAATGCAAGGAGATGTGCAGGTATCATGGGAGAACTATAACTGTGAGAGGGATCTTGGAGTCCTAGTGGACAACCATTTAGATATGAGCCAGCAGTGTGCAGCAGCTGCCAAAAAAGCCAACACAGTTCTGGGCTGCATAAACAGAGGGATAGAATCAAGATCATGTGAAGTGTTAATACCACTCTATAATGCCTTGGTAAGGCCACACTTGGAATATTCCATTCAGGTTTGGTCGTTGAACCTGAATGGATTATTGTAAAAAGATGTAAAAAAGATGTTGAGACTCTGGAAAGAGTGCAGAGAAAAGCAACAAAGTTGATTAGGGGACTGGAGACTAAAACATATGAGGAACAGCTGCAGGAACTGGGTATGTCTAGTTTAATGAAGAGAAGGACTAGGGGAGACATGATAGCAGTGTTCCAATATCTCAGGGGTTGCCACAAAGAAGAAGGAGTCAAACTATTCTTCAAAGCACCTGAGGGTAGAACAAGAAGCAATGGGTGGAAACTAATCAAGGAGAGAAGCAATTTAGAACTAAGGAGAAATTTCCTGACAGTTAAAACAATTAATCAATGGAACAACTTGCCTCCAGAAGTTGTGAATGCTCCAACACCAGAAGTTTTTAAGAAGATGTTGGATAACCATTTGTCTGAAGTGGTGTAGGGTTTCCTGCCTGGGCAGGGGTTGGACTAGAAGACCTCCAAGTTCCCTTCCAACTCTGTTATTCTATTCTAGAACAAGCACTACTGACAGGCACAGTGCCATGGGGGATGGCCAAGTGCTGATAGGCACTAGAGACCATGGACTGGTGAAAAAATATTAGAGTAGGAGCAACTTCCAACTTCCTGTCACCTTCTCCACTGACTTTGCTTCTAAGAAACCAGCAAGGAATGTTATAAATAACAATCACATGATCATGTCTTGCTGCAACATTGTAATCGTGTGCCGTGACCATGGGGACATTGTGATGCTGTGGACACCGAGGACCATCACAAATTTCCCTCATTCATCACCGTTGCAACTTTGAACTGTTGCCTAACAAGTGGTTGTAACTTGAGGACTACCCATAACCCTTCTATACATGTATAGAATAAAGCTAAAAAAAATTTAGAGCGAAGAGCGTGTTCTATCAAGACAGCCCTTCTGAGCACACAATGAAATTAATGTATTGTTCATAACAAACAGGAGAACAGACTGAAGCTTTCCCCTGGCAGATTTGTAAACTGAACTAACTCAAAGATCACAACTAGCCTCAGTCAGAAAAAAGCAGTACGGGAGAAAAATCATTATATATTCAAGATCAGCTTAGGAGAATTGTTTGCAGTAAATGGGGGAAAGTCAGAACATAATCATTTTTAAATGTTCCCCCCCCAAAAAAAATACAATCTTCCCTATAGTAAAGGTTTTTAGTTTTTCCTCTTTTCTGTCATTGTTAACAGCATTACTAGAAATTAATTTCCCAAGGCACATCTTCCACTTTATTATTGCTTTTATTTCATTGATCAGTGATCAACATGCGGGCAGTATGTCTTGTAGGCTGACTTCACAATAACATATGAGGTAATCAAGCAAGCATTACCAGAGTGGAAGTGTGAAAAAACACATTCCATAAGCAAAAATTCAGTCATTTTTTTCCTGTTCAATATATTGGCTGATGTGATTCATAGCTAAATGAGAGAAGAAAACAAGATCCTTCATTTTGGTGGTTTTGTGCCTTATAAGAAGTCTGCATAGAGTTGATGAATAACAAGACAAAGACGCCTTGTGCAATTTCCATGGTGAGACTTGTGCTTCATAGTAGCACAAATAACTTTATGCTACTCTGAAGTGATCTAAGAGTTTTTAAACCACTTGTTTTTTTCAAAATAAAAGAATTTCTTAACAGAGCAAACTTAAGTACTAGTATATAGAATTATCCCTGGAAAACAATCTTATTCACATGAAGTTCTGCATGGTGGTAGGAGTTATGGTTCATTTTTCTTTCTTCCTTTCTTTCTTTTTCTTTCTCTTCCTTCCTTCCTTCTTTCCTTTCTTTCTTTCTTTTCCCACACTCCCTCCCTTCCTTCCTCCATTTGCAGAATGAGAAAATTCATCATAACAAATAAATCATAATATCTCAAAGGCGATATGTTCTTATCTCTAACCTACATGGCCACATAACATGGTATACAAATAAAGAACAAATAATAGAGATTGCCTTCTCCCTTTTTTTACCCACAATCCCTAGGGACAATATTATTCAGTCTCATCAGTGCGATTTCTAAGACTATACCGAATTAATTAGGAGAGGCGTCTGCCATTAATTAAAAGGAAAGGGATAAAAATCTCCAAAGCATCAACTATTTAGTATATGTTATTGCCTCAAAATCTTTCAAATAATTTTCCTCCAAATAAAATAATAGATTGAGATTGGATTGTCTTGCCCATAGGCAAATCCTAGAATCCTTGGAGCATCTGTGTGAGGGAAAAACGATGAAGTGAAAAATCACATGCTTATGGCTTGGCAGTGATGAACTAATAAACGGTTCTGTCTATCATGTTCATGCATTTTTGACCTGCAACTGTTCAACCAAGAAGAGAGAAGAGTGAAGATCTGCATAAGAATGAAGTGTCGGCAATAGGTTTATTTACTGAAATTAATTTGCCCGTGTTGCAAAAGTTCTCAGTATTACATGGCAGAATAGATTGGGGCATGTACAGGTAGTCCTCCCTTAGCGACTCCTCATTCAAACTTACAACAGCTGATAGAGAAGACATCTGGACAATCCTTGAAGTTGCAGCCATCACAGAGTCCCTGAAGTTAAATGATTGTGATTTTTGGCAACTGGTGCACAATTATAATGTTCGGTGTCCTATGGTCATATGATCATAATTTGCAACCTTCCTGCCAGCTTCCAAAAAGTGAAGGCAAAGGGAAGCTAGCAGGAAGTTGCAAGGCATAATCATATGATATAATGGTTAGTGACCATGCACAATTCACTTAATGACTGGAAACGAAACTGCTGTTGCAAATCCACATGGTCATGTGGTTTTTGCTTAGCAACAGAGATCCCAGTTGCAATTATGTTCATTAGTTAAGGACTGTATATTATTCTCATGTATAGGGTAAATAAGAAACTTGCAGGATACAGAAGTTAGGAATAATGAGAGTGTTTTCTATGCAATAAACGTACAAATTTGTATGAGCAAAATTTCCATTTACTAGAAGAAATAAATAAATAATCTCCACAGGAGATGAGAGCAGGGATAAGATATTTACGCCCTCCAGAATTGCTGAAAGATTCACCATCATTTATACCTTTGGTCATACTAGATGACATTGAGAGTTGTAGTTTAGCAAACTATATATGAAGGAACTATCATTCCCATGATATTCTAGAGCAATTTAAATATACAGCACATACATAGGCATATATTCTTGAGATAAAGTACTCTTTACCATTAATATTTGTATTAATTAAGAGAGACAGTTTTGGTGTAGTCATCAAGATACCAGGGTAGAAAACCAGGAGATTGGGAGGTCTAGTTTGCCTGGCTAGGTGATTTTGGACCAGTCTCTCAGTCATGTTGTCAGACTTGAGTGACAAGCCAGTTTGATCAATTCCTATAGTCCAGTGATGGCTAACCTTTTTGCCGTTGCGTGCCAAAAGCGGAGGGAGCGGGGGGGGGGATCGTGGGTGCATGTGCCCACATCCATAATTCAATGCGCCCCACCCTCCCGCGCATGCACACGTGAGCCCCCCACACTTCCCCCTGCTTTTGGCATACGATGGCATGGTGGGCCCAGTAGGCCCATTTTTCCCCCTCCCCAGGCTCCAGAGGCTTTCTAGGAGCCTGGGGAGGGCAAAAACAGCCTTCCCCATCCCCCCGGAGGCCTTCTGGAGGCCGGAAACAGCCAGTTTCCTGACTTCCAGTGGGACCAGAAGGCCTGAAAATCAGTTGGCCGGTGCGTGCATGCGTGCTGTAGCTGAGCTAGGGCAACACTCGCGTGCCCACCAATATGGCTCCGCGTGCCACCTGTGGCACCCATGCCATAGGTTCGCCATCACGGCTATAGTCCAATGGGTCAACACTTGGTCGATCTAAAAAAATATGGACCCTACACTTGTGGGAAAAAACACTAGGAAGAAAAAAATATATGAAGATAACCAGTTCAGAATAATAGTTAAAGGCACTGGGATAGAAGTCAGCAGACAGTGAGTTCTAGTTCTATCTTAGACTTATGTATGTGGTCCACAGGGGCCAAGATTGCTCGGAAGGCAGGCACACATGCACACACAGAGATACCATAGGAATCCTATTCACTTTTACATTCTTACCCAATCTCTTTCCTTTCTATCTCATATTTGCTTGCTCTATTTCTCTCGGCACTCCTAAATGAACTGCTTTGATACCACAGCCTAAATGATGACCTACCTGTCAATGGTTGCTGTAGCTACTTAGCTATCATAAAGCTGATGGGGTTATGGCCTCAGCTCAGAAAGACATAAAAAACCTTGAATTTTGTTGTCTATGAGTGCCCACAGATTCTAAAGAAAGGAAGAAGCTTAGAAGTACTGACTAAAGAATTCTACACATTGTCTTACATCATCATACTTACAGCTCATAAAGATAAGGACATGTTTATTATAATTTTTAGTCCAATAGGCAAGCTGGGAACAAAGTTATGTTTATTTTTCAAATACTTACATTTATATAGTTAATATACACAGGAGTCAGACATTAGCAAATAAACATGAAGGTTTAATGAAGTATTAAAATCCCTAGTAGCAGATTTTTAAAATAATCCAAGGAGAACCAAACAAGTTAATTGGACAAGAAATGTTAATACTGAGTGAACTAGAAAGAAGCCAGAAGAAAATGAGAATGGAGTGGAGTGCCTAGATTCTTCTGAACAACCTAAAACATATTTGTAGATATTGCACATGCTTTTTCTAAACTCGGTAACAAAGATTTCAAGGCCGGTGATGATCGTGATAAGGATGAATAGTTCAATTTGGATTCTGTTTTCACATTGCAATGCAATGAGATTTTCAGTTGTCCTCTACTTCAGCAGTAATGCTATAGGGTACAGAATAAAATCTTTAGAGAAATAAAATTAAAAACTAACATATACAATATGCAAAACATTCCCAAATTTTTAAAATCATGACATACAGCATTTCTCACCAGCTAACAGATTTCTTTTAGCACACGCCAATCTCAAAATTTATTTACTTTCAAAACAAATTTGGAAGGAAAAGTTGAACCAAAAATCTCCCAACAATCCTGCTTTTGTAGCTTACTATTACTCCAATTGTAATTAAAATCTAATAAAGCCTAGGAAACCGCACACAGATCCCTCTGGAAGATACTGTTTTTAGATTTTGATTAAAATAATTGGAAGTTGAATTCTTGAGTGCCAAATCAAAATCTGGTTTCTGTTGGATGTCTGATGAAATATGTTTTCCCAAACTGGGGAGGAAGGACGAGTCATTCGGAAAAGAAATTAATGTCACCGGATCCTTAAAAGGAAATTTGTTCCACAACAGATAAGGTATAAATGAAATTGCAATCTTAGGTCAACAAAAGAAATGTAGCTTTTCTCTTCAGGGAAATCAGTACCGAACTAAATGGTTCACTCATCCTGGAATTAGTTGTTAAGATTTATGATGTGCACAGATACTAACCGGTTGTTTATTTACAGAATGTATTTTTTAAAAGTAAAGGTTATTTTACAAAATATATATTTTTCCACAAGAGTATGGTGCTTCCTTGCCTGCCTCTATATAAACTATATATTTTATCATTTTTCAAGTTAATATTTTTTTTAAATTATATTTTAGATTTTTTTTAACCTGCCTTTATCATTTTTATAAATAATTACAGGCAGCGAACATACATAGTACTCTTTCTTCCTCCTATTTTCCTCACAACAGTCCTCTAAGTCGGGTTGGGTTAAGGGAATAACTGTTATTCAACCAGCCATGCCTAATTCCAAGTATTTATCCATATATTCTTGCATAATTGAACAGAAATTAAACATCTTTTCATCTGTCTCAAATATAAAGTGTCTAGTTTCAGAGAAATAAAGTGAAGGTTCTACAATCACGATAAGTACTGGAACTGGGGATAGATATAGAAGTAAAAACCTGGTATTTTCCTTAGAAGAGAGTAATTGTAAAAACTGGCTAAAACAGCTCACAAATCATCATCACACAAATGGCAAGAATGAGAGACAAGAAGCCATATAATTGAATGAAAGGTAGAAAAATTACTTTAAAAGAGCTTTATAGGTGCAATACAAAAAGAGCCCAAGATTACAAAAAGAGTACCTATATTAGATAAATCAAATCACAGAAAAAGACTAAGAAATTAGTAATTATATTCATGTGATTGTCTCACTTTACAGTGCAAGATTTCATGCTATTATCTGAACATTGCTGCTACATAATAGAAAACAGTTATTGCTGTCTATAATGTTCAATATTCAGGAAAATAGATTGTTCGGAGATGAGCTAATCTTGAAAGAGCCATCCATGACCATATTCTCATTGAATTAAATGGAAGTTTAATCACTCTCTGAAGCTTGAAGGGCTGATCCCCAACAACACGGATAGCATATTTTATTCTCTGAGATTTTAATGTTCTACTGAAATGCCATTATCTTAAATACCAGAATATTTTAGTGGGAAAAAACAAACAACACAAAATTGTCCCTGTAAAAGAAGGGAATTACCATTATTACCCTGCTTATCCCATTTGCTTTTATTTTTAGATCTGCTAAAAATAATAAAAAAGAAAGCAGAACTATAAACCTACAAAGACTACTTGATTTCATAGCAATAGTGAAATTAATTCACAGATGTTCATAAAGCTTAACACTGCAGAAATGAAGAAATTATTAATTATGTGGTCAGCAATTTAAACTATACTTCACTGTACTGCTTCAGCACATTCTCCTATTAAATCAACAACACTTATGCTAAAAAATTCATTAAACAGACAAAACATTAGTGGTTCCGACTTAATGCATTTTGCAAAAGGCTTATGGAAAAGACAGTTCAGAGAAAAGTAAAGGGAAAAAAACTTTTAAATAGGCTCCCCAAAGCTATTTTCTGATATTTATACTCCTCAACGATTTCCTTGCTCAATGCATGGCTTCCTTAGAGAAAAAGATCTTTTAATAACAATTATGACATAAAACTTAATGAGTATATGCTACCTTCTTCAATAATTAGGCCAGGTTTGCATTAGCCCTTTTCTTAACTAGCTAACTGATTTACTGATCTCCTGGTCATTTTGAACAATATTAGATGGCAGGCAGAAACATCCAGGCATGCAGCCTCAAAAAAAAAAATGGATTAGTTTTAAATTGGGAAGGTTGTCTGGAAATTTTTCTTTCCAAAGTCTTGGAAAATGTTAAAGGACTATGTTTTGGAGGCTATACATGAGGACTCTTCTTTCCTTCCCTTTTTTTTGGTCCTACACAGCTTTAGTTTCATAGATTTAAGGAAGCACAAAACAAAGATAACCCAGTACCATACATGTTGAATGTAGTTCCATAAATATTACAAGTATCTGATCAAGCATTTCAGTAGAACATTTCACATGTACGGCCTCCAAAGTATTAGATCCCCATTCTAACATCAAAAATTTCACAAGAATTAACAGTTGGAGAAAGTGACAATATTAGACCCTGCATGACAATCCTGGGGACTCTGGCTCCATTAAATTAGGAAATATAAGCTAACTAGATTTCCAATGGATTATAATATCTCTGCAATTTTTTCCTCCACTTTCCTCATTGTTTTCATTTTCAAGGAGGTGGGATGACAATTATAAGTCTTAGAAGGAAACCCACTTTCATAACTGTCCTCAATTCCACTTACCCTCCCACACATAAGATGAAATCATATCTGTTCAAATTCAGTGGCAAAAAATCCAAATTATCGCAGCATGATTTCACATTATTTGGTGTAGGAACTAAACAGTATGGAAATAGGAGAGTTTTGCCTTCTGGTTCAATACCCTTCCTTATTTATAAAGTAAAATCCTAAGAATAATCATAGCACTAAATGTCATTTTGCCCCCAAATTTCATCTGTGTGATCTCATATTCTTGGGGTTGTGTGCAATACATTGTCTGCCAAGAGTCACTCCAAGACAATGTGCGAAATCCAAACTGTTTCATGTTTTCCTAATGTTTATTTTATTTATTTATTTATTTATTGTCCATCATTGTTGCAGGGCTTACTAAAGAAAATTGTCTAATTGGTAAAATGCAGCATTGATTACAAAATTGATTATAAAAGAAGATCAGTGGTATCTCTACTATAACAATATTTCCATGGAGAATTAGAATTGGGCTCATCTTGTCTCATGACATTGCTGTGTCATTTATTTCTGGACAAGCAGGGGTATTTTTGAAAATCAAAGTAAAGAAAGAACTCTAGTCTGATTTCAGCTCCATATTATATGGTGCACTAGGAGAATAGTAGCTTGGTAGCTAATGATTCCCTCTCACAACAATGTTTCAAGATAGGTGGAAATTAAGGCAATCACAGGTTCAATTCAAACTCTTTATCAGAGACTGGAAAGAGGAAATTAGGGTGATGTGGCTAAGGCGGGGTGAAATTCACAGGTTCTGACAGGTTCTGGAGAACTGATAGCGGAAATTTTGAGTAGTTCGGAGAACCAGCAAATACCACCTCTGGCTGGCCCCCGAGTGGGGTGGGAATGGAGATTTTGCAGTATCCTTCCCCTGCCACGCCCACCAAGCCACATGCACAGAACCAGTAGTAAAAGAACTTGAATTTCACCACTGGCCTAAGGCACTGCAAAAATATGGTAAACCATCACAGGCCACAGGCAAGAAATTGAACAGAAGTGTTTTCTTTCATTTGATGCAGCATCAACCCTTTTTAGGAAATTCATAGCATCATCATAGCATATTGAGTGTCTCCTATATTTTCACCTATTATTTAACTAACAAGATAAAAAACTTACTATCAGCTAAGAAATAATTAACATGTAAGAACAAATAAAACATTTCAACACAGTTACCTAATCTTCACTTAAAAGCAGAACAAAATACTTACCATTAAAACTGTTAAAATCTAAACATACACAACAGAGGGCAACTTCGTAAGGAAGACGGCACTTCTTTTAAGCAATATACTTCCATACATGTAAGTATGGAAGTTTGGAAGTTCAAGGAAGCATACTGACTATATTTCTCAAGCTGAATGTTATTTAATCTAGGCAGATAATTGTGGCCACTCTCTTCTATATGTCCAGGTCAGCTTTCATTGGTGTTGCTTATGCTCAGTTAGCCAGCTTATTTTCATTTAATGCAGCCAATTGATACAAATGCACCCTGCTTGCATTTTAACCATATGGAAGCCTTCTCATTTTAAAACTTTCTGCTCAGATAGCTGTCAAATAAGTGTAAATAGGGCAGTAACAGATAATAAATGTGTGAGCCTCCAATGGTATGAGGTTGGCTAAACATGTCAGTTCAGTTTAGACTTATAACTTGTATTAAACCAAAAGGCTTCCATCTGAATTATATTTTATCTCCAGATAGCATTTTGTGAGTAAGTGAAGACAAAGTGAAGACAATGATGATGTTAGAAAGAAAAGTTGGGGCAAACAGAATATAGGAACCCCAATGTCATTTTATCTTATATAAATTGTATATAATTTTATATATTACATATTTTATTATGTAAAATTTGAAAATTATGTTCTTCTTATAGAATCCCAGCATGAATCTTGCAATGGGTCACAGAAACATGCTAGAATAGGGACATGAAATTTGCAGAAATCAAGAGCACATGGTCAAGCAAAGTCCATTAGTTATTTTAGACCAGGGGTGTCAGAATTGTGTTGTCACAGCGTCGTCACATGACTTACTGCGACTTTTTCCCCCTTCGCTAAACCAAGCATGGGCGTGGCCAGCACATGATGCATCTGGCCCATGGGCCATGAGTTTGACAGTCCTGTTTTAGATTACTATTCCTATAATCCCTAGCCAGCAAACGAAATGAGAATAAAAGGTTTACTTCAGTACAGGTAGGAATGAGCCACTAATCTGGTGCCATGGGTTCCTCCTTTACTAATGAACAGATTTCCTCTCCCATCTGCCCTACATTAGTCACTTTTTATTGAAAACATTAGAATTGCTATATTATGAAGACTCAACATACAGCATTCAATTAAGTAGTCATCATTTAGCAACCACAATTGGGACTGGCAATTCAGTCAATAAGCACAGGTGTTTAGTTTATTAACTCTGTTTGTTGCAAGGTGGTTGCAAAGTATGCAAATGGCAATCACATGACCATGGGACACTGCAACAGTCATAAATGTGTGCCTGTTATGAAGAACATGAGGCTGCTGGATGCTGTGACTGTTGTAAAGGTGAAGATTGATTGCAGAGAGTTCTTTTAGTACCAAAAGTTTGAATAGTTGCAGCATGAGGCAGTTAGTAAGCAAGTACTACCATACTTCAAACCAGGGGTGAAATTCAGCAGGTTCTGACAGGTTCTGGAGAACCGGTAGTGGAAATTTTGAGTAGTTCGGAGAACTGGCAAATACCACCTCTGGCTGGCCCCAGAGTGGGGTGGGAATGGAGATTTTGCAATATCCTTCCCCCAGGAGTGGAGAATGGGGATTTTGCAGTATCATTCCCTTGGAGTGGGATGGGAATGGAGATTTTGTAGTATCGTTCCCCCGGAGTGAGGTGGGAATGGAGATTTTGCAGTATCCTTCCCCTGCCATGCCCACCAAGCCACACTATGCCCACCAAGCCACACCCACAGAACCAGTAGTAAAAAAAAATTGATTTCACCACTGCTTCAAACTATGCCTCCTAACCTTGTATTTATAAAAAAAATATTACAAGAAAATAAATAAGTTTTTGTATGACATATGATTATCCAGAGAAAAGGGGCAATCATAAATTAGATATTAGCACATTGGGAAAATATATCAGCTTGCCTTCTAATCATTGTTTTATATTTTATGATGGCTATATTTTCTGTTTGTTTTTTTAAAATCATAGTGGATATTCTATGAACAGCATCAGCAATGTGATTTCAATGTTCAGAAATATTCCCATTATAATGTTGCAGACTTCAAATATAGTACACTGGACTAGGAAAGGCAACAGATTTTTCCACTGTAAACAATCATTTCTTAAATGAAGTATTCCTCTGAACTTCTTCTTTACTTCCTCTTTTACCATTTCGGGTGTTAAGGGAGATACAAAGTTCTGGCACTTTCTCTTCTGGTGGCGTCAACCATTGTTAATTGATGTTGTTGTAATGTGTCTTTAATTTTGTCTCTCCATCTTCTTCTGGATCTGCCTTGTGTTCTTTGATCTTACCCTTCAGAATTTGGAGCTTTTCTTGAAGTATCTTAGTTCATTTTCCCAATTTCTCCAACAATATATATAATTTTCAAGTTAAAATCATTCATTCAACAACCATTCAAAGTTATGAAAGGTTATACGGTCCTTGTAATTCCCACTGTCACACTATCCCTGCAGTCATGTGACTCTGAGCCATGTGCTGAGGGTTTGCCTTGCAATTATAATGTTATAGTAAATGGCAGTCACCAAAGGGAAGCTGTCAGGAAATCATAAACTGTGATCGCGTAAGATCCTTGATTAATCCGCATCATCCTTTCTTAACAATGGCAACTGGGACAGCTTGCAATGGCTAAGCAATGTGATAACTTGTTATTGGGCTTTACAATCACATTGCTTAGCAATGGGAATTCTGGTCCCAATTGCCATCATAACTCAAGGACTACTAGTATCTTCTCCTCTCTCTCTCACTCTCTTTCACTTGTCCATAGTACATAACTTTTTATCACTGAAATGAATATTAGTCAATGACTGCAACAGAATGCATAAATGACCTTGCATAAAGGGTGGAAGAGATAATGCTGAAGAAACAATCAGACAAGAGAGATAGGAGTCCGTAGTTGCTTAAAAGTCAAAGAAAGAAACTTAGGAAGGGCTCATCCTAATGGATCAAACAGTTAAAAGTGGAGGCAGGAAGTTTGTGCCTTCAGACTTGCAAGGTTTTGTTGATGTAGTCTTACAATATAGTAGAATTTGTTCATCTTGTGCTTCCTATATGATTTACCAGGAGGCTTATTTAGGTCAGAGTACACTGCTTTATACCTGATATGATATACTTAGCCTATATTTGTATTATGACTGGGATATTTTAATTTTAATCAAAATATTATCTTCTAAAGAAAAATCTGAAAGTCATTTATTTTCCATTTTATTAAATGAGAAGGATTGAACTTTGGAGTAAATTCAATTTAACAGGTGCTCTATAACTCCTCAGTTCTAAAAAAAAAACAGGAATGAAAATAAAAGGGGCAGAAAAGTCTTACTATTTCACTGTGTTTTCTTTATCCTTCAGTTCATCTGGTTTTACCATAAGCTCATCCTCTGAGCCACTACATTTTCTTTATTAGTATGATGAATGGATTATTGATTCCTGTTTGCCGCATCTCCACATTACAACAGTAAACAGCTTATTTAACAATTAGTCAAGAAATGTAGTGTATTTAGGAAAAGATCATTTATTTTTTTCTTATCAGTTGAGCCAGCAAGAGCTGGTTTTCAGGCTCTTAGGAGTGAAATATTGTTGGTTAAGAGCTTCAGGAATGTCTAGGCTTGATTTAATGAAGTTTGATTGCTCTACACACAGTACATGTGTTTACTTCCAGATTGTGTTAAAGAGCAATCGCTAGGATTTTTTTTCCCTTCACTGGTATTTCAAATAAACAAAAGAGAAAAAATAGAAAGGACTAAACTCAATTGACTCATTTTGTTTTGTTTTTTTCACTGCCCTGCAAAAATACTATATAACAAAACATTATTTCAAAGACTTTCAAAGGCAGAAAAACCCACTGGCTTAAAATTTTTGAAGGGCTTGTTATGGAAGGGATTGGATTCTGACTGCTGCAGAATTATGTGGAACTATTTCTTCCAATGATTTGAAAACTACTTTTGTTAATACAGCTTAAAATTGCCTTTGTCTTCTTTTTTTCTTTTTCTTTTTGCAGCCAGCAAACCCTGGTGACTCTTACTTTGTTTGTAATCAACTACTATTTTAAAGATCATTTTCAGTATGCATTGCTGACCAAAGAAAAGAGTAAATCAAATGCAAGCTACACTTGTGCTGTCTTCTAGTTTTAGTACTGTTCTTGCTTAGTGCACCCCAGCTAAAGAGCATGGAGGGCAAGCAAGGCTAACTGAATTTTGAGACTGAGCAATGAACTCACTCACTCACTTATGGGCCCCGGTAAAAGTCTGAAAAATCAGTTGCCCCCCCCCCCTCCCCGGAAGGCCCCATTCTCCTGACCTCCTGAAAAGAAGTTAAAACATGCTCTGTAGCCTCACATGGAGAACCCAAAGAAGCATTCAGTCGTGGGGCTGGTTGGTGGCCTGAAAGCCCTCCCTTCGCCTTTTTAATTAATTTTAACAGGCCTTAATCATTCGTGGCTCCTTCTAAAAAATAATTTTGAAATTGTAATTCTAACATTTAAATTTTTACATACTGTTTTTATATTCTGACATTTTATTGTACATTGCCCAGAGTTCCTCTTTGAAGGAGACGGGCAGTTCAGAACTGTGAGAAATAAATATAAATAAATGGATCTTATTTCTGAACGCTGATATCTGTCTTGGTAAAATCTGAATTGGGAGTAAAGAACATGGCTTAGTCCACATGTTATCAGCATGCCTTTCATATCTCCAATGCATGTGGACCAAATAATTGGGCCATTCTTGGATGGGAGAGCAGGAGCAGAAGATTTGAAAGGGCAAAATGTTGGGCCTTGAATGTTGTAGATTTTCAGACCTTAAACATCCTGAACCCTCTGGGTATTGGAACATAGCCCCTAGCATGTTTTACAAAACCTAGGCAAGACCTAAAAGGTCCCTACCTCTAAGAAGGACACTTGTTTTTAATGGCAATGGCAACTATTAACAAGCTATTTTTTTTAAACACACAGAACATTTCTTCAATTGAAGATTAAATGATACATCAATGAATAAAAAGAAATCTTACCCATACAAGCAAGAGAAGGTTTCTTTTCACTGTTCCACAATACCCCAGCATTCCAATAATGATGAGGAAACAGCAAACTGCAATCATGACTGGATGGACAACTGGAAAATAAGTAGACACAACTGCCTCCTCCACTCTGAAAACAAATAAAACATAGATCAAGTTTATAGAGTGGAGCCCAGCTTTCCTACAAAGCAGTTCAGAAAATAGCATTCTTCTGGGGAAAGAATGCAGAAATTATTTTCTTATTAAAAAGATTCTGCTATCAGATGGTAATGCCCTTTGAATCTAAATGGAAATAATCTATCATCTATCTATCTATCTATCTATCTATCTATCTATCTATCTATCTATCTATCGCTAAAGTTGCTTGCATTCATTATCTACCAATTAACTTTGGAATAGCAACTCACACTACTAGATCAATTTAAAATACTCACTGTGTACAGCAAACTGCTTTGATATAAGTAAACTGAGTAAGGTATGAGCTACAATGAAATCTCACAAGAAACAGAATATTAAATAACCTGAGAATTTGTTCTGGGAACAATTCCAATTCTCACCACTCCTCTTTTAATTGTCAAAAATATGTGTACAACAGATTTTACTTTTTGCTTCTGGAAATGCAGTTCAGGTCCACAGATGACAGAAGGAAAAGTGAGCTAATAATTTTCTTGAATTTCTTCTTAGCAATTAGTTGTTTAGAAGCAGTATATTTCTCTAATTAACACACTAAATAAATCACTCAGGAATGACTTTTGCCAATACCGCATGCTTCTCCAAGGCATTTGTTTAGCAACCTTTAGAAAGTTGGACTAGGTGAGATTTCGAGTCAAACTGCACATTATTTTAATGATAATGATGCAACACTGTTTACTCCTGTGTGTAGCAAATACATCCTTCTCCTCAGTTTTGTAGAACAAATTACAGCAGAGTAAATGAATGGCCACATAAAGGGCAAAAATAAGACTTTAACAATTTGAAATGATGCAGGTGCAGGAAGAGAATCAAAAGATCACAGATCAAAGGATTATGATGGGTAAGTACCAAACACATCACAGACAGAATGAAGCAGGATTTCATTGCAGATAAATGGTTTTTTTTAAAAAAAGACAGGTTCTATCTACTAAGAAACTCTTGTTTACTTGGACCTTCTGCTGTTATAACTGTATTGTAAGTGAAACTTCTATCATTCTGATTCCATCTACTGTCTTTCTAGATTTCTGCAGTCCATGGCAGTTGCAGTCAGCATGGCCAATCATAAAACTTACCTCACCACTTCACCTACATCTCAGGATGCTCTCTACCATCTCACCTTACTTCTGTCTGTATGGAGGAGATGAGCACAATGCTAAGAATTTCACTATTACTTTTCAGGGCCTAGAAATGTGTTAGACTTTAAAAGCTAATGAGATGAGAAGTGCAAGTTCAAGTTCTATTATAAGATCACATTAACAGAATTTTGCATAATGACGAGTCCCCTTCCTTCCTTTTATACTCCAGAAATCTGGAGGGTGTATGTGTCCCCTTCCAAAACACTTCCCACACCTTCTATCTTCTGTGAACTGAGATATATTTTATAAGATAATTGTCCGGTGTGTGGCTCTTCTTCTGTCTCCCAAAGTCATTCTCACAGGCCATTACAAAATGTCTCTGAGTTGTCAGCAGGGCCCAGAAGCATTCCTGTAAGATGTTATGCTTGGAGTTGATATTTTGCTTTCTTGCATGCAAGCTTCCCATTTGTTTATTTTAAAAAATAAAAGAAGATTGAAAATAGTATTAGGAATGAACCTTGGCAGGAATCAAGAAAAATGGATAGGGGGATACTGAGAGTATGGAATCCTGTTTTGAGAAATCATTCCATATCTTTGCTGGACCCCTCTGCTCAGATAGTCCAGTTAAACTGATCAGACATACCTACCTTGTTTCTGCAGTTAAAGTGAGAACATTATTCAAGTAATCTCTCATCCAGGCAGAGACGCATAACACAGTGATGGACATCAACTGAAATAAAATAGGGATTTTGTTTAGCAAATGCAAGATAGAGCAAGCTTAGTTATTTAAACAATGTTATAACCAGCATACTATTGCATTAAAAATTATCTACTTAATGGCAAAGCAGATGTATCACTAAAGTACAGTCCTCTAAAGTAGCACTTCTGTCTTCTTTAATTTATTAATACTGTGAAAGAGAAAATTTCTCACTGGAACAATTTCAGTCTTGGCTGGTTTTCTTAGAAGTGCACATCTCAGGGACAAGAATAAGCTTTGAGCATTTATTTTCTGCTTATGGTAAGATTAATATATCAGCAGAGATTTCATAACAGAAATCCACATGGTATTGGGATAGAAACCCAACTGTCTGTGAAAGAAGCTGTCAGTCCCCCTATGTATCTGCAATTATGAGTGCATAATTGTAAGATTACTTCCCAAAAGAAGGAAAGCCATTCTTAAACAAGGATGTATGGAGGGGGAAAAAACCATTTCTCTTTGAAGCAAAATAAAGACCCAACTCATGAGAACTAGATTATGGGTGCTGTTTAAAAAAAAATCAACATTTGTTATAAGGCTGAAAGTTGGCAAAATCTACAACCCATAACTTTGTTATCAGACATGGATAATGAGCTGCCTACTGAAAACCAGGAATAGACATGAATAGTATAGTTTATTTAGCTCCCTAGACACAATAGAGATAACACCCATATCTAGAGGAAAGCAAGAGGCAGATATGCCTAGATTAACCACATCTCCCCTTCACTCTTCCCTTGTGTTTTGCCTTAGGAAAAAATAAACTCAAATGTATAGGTTTATGCTCTCTCACGAGCAGTTAAACTGTATCATATTCTATCCTGAACTAGCAAAAGAGTTTTCAACTGCCACTTCTGATCATTTTGACAATGTAATCCAGGATAACATTTCAAGCATCTTTAACAATGCCACTAGGTTTTACTCTTCACTCCCTTCAATTGTAATGCAAATATGAGAAGAGCCAAGCTGATGGGTGAGCAAATATATTTATCAGCATATATCATAAATTCATAAGACAGAATCCTGTAATATTTGAAATAGAATGCAAGAAGATGTAACATGTTCCCTTGGCACACAGTTGGCTTTCAACTATGATAGATATCAGATGCAGTGGTGGGTTCCTCCTGGTTCTGCACGGTTCTCCCAAACCGGTAGCGGTGACAATATGATGTCACTGAACCGGTTCAGCCCTCCCCCCGTGCTCCCCCACCCCCCACATTATTCTTATCTTTTATTTGGCCCCACCCTCCAATCTATTGCTGCCTCCTGAGTCCCAGCTGATGGCTAGAGGGAAAAAAACTGTTTAAACTCTTGCCGCAGGGCTTCAAAGGGCCGCCCTACAGCTGATCAGTGTTAAAAGAAAACAAATGAGTAGACCAGTGCCTGCAAAAATACATGAGTAGATCAGTGCCTGCAAAAATAAATGGATAGACCAGTGCCTGCAAAAATACATGAGATCAATGCCTGCAAAAATACATGAGTAGATCAGTGCCTGCAAAAATACATGAGTAGATCAGTCCCTACAAAAATAAATGGGTAGACCAGTGCCTACAAAAAATAAATGGGTAGATCGGTACAGGTCTGCAAGCAGTTAAAAGCCTGGTAGACCAGTACCTCTGCTAAATCCTAAAGAACTGTCACGTGACCATCAAGCCACGCCCACAAAATAAGCCACGCCCACAGAACCAGTAGTAAAAAAAATTTAGAATCCACCCCTGATCAGATGGAATTATGTAGTCAACAAAGAGCTACTTCATTAGTAACCATTGCCTATCTTTTCTTTCCTTTCAAGAAAATAGTGGTTTGGAAATTTACTAAAGCTCTTTTCCTCTCACATGCTGGCAAATCTGATCTTTTCTTCTACTGTGCAAAAATATTTACATCTATGCACATAACCCTTTAAAGTATGCATAGCTAACATCTATCTGTGGTTTCTGAGGAAGCATTGGTTTGCTTTCCACATATTCTAGACAGGATTGCAAATGGGTCACTCAACAATGAATGGTACCAGATCCATAAGCCTAACTTTTTCAACTTATGTGTAGGTGGCCTTTATCATTGTGGATTTCAACTCTAATAATTCTCAGCAATGGCCTCACTGGCTGGGAAATTCTAAAAGTTGAAGTTTGCAAACCTGGAAGCTGCTTTAAAGAAATGGCTTTTAGTAATTCCTCATCTAAAGTAGGCTTGCTTTCTCCTTGCCATTATCCTTCCAATTCTGTTATTAGCACCAGAGGGAAGACAAGACAAATGGGAGATTTTCATCTTTGATTGCTCTTTGCATACTAAGAGTAGGTTGGTGAAGAGGCAGCAAGAACAAGGAGAAAGAGAAAGAAACATGGCTGAGGAAGTACAGGCAGCAGCAGATAGCTAACAGTTTTAAACATAGATAATTGACCTAAAAGTGAATATGCCTAAAAAGCAAGACTTCAAGTTGCTTTAGACAGATGCCATCATCAAGCAGCATCAACTATTTTGGGATGGATGGATGTAATATATAGTAAATACTGTTCATCCAACAGTGACTCTGGACTTCTTACATATAGTTAAAAAACATAAAACAACATAGTAACACATAAAAACTCCACAGCATGGCATAACTGAGGAGATCACAACATATTCCAATTCAAAATCAGGCCCAAACTGCCTTTTCATTTCAAAGAGCAAACAAGACTTTAGTCAAACTGCATCACAGCCTCAGGAACAATTCCAAATTCTCTCTGAATCCCCAAAGAGTCCATTGGGCCTCTGAGGGGGACCAATTAAATAGATCCTTTCTCCCTGAAGCAAGGGTGGCTGAAGAGAATTCCAAGGTCAACGAACACTGATCTGGCCATGGAGGGTACTTATGGTAATTTCCCTCAACTCCACATCAAGTTGCCACTGCCATAACACAAAAAACAAGTCTATCATGTGACTGTTGATGTGTTATTAGGATTCTGAATAATTTGAGTTAGGTCCATTGTTGCCCTAGCAGTCATAAATTTCCAAGCCACCATAGACCCCAGGTCTGGGAAAGCAAGTTAAAATCCCCTGGTACCATCAGTCTGGAGAATTTCACTGCCAACCAGCCACTGCCTCAAATAGTTCAGATAAGGAAGCCAATACACAGCAAGGAGATTGGTATAGTATAGATTGGTATAGAGCAATCATCTCTAATCCCTAAAACCCAACCTCACCAGCAGGCTATTTGCAGAGTAGCATCTCTGGAAGCCACCACAGTATGATGATTATAGTCACTTTGTGCCCCCATGCCAAGTTCACTGCTGGTGCCATATATGAAACCCAAATGGGCACATTTGCAAGAAAGGATTACCTCTGCACCTTTCCCAGGCAAATTAATTATAAGCAGTTGACCCCAGGAATTAGGCTGGACATTGCTTTTCATTTGATTCCAAAATGGTATCTCGGAATGCACAGGATCACAAACATAAAATTTTCTTTTTAAGGCAGAATCACAGCGCATCAATCCTATGTTGCACTGCTCTGAAGCACTATTCTCAAATTATTTCTAAAATGCTGCACACCTCTAATAATAGTAAATGAAACTATTGCAGAAAGTTCCAAATTATACATTTATACTTCAGGCCAAGATACTATGCATATAGATCATAGGCATTTCCCAAAAGACTTAAATGAAAATAATTCACTGATTTCTCTACTCAAGTGCACTACTGATTGATATTCTCACTGTTATAAAAATTTTTTGAAGAAAATAACTGCTTCTTTTGAATGTATTCTTGATAATTCTAGTAAACTATATATGAAAAATGTACACTGCACAGCCAAGAAAATATGATGTTATAATCTAAGAAGCAGAGTAAGTTTCACATCTATTCTATAATCAAGTTTTATTACAGATAGTCATCGGTTTATAATGGCAATTGGGACCAGAATTGCTGTTGCTAAGCAACATGGTTGTAAAATGCAATATCACATGACTCTGCCATCTACTTTACTGGCTATCAACATTAAGCAAGAATCATACAGATTATTAAGTGACAACCTCACACAACTGCAACTTCTGACATCCTGCTGGCTTCCCCATTGAATTTGCGAGTGGGAAGGTCAGAAATTACAATTATGTGACTGCAGCTCACTGTGATGTCGTAATTGCAAGACAGATGTCTAGTGTCATGATCACATGACTACAGGGACATTGCGATGGTTGGAACTCCAAGAACTGGTTATAACTATCACTCATTCAGTGCCATCAAGTTTGAATGGTTGCTGAACAAGTGGTTGTTAAATGAGGACCATCTGTATGATTTCAAACCTCAACATTATATACCAACTTTAAACAAGAAACATCTCTACCTGATATTTTTCATATTACATTTCCTAAAGTGTTGAATAAAACTGAGAAAAATCATCTCAAAGTTGACTTTCCCCTGATTGCTTCTGTATCTGAAAATGACACTAAATCTCAGATCTGATTGGTCAAGACACCACTTAGAACTGGTGTCCCTAAGAGATTATGAACAACAATTCTGTAGGTCTAACGGACACATCTTGATGCCTACTATGGTATTAGTCTTTGCCTAGAACTATATTTATACCAAAAGGTTTATCAGCAGAGATTCACAGCTATAAGTCTTGTTAATTGCAAATAGTAGAAAAAACATTAAGCTGGGGGGGGGGGGGGAATCAACAATTGCAAACTGAACACTCAACACTATATATAGATTCAAGATTAAAGTCATGCATCTCATTCTCCTGCTTGTAGGTCATAATGGGCTGTGGGAATTCCTTTTTGGCAGAAGAAATGGATGACACCAGTAATGGATCAGTGTGCTCTCATGCCCTCCGTCTACAATCCTACTTAATCTTATAACCACCAGGTTTCTTGTCCACCTGACTTTTAATTTTAGATTTGTTTAATCAAAAACAAAGCTAACAGACAAAACAGGCATTCTGCAAAGAATCAAATTCCAGCATCATTTTTAGTAAGGCTATGGGAGAAGCACTAAGGTGGATGCAAAAAGGTGGTAGATAAACAACAAAAAGGAGACAGCAAAAAGAGCGAAGCCTCCTGCTTCAGCGGCTGGCTGCAAAAGGTTGGTGTAGAACTGGAAGAGAAGGAAGCTAGATACGCTGCATAATTTTGGTTTTGCTTGTCACCCCACAAGGCAGGATTGGCAGAGCCCAAAAACATATATGGGGGATGGAGATAGCCAGGTGCAGGGTTACAGCCCCCTGTGGTCTGCCAAAGCAAGTAAGGCTGCCAAACTTTGATCATGTGACAGGGGGCTGCAATGGCCATAATTTTGGCCATGGGTCATAAACCCCTTCATTCACCCGTTGTAATTTTGAACAGTTGCTGAACAAATGGTCGTTAAGTCACGGACTCCCTATATTAGCAATCTTTCCCAGGCTAAAAAAGAAATATTTATTTTCAAATCAGGAAGAATGTAGACTGGGATCCACTGATAGATCTCAATCATCTGGATAAATTAAGTCAATTTGCTTAACAATACGGTAACCTTCCTTCCCTATTTAAATTAGGCTGTTTAAATCAAGGTACCATAGCTTGAGATAATCATAAATGGACAGTGGTGAGAGCTCATTCAGTTGTGATATTTCAGACAGACTCTAGGGACACAATAAATTCTGAGAAAGACCATTCTTCCTTCCTGATCTTTGCTACAATCGAACTTGAGGTTCTAGTATAAAAACAGAGTAAATCAAAGAGATCTACATTAGATCTATGCCTGGATCTATCTATCATGTCAGAAAATGAAATTTTAGTCAAAGTGAGGGAATTAAACATCCCCAAATAAGATAGTTTCCATCAGTTTAAACAATAAATGATTCTTACTTTTTTTTAAAAAAAGTGTCACTTTTTATAGGCATTATATAGGTAATGATTTTTTTTTAAAAGAACATAACAGGAACATTCCTATTGCTCAATGAACAACGCATAAGTTGAATTGTACACAGAAAATATGTTTAAAAAATCTCCTCAAATCTCATTTGGGAATTTGGAGAAATGTGGAAGAATATTATTTTTGTCTTTAAGTTGCATATTTATTTTAGGAAGCAGAAAGAAGAGAAGGGAGGAAAACCAAGGTAAAGGCGTTCAAACAAAGGAAAGCTTATCTAAAAAAAAAGAATACAAAAGAAATAATTCAAGTATCTCATGAGAAAAGAGGAAATACCTTCATTTAGCCATCTTATTTTCACAGAAAATTTTATTATTTGCTTATTTATCAAATGTATATAGCTGCCTATCTCAGAAAGCAAATGACTCTGGGCAGCATGCAACAAAGCTAAAAAACAGTTAATCAACAAACCATTATTATAATTATTATTATAAAATACTAAAAACTATAAAAACCAAAGCTAAAAAAGGAAAAGTAAGTATTAAGCAAAGGGATGTCAATAATAATGGAGCCAGCCACCAAACTGACTCATCAGTGCCCCGGAGTTCCCTGACTGATAGTACAGTCAGGCCTTAAGGGTCCTTTAGAACAGGGGTCTCCAACCTTGGCAACTTTATGACTCGTGGACTTCAACTCCTAGAATTCCTCAGCCAGCAAACGCTGAGGAATTCTGGAAGTTGAATTCCATGAGTCATAAAGTTGCCAAGGCTGGAGACCCCTGCTTTAGGAAGTGATAAGTGATAAAGCAAGCGTCAGTTTACGGGGAGGACATTCCATAATGCCTCGAGTCTGCCAATGTAGCTCCCTATGGATGAAACCAGTAACATGCCCTCTCTACTGGATGTGGTGGGATGGGCAGATCCAATCAAGCAGAAGGTGTCCCTCAGATAACCCAGTCCCGTGCCATGGAAGTCAAAAGCAGCAGCATGAATTGGACAGAGAAACAGACCAGCAACCAATGAAGCTTGTGGAAAAGAGGCATAATGTGTGTTCTGCAAGAAACACTTATAAATGCCTCCACAAAATTTCAAAATAATTGGAACTACCATATATGTTATAAGCCAGATGATAGTGTGATGGGCAGCATATAAATTTAGTAAATACATTTAATAAATATATAGCAAATGCTTTTTATGGATTTATATATTTTATATTATATATAAATATTTTATATATTTTAATATAACTATTTTATGATATTCTTTGTTTAATTAGGAACTAAGAAGCCAGCCAATCCAGAAACACAGGAATTAGACCACAGTGGCCCATCATGAAGCCACAGTCATTTCATTTAGAGATTTTGTTAAAATTTATTTGACAGTATCAGGAAAGCTATGACTATTATGGATCACCAGAAACACATTACTCTGGATAATACCCCCTCCCCCAAAGAAAAGAATCTGGTTATTACCCAGCAGAAGATGACATATTAATGGAAGCCATCTGGTATCTGGATTATATATTCAATATGCACTTTTGGCTTTTGACTGCAAGGGAAAGGGGGAGCATCAGCCCACACAGCATCTGTGCTTCCAACATAATTTGTTCTTCTCAACACTTCCTCCTACTGAATTTTGAAGATTTCCAGATGAACGTCTCGTCTGCATCTAAGGATTCCAATACTACATACTCTACAATTATCCAAGAGTTTGGTAAATGTACAAGATAAAACCTAATCGCCACATGCCACATCCTTATCAACATTAAATTAAAATTAGAACAGGCATTTAGTACGAGAGCTCAAACTCCTATGTAAAAAAATAGCCTTCGTAACATTGTCTTTTTCACTCAGGGATCTCTTTTCAAACAATGCCAATAAAACAGAACCACAACTCCTACAGCCTCTCAAATACAGTACAAATTTATTCCATATGATATGACCTTCAGTCAAACAATACCAGAGATCTTGTGTAGTAAATTAGGTCACAAATTGTGGTTAATCTGAGTACAGTATAAATTAGGGTCTTCAGGTTCTCTTCTATGCATAGAGGAGCCTACTATTCACACAGTAGGGAATCCTCAATAACACCCAGATGTTTCAATCATAAAAGGGTTTAGAGAACTCTTGCTTAAGCTGAACTTCAGCTATGATCAATACCCCAAGACAAGTCAGGTTAAACTGAAATTCAAGTTTTAGCTCAGATGGTCCTGACCCTGTAAACGTTCCAAAAAGTCCTGAAGACCAGGCTTTTCCTTCAGGTGTTGGTAAGATTATTAGCTGAGCCCAGCTTGGATGAGATTATGATTGAGTGATAATTTTTAGGGGCCTCAGTTATAATAGCAATATTGCCTTTTTAAATAAAATATTGGGTCCAACAATACATTTTTGTGTTCTGTAAATCATCTACAAATACAAGGTCTAAATGGGTAGCTATATAGATTATAAAAAGAAATCAACTCAGATGGTGGAAAATTCTATATAGTGGAATGTTTCCAGAGGTATAGAGTTGTACCATTTAGACGGTCCTCACGTTACAACCTAATGTTACAACACGATAGTGTTTAACTATCATTTCAATTTACAATAGCTCTGAACAAGTGGTACTTACAACTGGTTCTCAAAGTTTCAGCCATTGCAACATCCTCACAGTCATGTAATTGTCCTTTATAACCTTCATTGTCGGCCTCTCACAAACAATGGAGAAGTTGGCAGAAAATCACAAATGAAAACCACCTAACGTCCTCACTTAACAATGGCACACGATTCGCTTAACAGCAGCAATCAGAAGAGCTGGAACTGCTGTTTATTTATTTATTTATTGGTTCAATTTATATGCTGCCCTTCTCCAGAGACTCAGGGCAGCTTACAATGTATTAAGCAATAGCCTTTATACTTTTGTATATACCTGCTTAGTAGGGCTTTTGCCCCCCCCCCCAAAGTGGTGTTCTTTTTTATACAAAGTCAGCTTATTGCCCCCACAATCTGGGTCCTCATTTTACCTACCTCGAAAGGATGGAAGGCTGAGTCAACCTTGAGCCTGGTGAGATTCAAACTTGCAGTAATTGCAGGCAGCTGGTGCTAGTTAACAGCACTTTAGTCTGCTGCACCACCAAGGCTTGCTACATAGCACAGTCATGTGACTTAAACTTTACAACCACATCACTTAGCAATGCAGATTCGAGTCCCAATTGCAGCCATTAACTGAGGACTATTTATACATATTAAAGCACACCTACTGAAATCAATAAAATAAAATAAAAAACACTGCAGTTAATAAACTAGTATCTAAGAAATAAAGATAAATTGAGATGAATTATTCCTAGGTTATCAAGCTTTCTACAATTAAGATTACATTTAAGTTTTAAAAGTTCTTTAAAATGCATTTTTGATGCAGTGGGTGCAGCCAGATATTTCCAGATGTTAGAAAAGTAAATGGTTATATTCTTTCATTTGTGAAGCAGATATCCAACTTCTGTCTTATCTTCCCCTCCCTCAGTGTCAATCCATCCACTCCCACATTTCTGGTGTTTGAGCAAAATCTTTCAAAGATTACCAACTATGATAAAAGAGAATACTCTGAATGTGAGCTGTTTTGTAGCTAGAACTCCAAATCATAGCCCCACCATGACAACAGAGAAGAAAAATTGATTTTGGGAGGAATATGTGTCAATCTGTTACAGAAAAACATTAAGTTGTTTTGAAGTACACATGATAAAAATGGTATCTTTATTTGAACATGCTTGGCCAGCCCTCCTTACTGCACATTTTTAGAAAGTTTTTAAGAGCATAATTGTCCTTGTAAGCACGGATTGCCTTTTCTTCTCATTAGCCAGCAGTCTTTAGGAAAAGACAAGAAATGGGGTGAAAATCCCTGGAGCACTCGTGAACTCTGCAGCACAACTGAACTGATGTAGAATAATCCCAAATTTTCTAGAATCTGAGATCCTGATCAAACTGGTTCTGCTATTATTTTTTCTCTAGTCCCAATTGTAACAATGCAGTGATTAAAGTCTAGCTCCTTCATGACCATAGTTAAGCAAAAGAGAATTTCAAATGGATCACAGCTACTAAAATGGAAAATATTTTAAAACTTCAGTTTTCATCACCAAGCCTGGGCATTTTGTATCTTGAAATCATCTGAACGATTTTGAACAATTTGTTATGTTGGACAACTTCACTGAAATCAATTAAACTGCTTTCCATAGCATTTTGTGGTCAACACTTACACTTATTGCATTTAGAAGTCTTTATACTGGAATATAAATAGATAGCTTTCTTTGGGTTGTATTCAGTAGTGGGTTTATTTATTTATTTATTTATTTATTTTATCTGCTTATATGCCGCCCTATCTCACAATGGACTCAGGGCGGCTCACAACAATAAAACACAAGCCACAATATAAAATAAGACTAAAATCTGAAAAATTTAAAATTAACCTTTAAAACCCCATCATCAGTCCAGGTCGAGGGATTTGAAAAGCCAAGTTTTTAATTCACGGCAGAAGGTGCGAAGGTCAGGCGCTAATCGGCGTTCCAAGGGAAGTTGATTCCAAAGGGTGGGCACACCCACTGAGAAGGCTCTACCCCTGGGGGCCGCCAGCCGCCACTGTCTAGCCGACGGCACCCTGAGTAGGCCCTCTCTATGGGTGCGAACCGGACAATGGGATATCATTGCTGGCTGTAAGTGGTCCGCCAAATATCCTGGTCCTAAGCCATGTAGGGCTTTATAGGTCATCACCAGCACCTTGAATCTCACCCAGAGGGCAACCGGTAGCCAATGCAAACCGCGCAGGAGGGGTGTAACATGGGAGTATCAGGATTCTCCCATCACTGCTCCTGAACTGCTCCCAGTTCGGACCGGTTCTTGCAAACCAGTAGTAACGGCAGCAGGAGGCTCCGCCCACCCGGCCAGATGTCATCATGGATGATCTGCGCGTGCGCTGAAGCGCATGTGAGTGAGCAAAGCAGCGCATGCGCGTATTCCCGTCACGAACCAGTAGCAGAGGTAAGTAGAACCCACTCTTGGTTTGTATTCATTAGGAACCGCAATCATTATAATGGAATTTCTTTTGATAACAAAAATTTGCTTATGGCTTTGGGTATGCACTTCCATATCAGAAAGTTAGTTATCTCTCATCACATCTGAGACAGAACTAAGCTTAACAAAATAAATTACATTCATATTCAATCAAAGTAAGGAGAACATGGATTGTCATTTTCTTTGCAAATGCTACATTTTATTAAAAATGTCAATATTTCAGGGCTCTGAAGTTCTAAACATATTCTATACATTTCCATTAAGCTCTATTATAAATACAACAGTAGCCAGTATTATGTTTTAACTTGTTACAAATGTCTGCTCAAATAACTTCTGGTTTCATTTAAACCGTCAAAACAATACATATTCATTACCATCACACCGTTACCTTAAATTTTTGCTTGATGTACCAACTGTCACAATTGCCTTAGAAAGAAGCATTGAAGCCATAAATTTTCAAGCTACATTTGCTCAAGTTAAATCATACACTTGCCTAATTTGTCATTAAGTATATTTAAAAAGCCATTACCACAGCATTATAAAAGTTATAATCTTACTAATTCATACACCCTTTACAGAAACATTTAACTTTAATTTTAAAAGTTATACTTTTTTCCTTTATCTATGGCACTGAGAAGATTTGAGGCTTTGGAACAGTGCTATAATACTTCGCAGATCTGCCATTGACGGAAGTTTCTGGTCCACTAAACTTTCTGGAAGGAGAAAGCCCAAATAAGGCCCAAAATCAATCATTATAAGAAAATGTTTATTCATTTGTTACCTCTTTAATAATCTATTGGAAATGGGAGATATTCTTACTGAAAAATGAATGAAGGAATGAGTAAGGAATGAAGTAATGACCTGTATTCCCTCAAGAATTTTATAGGCTGAATCTATTTAATCAGAAATAATGCCACAGATTGCAGTGGAGATTTTAATCTCTTATATTGCCAACTGAAAGCAATCATGCCTTACGTACATACAAAAGGCATTAATTAAGAAGACATAGGGCTGGTCCATTTCATTTAAGTAGCATTCTAGGAAAGAAAATGAATGTGGATTTTGATCAAGATCCCAGCCCATATACAGAATATTTCTTACTGAGTTTTATATAAAAAAAGAAGGAAATAGGCTAAAATGTGAAAGAACTGTGGTTATAAAGCTGCAGAAGAATTCATTATACTTCTTTGCAAATAAGAAAAGCTCAACTAGTGTCTGAATGGTCATGTTAAGTAGCAATGTCCAAAGCAAATCACAATGGTACTAAAATGACAAGTGCACAATATCAGCATACATGCTATCTTAGATCAGTATGCAAGCTTTCAGTGCCCCTTCCCCCAGGATGCCTTTGGGGCTAAAGGCAATGCACTTCAATATCCATTGAGGAAGATGTTCCAGAAAAGGGGAAGAGTCATTACTGGAAGGCACTGGTCCTAATTTTATTCACAGAGCCTCTAACATCTGCCATACAGTTTGAACGCCTTTAATAGCTTCAATCTAAGACAATGTGGGAGTTTAATTACTGGTAATTCAGAGTAGAGCTGGAAGGGACCTTGCTTGGAGGTTTTCTAGTCCAACCCCTTACTCAAGCAGGAAACAAGGGGCTGTCCAGTCCCTTCTTTAAAACATCCAGTGATGAAGCACCCACAATTTCTGAAGGCAAGCAAAAAATTGTCAAAATCAACATTCTTATTATAATTTTATCCTGCCTTTATTTCTTTATAAGTAATGCAAGACAGCAAACATACACAACACGCCTTCTTCCTCATATTTTCACCACAACCACCACCCTGTAAGGTGAGTTGCCCTTCGAGCGAGACTGGCCCAAGTTCACCCAGCTAGTTTTTATGCCTCATACGGGACTAGGACTCACAGTCTCCTAGTTTCTAGACCAGCACCTTCACCGCTACATCAAACTGGCTCTCATCTGAAACCAGTTACAAATAAATGGGAGACATCTTTCAATAGTTGTGAGGGATGCTACAGTAGAAAATTCTTAATTCTCTTGCTGCTGTGTTCTAAAGTAATTCAAATCCAGCTACACAAAGAACAACTTACGGCAATTTATTCATGTAGCAATAGCAATTACTTCAGCTAAGTGCACAGAGCAATGTTTCCAGCCTGCTGTGTTGGGAACCCAGATATTCTATTATTCTGATCATGGAAATGACTTCCACATTATGTAAGGCCACTTAAATTTCTGTCAACAATCCCATATTTAAATGGAGTAATAAAACAGAGGAACAATCTAGTCAATTTCCAAGTCTACTACATGGAAAACTGATTAAGATTGCTCTAATGAAAAAATACTTCCAAATGGCTAAGACATTACTCTCAATTCTGCTTTAATTGGAGAAAGCTTTGGGACACTGATTGTTCTGTTTAGGGAATAATATGAATTTACCTCAAATTAAAAAAATGTTCTACGCAAAACCTTTATTCATGTCTCCTTTCAAGCAGCAAAATAAATGTTATTTCCCTAAACAAGAAAAATAAATCCAACTAGAAATTGTACGGATGGTGTAATTTTCAGATAGACCTTGAGTTACAACCATAATTGAGCCCAGAATAATGGTTGTAAATTATGTTGGTTGTTAAGGGGGTCACCAAGTGACCACACCCAATTTTACAATAAATTTTGCAGTGGTAATTAAGTGAATCATAGCAGTTATTAAGAGAACACTGTGGCCATTGAGTAACCACTGTGGTCATTAAGCAACCCACCAGTCATTAAATGACCCCTGCAATCTATTGGAAGAATATACCAATTGTTAGGATTCTATATGGTGTATATAATGTTAGAACCAGTTGTCCAGGCAATATATGTATACTGTAACTTTAAACTGTAAATGTTACCTTCTTGCTGAGTCATGCTGTAATGGGATAATGACTAGTTGGAAGTATATTTAAACAAAGTATTGTAACCTGGTCAGTTACTGCTGCTGCTGCTATGAGCTGCTGCTGCTATTGAAGCTGCTGCTGCTATGAACTGCTACTGCTATTGTGACGGAACTGCTATGAACTGCTATTGTGAAGGAGTTGCTATCTGTTGATGGATCTGCTACCATCGTGGTTTGTTAACCAGAGTGAGTTGTTTGGACTGATTTACTGGACTGATTTATTGGTGAAGACTTGGGATTTGTTTATGACTACGCTACTGCTTTTTCCTATGATAAAGTACACTTTTGCTAAACCAGTTTGCTTATTCATTGCTCTCAACGTTTCCTTGTGCAGTTACTCTGCTGGTTGGTAAAACAACATCAATATCCTTAACACCAATATCCAACAAAAGAGTTATAGATAGCGGTCAACTGTCCACAGAATGCTGCAAATAGCACCCAAAATGCAATCACATCTGACCATGGACTGGGGCGGGGATCAGAATTTAAAGTCTAGGTCATAATTAGCCCTGAGGAGGTCCATCATAATTTTGAATGGTCACTAGCAATTGGTAGTAAATTGCCACATTTTAATTCAATGTAACCAGGGATGGTATTCACTTACCTTTGCTACCAGTTCGCAAACGTTAGCACGCATGCCTCCTTCACACATGCACAGACCCTTCCCCACATGCACAGTGGGTAAAAAACGGGACATGATGACATCCAGGTGGGTGGGCGGAGCCTCCCGCCGCTGGCGCTACCGGATCATGCAACCCAGATAGAACCAGCTGAATTTCACTGAAACTAAAACTGAATGTAACTCAGTTTCAAATCTTAGCTTGGATATCCTGTTGGAGAAGGCTGTTTTTTCAATTCTGGAATGTTTCAGTGAGATTTATACTGATAGCCAGTTGACCATTTAATTCAAGACAAAGATGATGGTATATAGCAGGGATTAGATTTTGTTCTTGGAATGCTGCTTGATTTTCTCCTATGGCTAGAATCTTCTTTGCTTGGCTTTGACTTATGAACCAGCTTGCCTTTTCTCAGGTAAGTTGGATCTGGTCATAGTGACCCATATCAGGGCATCATTACTAAACCTTAGTAGGAACCAAGCTTTTCATGGAGTGGAACTGCTAATAAGAAATTTCATTTTAATTGGTGTAAAGTCTAACACACAGGATTTTTAGTGTCTGCTTTTTCAGATTATGTATTGTTTGTATAGCAATTGTACTAGCCCAACTATAATTAATCTTGGGGAAAATATCTTCAATTAGGATGTCTACTATATTTAAGTAGTAGTAGACTATTTTTCTCATATGAACCTATGATTTTTTTTAAATTAGTAATTCTGTTTTATACACCAACATTTGAACTGTATCTCAACTATATCTGACCAAAAAAAACCCCAGACTTGTTACATTTCTAATTGTTTTTAGATAGCTAATTTTTATTCAGTTTAACCTAAATGGGACTTAATTATCCGAAGATTACAATCCTCCACAGTCTCCGATTCCATCTTTAACCCTGTTTCTTTCAGTGACTTCACTGTTGTTGTTTTAATTGTATTGTAACCCTGGGTTTCATGGATGTGCTGAAATTTCACCTAGAAAAAGGTGCATGTACTGTGTATGTTTGGAAAAAGATATACAGAAAACATTGTAACTCAAAGCATCTAATAATTCATTTGAATCATTCATACATCTAAACCAACAGTCAATAAGTTCAATAAGTGGACGATTTGATTGCCAGAAAATTTCATAAAGAAAGGAGGCTTCAGTTTCTTACATTTGAGAGAAAAAAAGGGAAGGAAGATACCAATTAGAATGGGGATTTTTCAAATTCTGCTAGAAGTCAGGTCTGAGTGGTTTAAACATCCAACATGGAATCTTTATTCTCAATGGAGCCATCTATTCACATTGAGCCAAACCTGGCTTAAATAGAAATGCTGAACTACATACAGTCAATTATACTGAGATTTTGTAAATTTTCCAAAACCTATGCAATTCATTTGATTGACTTTGGGTAACACGGTGTCCAACATTGTTCCATCATAATACTGAAGCACTGACACTTTTCCTTCCCACCCAGTTTTAAACATCCCTTTACATCAGTTACAGTTGTTTGCACATTAAAAATGCATTGCAGCCGTGTGTATGTACTTATGTGTGTTATTTATAGGCATGAAGAATACATGAGGCTTGTCAAATGTTAAATTTTACTGATGAAAAGATATATCTCTGGGTATGTGTGAAGCAATTAATTCTGCACTTAAAGTAACTTAATCCAAACATAAGGTGGAATTTTTCTAAACTGGGTACCATAGTTTAAATATACAATGAAATGGTACTGTTGAGCCATTGTATCATTCCCATTAATTTTAATCTCTGCTGTAACAATATATATTCAGAATATGCCTCAGCAATATTATATGCCACCCAAGCTTCCAACTTCAAAGTATTTCTTTGATGTATCAGGACATTGCGTCTTCAGTCTTAATGTCCTTGTGTGTTAATTCAATCCTTCCTGAACCTGGCATCTGCCGAATGTTTTGAATAATAGTTCCCATAATTTAATTGAATTGGGCACCACCTGACTCTACAATGTAACAATAAAATTAAAATATCCACAACAATTCAAACAACACAAAGAAAACAAATAAGGAGCAGATAAAGGACATGATGGCAAATCTGACAAGCAGGGATAATCAGAGTCACAGCCAAAACATCTGGAGGATATAAGGATTTGCAATTTTGTGCCAAATTCAAATGCATTATTCTGCAGAGCTGCCACAGCAGAAAACAGAATGGCATTTTTAGCACCTATGTTTTTCCTTCCATAGCTGGCAAAGAACTGAACACGGGAGGAACAAGAGAATCAATCAATATGTTTGGTGTTGGCTTGACAGTATGCATGATCTGGGACTTGTAAAAAATATAGCATTTATATGCTTTCCCAGAAACATACAGTAACGCTTAGAAGGAAATTTACAGCCTTTTGGACATCTAATATATGAATGTGTTTTACATTAGCATGACTCAAGAAAATAATTTAACACTAAAAGCTACTTCCAAAGCTTAAGCAATAGCCTTTCAGAAATGACAGAAATGTTTCAGATTCTTAGTTCAGACCCTAGGAATGCTAAGATTACATAGGAGATTTTATGTGGTCTGTTCCTAAAATAACAGCAACCAGTAATTAGTCGGTAGAGAGAATGTTCACTGATATAGCAAATGAACCAATTAGACAGAATTACATTCTGATTAATTGAGAAATATATCCAGTGATAAGTCTTAAAGATAGTAGCGGGACAGTATATTACACTTTTTTTTTTTACTAGGAGAATGTAAATGCTATTTTAAAAAATGCTGACTCTTTTCCTGAAAGGATGATTGGCCTTCCCTCCAGGAAAGGCAGGACATCCTCTTAAGTAAATAATTACACAGGGTCAAGATCCCTGGCCCGGCCTGTCCCTGACATTGGATAGTTCCAAATGTTGAAATATAGAACTGATTATAGGCATATCTCAATTATTTATTCAGCATAATTTGCTCATGCTTTGTTGTTCATTTCTAGCTTTTGACAATCAGTAGTACAGGATATCCTAAGCTTTAAACCACAGGTTTTGTCTTGCCTGCTGCCATCAAATTCCACATTTGTAGACATGACACATTTTGAAGATATCGTTATTGTTTCTGCATTGCATGAAACTGTATGTCATTTTATCTTGCTCTTTTTTCCAAGAGTTTCTGCTGGTTTTGTGAGCTTCTGCTTCTGAAAAATTACAGCCTTGGTTATAGGGAGCCCCTTTTGTGCCTCCCAATATCCTCTTTAAGATCAAAATTGAATGTGTTGCTTGAACAAAGTCCAGCTCTATAACATTTTTCTTACAATTTGAGAATTGCCTATATTGCCTATAAACACTATATTATAGGCTTGGAAAGATCAGAAACCAAACTTCCCTTTATAATGAATCCTAAAACAACTGCCTTCTGAAAACCTGCTGTAACAAGCCTGAGTTAAAACAAGCAAGAGAACAAGACTAGTTTGAAACATCAAGTTCAGGCCTGCACTGAAAAGACAGTTGTTAACAAGGAATTTCTTGAACAGATTCATCTCTGGCTATCTTATTTTTTTCACTGAAGCTCCCGATACAGCAAGTATTCTACAGATGATTGGATTCTGACTACCATTCCTAAGTCAATGGATTGAGCTTTTTCTGCGCCAAAGGAAAGACTTGGCATTTGACAGGTATCCCCAAGTATTCAAATTTCTTTTGAAAGATCACTAGGCAAAACTAAGACGGAAATTCTTTTCAATTTAACTGTAACTAAAATATATGAAATATTTAGTTACTAATCCTGTAATCATTATTTGACCATTTCCTCATCCTATTATGTTAAAATTAACCCTAATCACTTCAGGGCCATTTTAGAATTACATCAAAGCCTTCTAGAAGTTCATATATTGTTGGGGGCAGATGGTGTTGTTCTTTCGTTTTGTAGTATCCTTAAGCTAAAGCCTTTAGGACTGGTCCCAGGTTTTGGGAGTCTCTGGGCAAAATGCACTCAAATAGGCCTCCTTTTCTAGAAGAACCTAAGAAGTGCTGAGTAGTAGTGTAATGTCCCTATGCTGAATGAAGCTAAATTGGGACTTCTGTGAAATTCAATCCTTTGTTCAACCTAGCCATTTAAGGTACAGAAAACAAAAGTTAAGGGACCATAATTGACACTGCTTCTGAGTTAAAGTTCCAGTACTGCATCCCATTACTAAAGAAACTTATATGGGGATGAAGAAGGCCTTCTCTTCTAGTTAACAGAACCTAAAATTGAAATATTCAAAATGTGATCAGCGAACAACTAATCTTAACATACTTAACCATCTCTTCGTGCTATTCACACCTAATTTACCTAATTTTCATAATGTGTTTCTTGGCCTGAAAAGATTTTCATGATCCTGTTCTAATGCAAAACCTGAGATTTTAGTAATAGGAGCTTCAATGTTGACATTTACCTTTATACCCTTAAAATGTTTCTTCATCCTCTTTTACTGGCATGAATAATCAGGGTCAAACAAATAAATGTCTTTGTCCAAGACTCTAGGACAACTATTGTCTAGCCATCTAAATCTTGTACCCTATGCAGAACAACGAATGTCTGAAGAACCTGTCTCCAATGCATTCTATTAAAAGGAAGACCATTCATTTTAGTGGGCTATTGGTTTCTTTATAAGGAAAAAAGTATATAGCTGGTATATCAAAATCTTTCACTGCTAATGCCATAATATTCAACTCTGAAATAAGTAAGGGTGAAAGTCAATCTCACAGCATGCTTTAAAAATACTTTGAATATTTGTCATTAATTTCAAAAGTGAATCTTCATAAAATATTCTGAAAGTACTTCATAAATATAATCAATGCACAATGCTTTAGGACATGTAAAGTATCTTACTATACTAGGATAAACTTGTGCCAATCATCTTAATGAATATATTGATGCAACAAGCAGATATAAAAACATCAAGAATATCATCAGTTATCCGGTGAACTCTGTCCATCGAATTTAACTATATAATTGTAGATACATAATATTTTTGATGGTATGGTGCTGAGTATGAATACAAGAGTGCCTTTGCCAAGCCACAAAGCTTATTAATGTTCATTAAATATACTGCAGCAGCTGCTGACCTTCACACATAGTTAAAAAGAACAATATTTTATTTTCTAATTGCTCTTAGTATTAATTACACTTTCATATGTTTATTAGCCAGAGATCTGCCTCAGCAATTTTTAAATTAACATATTTTCCTCGGGTATCATAAAAGCAGAGTATAGAGCAATCACAACAAAATTGACACTAAAATAAAGTATTCAATTCAATTCAAATGCCCACATTGGAGGTTTGATTATACCAAATGGAACACTCATTTCTTTCATTTTGACTACAGACTATATTGACTATAGATTTGAATAACATTCCAGGAGTTAATACTTACTGTACTGTACTTACTGATATACAACTGTACTGTACTTACTGATGTACAACTACAAATAATTATAACAAAAATGGAACCAGGTAACCTATGTACATGCTCCATCCTCTTTCCAAATAGTCATAATTGATGGGAAAATCCAAAATTCCTGTTCTCCTTTTTTAGGGTATCATATTTGAAAAGGCTGCCTAGCCAAGATAACTCCCTGAGCCGGTTGGGCTTTAAATACATTTGAGAGCTGAGATACATTTGAGATCCTGCAATGAAGTAGCCATCTTTATCCAGATCATTTTAGAAGTTGGTGAAACTTATATAATTTCTATTATACAGTTCTTTGTAATCAGAAATATTATTTTGGTTATAAGCTTTTAAAGCTATGGATTTAAACCCACATTTTGAATTGACTTTAAAATGTACCAGAAACAAAAACAGATTTGCATTTTGAAATAGATATCCATATAGTCCATGTCAGTAACTGGTACCAACCCGAGGAACTAAAATACCCTTTTTGTTGGAGATGCCAATTGAATTATTTTTATTATTTATTTATTTTTCACATTTCTGAACCACCCATCTTCCTCAAAGAGAGAGCAAAATGTCCTATGTGAAGTGATCTCTAGTTTCTCAGACCTAAGCCACCATAATATAACAAATACATACTCAGGGTCTACTAAATCTAATGAAAAGAATGCTAATGAAAAGAATAGAAGTTAAGTGTCTATATTATAAGCACGGCTTCAGAATCCCTAAGCTGACTTTGAATGTCCATGTTGGATATCCATAAAAATAGCTGTCTTGTACCATCTATTTTACAGTAATAACTTCGGGCAAGTAGTCTGGGAACAAAAGTGAATTATTATCAGTACATTATGTTTTATACAGCACAGTACCACTTCTGCTGTAATGGATAATCTTGAGAATATTATTCAATCATATTGAGGGATCACCAACCCAGGAAAAGAGAGGGAATAATTATTCCCGCACAAACTCAGAATTGCCCTTATTTCTGAAACACCAAAAGTTACAGTTTAATGCCATTTCACTTTTGCTAGAGGTCCTGCAGCCTTTACTTATGATTTAGATTAAATTTGTTTGCTTGTTGTTTGACTATATGTTCAAAATACCCTGCTTCTTCAAGCACCTTTTCCTCCGGAAGAAAAAGAGTGAAATAACCCCAGGGATCAACTATGTCCGTCTGGTGCAAAATCTGGAGATATTTATTGGGGGAAGGTATCTAAGCAAGGCTGGTTCCCCCTGCCTCTCTTATCAGAGGATGTGAGAACTCACCCAGAAGAGCAGATTGAGAGCGTAAAGCAGACATCGCAAACACTTCACTGAATCTTCTCTGGCCATTGTGATCTCCTCTTAGTGAAAAGCCCCATTCTCAGACTGGCTACATCCTCTTTTCAACGCCAGCAACTGGAAAAGCTTTCACAATCTGGAAAAAAAATAAAAAGGGAGGAGAGGAGAGGTGAAAGAAGAGAAAGGATTACCTCATGGGTGAAGGCTGAAAGAAAGTAAACAAGGGGATGCAAGATCAACCTGTTGCATTGTTGATCTGCCCTGCAGTATCTTAGCAAACTAACCAGACCAGCAAACTAACCAGACTTACTTCAACCTCCTCCATGGTGCCAGAAATAGATCTGGAGAGTTTGGAAACACAGCAAATATCAATTCCCACCCCCATCCCCCCGCCACTGGTAAATAATAAACAATAATAATAATTTAAAAAGGCACCCTGATGGAATTTGAGACCAACTGACATGCGTTCACAGAACTCTGGATGGCAGCCTTGACCGGTGCCTAATTTGCTCAGAACTGTAACTTTCTTTTTCTCCGTGTGCCTATTTCACCTCTGCACCGAAACGTTGCTGGGAATAACTACACCTGCTTTGGAAGGGTGGGAAAAGTTTGTCCTTTTATTACTCATTAACGACCTTGATAGCGCGCGCGCCTAAGAGAGGACGGTGAAAAAGTTGCGCGATCAAGACAAAGTAGTTCTCCATCTTCACCCTATGGCCAATTTCGGAGAGGGGAGGGGAGGGGAGGGCAAAAAACGAGGACTTTTTTCTTACTAAGGAAGGGGAAAAAAACACGCCTTGCTTTCCAAATTTAGTAGGATGCAGGGTGCGATCCCCGGATCTGCTGGACTGTCAAAGGAAAAGGCGACGTTAACTTGTCGGGGTGGAAGAGAGAGAAGCGAGTAAGAAAGGTGACCGACCAGCCTCGTGAAGTCCAGGGCTGGGGCAGCGGAGTTACTCGCTTGGGCCATTTGGTCATCGGCTCCTTCTTCGCAGATGCTGCTACTCAAGGAACGCCACGACTAAGGGCTCAGTCCGTGCTTTCCCTTCCCTCTCCAATGCCAGCAACGACCAGCATTGATTGAACCGCGTCTCAAGAGCCAATCGGAGCAACTAGTATCAGAACTTCTACTCCTGAGTAGACAATGCGGGTGGAGGGTGGGAAGAAAGATGTAGAAAAAGTCCAGGAACTTACCACGCTCGCCACATGGGCTGCTCAAACACTCCTCGTCCGTCTTCGAAACGGGAGTCAAAGCCCAACAAGCAGTTCCGTTTAAAATCAGAAGCTTTCCGGCTTAGCGCTTTGCAGCTCGGCCAGGGGAAAAGGCTGCTGCTGGGGCAGGCGAGAACTTCACTTGCAAACTATTTCTTAACTCCCACCTCCTTGCCAAGCCCTGAGTGGCGGCTCTTCGAAAGGCAGCCGCCAGCTGCACAAATCGTTGCCACGCATGCTCCAGATCCTCTCTTCTGTCGGGTCTTAGAGCCCGCTGGACAGGCGTTGCTTCACTCTTTTTTAAATATTTTTTTTAATTTTGCTCTGTTTTTTAAACAGAGGTAACTGGCAAATGGACAGTTTGCTTCCTACTTTTGGGCTGTGTAACTTGTCTCTAGCTGTAATAATGCTAAGGTTAATGCCATTGCTACTAATAATAGGCATAATCACCATCCGTCAATTGCAAAAGGCAGCTTTCCTTGGAACAGCTCACATCCTGCCAGGATACCTTTAGCACTATCGAACAATGACATCTGCCTATCCCAGAGTCTTGGAAAAGACACAACAGGTGATAAAAATGTCAGATCCAGTCTAAACAACTGGCTGACTGCAATCAACCATAATAATAGGCCAGAAGAAAGTCAATGAGGATTTCTTCTTTGATGAAGAAATCATCAAAAGATTAAAAGTGCAGATTGTGCAAAGAAGCGTTTACATATTCAGTTTAAGCAAGAAGATTGCACAAAGTGATTATAAACAATGACATAACACGGTCACCAAAATGATTCCCTGGAGTATCTGTAAAAATTATCATGTGCCAGTAATGAAAAGTTGGTGGGACTTGTATAATTGAAAAATAGCTGAAAAAGGGCAGGTTAAAATATTGTGGGATTTTTCGAATACAGAAATTGGCTTATAATACACCTGATATAACTGGTTGAAAAGAAGAAAATGTTGATAATTGATGTGGCAATACCAGGGGATAGCAAAATAGAAGGCAAAGAACTACTATCATAAGACCACTAAGTATCAAGATCTGAAAATTTAAATTTAAAGATTATGGCATAAACTGGCCGTGATGGTCCCAGTGATTATCAACATGCTCGGTACCACATCAAAAATCTTGGATGACACTTTATGGTGTCATTTTCTATCTATGCATTGACAAAATTTCCATCTGTCAATTACAAAAGGCCATGATACTTGGATCCACATATATGCTATGCTGATATATTATGACATCGTAGATTCTTTAACACAGGTAGTCCTCGATTTATGACCACAGTTCAGCCCCAAATGTTGCTAAGTGAGAAATTTGTTAAGTGGCTTTGCCCCATTTTATGACTTTTCTTGCCATATTTGTTAAGTGAATCACTGCAGTTGTTAAATTAGTAACATGGTTGTTAAGTGAATCTGGCTTCCCCATTGACTTTGTTTGTCAGAAGATTGCAAAAGTGGGTCATATGATCCCCAGGATAGTACAATTGGCATAAATATGAGTCAATTGCCAAGCATCCAAATTTTGATCGCATGACCATGGGAATGTTACAGGCATGAAAAATGGTCATCAGTTACTTTTTTCAGTGCCATTGTAACTTCGAACGGTCACTAAACAAACCGTTGTAAATCAAGGACTACCTGTACCTTCATTTGTATTAAACAACTAACAGCTGTGATTTCACATTTTTACCAAACAAATAAGTGTTTGCCACAGGCAGAAGTGTGGATGCATAGAATGTTTCCTGATTTTAATCACTTGATTTTAAGATGGAAATAATGATCATGAATTACAAATTACAGGAGAGGCAGCATAGCAAGGAGATGAGCAGCAGAGCACTCTAGGAAATGTAGCTGATAGAAAATAGAAACGAAACTTTTTTTTCCAATCTCATTGTGAAATTGTAAACATATTCATATGCATAAATATGAAATCTGCAGTTCTGTACATATTTGTCTAAGAAACCAAACTGAGTCCAACGGGATTTAACTTCTGAACAGTCATGTATGTGGTAATGCTGTAAAACTATTCCACATAGTTGATTAGCAAATATTTGATCTACTGCAGTTTGAACCTGTTGACTTAGATGACTTCTTCATGAGAGCCTCATTTAAGTTTTCAAAGGTTCATTCTCAGAAATTGTTGTATTAAAACTTACAATCTTTGTGACCCCATAAAGTACCAACATAGTCCCATAACTTTAATTGGATATGATGTCCAAGCACTCGTGTCTGAATAGTCTATTCAAAAGATTGATGTCTACGTATTCAGAAGAAAGAATGATGAGATGGATGGAACCAATTTAGTAAAAATATAAGCAGAGAGACATATTGACTCTAAAGATGAAGGGGATGGGGGGAAGCATTCCAGTAGGAAAAACAGATGGTGTATATGCACATGTATATGTCCATGTGCCTTCTGGTAGATTTCTGAAATTCATTCTGTCTGCATCCATCTATGTTCTGCTTGAATATGTCAATAGGGAAATATTACAAAGACATTTCTTCAAATTTAGACAAGCTTTTAATCCATAAACAAACTCATAAAACATTGTAGTAAGGGTGCTTATTTGCATCAATTTTATTTATATTTTCTCCATATTTTTCACTTTTTTTAAAAATTTGATTTATATGCCGCCCTTCTCCGGAGACTCAGGGCGGCTTACAATGCGCTAAGCAATAGCCTTCATACTTTTGTATATTTATACAAAGTCAGCTTATTGCCCCCACAAACTGGGTCCTCAATTTACCTACCTTAGAAAGGATGGAAGGCTGAGTCAACCTTGAGTCTGGTGAGATTCAAACCTCCAATAATTGCAGGCAGCTGGTGTTAATAACAGGGTGCTTTAAACCACTGTACTACCAAGGCTCTGTACTTACCATTTTTAATCTATTGTTTTGTTGAATTAGATTTCTATGTGGTATTTCTATTCTTTCTTTTATGTATCTCGAATACTGTTTAGTGAAAATTTGAGTTAAAAACACATTTTTTTAAAAAAATGTTTTTAAAATGTTTAGGATCCCTGATCTAGTACTTTGGCTTTTTGTTTGGTAGTATCCTGTGAGTCTTGTGTGCTACTGGCTAATGAAGGACTAGGACAGGCATGTAACTCAGTCCATCCACCTGCTGCTGGTCTCTTCCCTTTCCCCTTTCACAGCATTATAGCCTTTTCCAGAAAGCTGGGCCTTCACATGATTTGTCCAAAAGATGATAACTGGAGTGTAGTCATTTGTGCCTCAAATGAAAACTCTGGATTGATTTGTCTGATGATTCATTTTTGGTTTGTTTTCTTGGCTAACCATGTCATTCTCTGGAGTCTTCTCCAATATGAAAGTTTAAAAGCATCAATACTCTTTCTGAAAACGAAAGAGAAAATCATTGACTGCACAATTCTGATCTTTATGGGTACAGATAAAGTCAAATACTTTGGCCATCTAATGAGAAGGAAGGACTCACTGGAAAAGAGCCTAATGCTGGGAAAGATTGAGGGCAAAATAAGGGGATGACAGAGAATGAGATGGCTGATGGAGTCACTGAAGCAGTAGGTGTGAGCTTAAATGGACTCCAGGGGATGGTAGAGAACAGGAAGGTCTGGAGGAATGTTGTCCATGGGGTCGTGATGGGTTGGACTTGACTTCACAACTAACAACAACAAACAACATAGGTACAGATACATCAAGGTATCTGAATATTTTCAAGACCTTGGTGACTGCTCTACATGGTGTTAGTCTGAGGAGTATTTCTTGACTCTTGGTTCCTTTATTGTTGATAGTTGTTCCTAAAAAGCAAGAGCCTTCCACCATTTCAATATATTCATTGTCAACTATTAGACTTGGTTGCTCTAGCTGCTATCTTTCCCTAAATTTCTTTAAGTTTATATTAATTGAAGGCTTCCCCCAACAGTATTCATTTTTGAGAGATCCATCCGCTGATTTACCTGCAAAACCTATCCTGTGAAGACAATTAAGGCTTTGAGTTTGTCAAAATCTGCCACCCAGTTAGGACATGAAACAATCAGAGCTTTTCCTGCCCATTTCTACATGCTTGTCCTTAAACCAGGGGTGAAATGCTCCCGGTTCGGACCGGATTGCCCGATCCAGTAGTGATGGCTGCGGGTGGTTCGGAGAACCGATAGCAAAAATCCCTGCGCACCCCCGCCCCAATGCCCAGCTGAGCCACATGATCATCAGAAGCTTTTTTTTTAACTTTTAAAAGCATTTTTTCTACAACCTCTTCCGATGAAAAAATGCTTTTAAAAGTAAAATAAAAAGCCTCTGATGATTGTGCGGCTCAGCTGGGATCATCAGAGGCTTTTCAAAACATTTTTTTCTGCAACCTCTTGGCCAAAGAGGTGGTAAAAAAAATGCTTTGAAAAGTCTCTGACAATCGCAGCTGAGTTGCCTGATCAGCAGAGGCTTTCCAAAGCATTAGAAAAAATGCTTTGAAAAGTTAAAATAAAAAAAAGTTGGCCACGCCCACCCAGTCACATTACCCCCACCACAAGCCACGCCCACAGAACCAGTAGTAACAAATTTTACATTTCACCCCTGCCTTAAACCCTACGTGAGAGGTCCCAAAGCACAAAGAAGTTCAGGGGGAAGGTTATGGACTTTTTATTTTTAAAAAATGATCAGCTAATATAATATCCAGTGAGAGATGCAACTGCCTTGGAAGTGTGAAGGGAAGTGCTGGGAAGATCAGAAGGTGTGCATCAGGAACAGCTGTATAAACTCACAGGAAGGAAGAAACTGCATGCAGTGGGAAGATCAATGACAGGTCACTGGGAAGATAGGAGGTTGGAGATCCAATACACATATTTATACCTAGGCAAATTAGAAGGTAGATTTAAGATGTTCATTGTTACGTTTGGCATGGAACACATGACAGCAGACGCACATCTGATTGGTTACCCTTCCAGCAATCAGCCGGTGGGAGAAAGAGGTTTTGCGATTGGCTAAGCCATTTGACAAGTCGCATATAAAAGAGCTGTCAGAAAGGGAAAAGCTTGCTCACTCACTTAGACTGTTAGCGTAAGAATGAGTCACTGTTAGCTGGTTATTGTTAGCTAATAAACAGTTGTTGACTGTGACCCTGTCACCTCAGTCCTTACCTGCCTTGTTCCGAGAATAGAACACTGGTGACAAGGATGGGATATGTCAGTTGACGTGGCAGGTTGAGCGAAGTCACTAACAAAGAGCTGTTACACTGTGAGCTGAATAACGTCGACGATACATCGCATTGTGAAAATCTCCTCAGGCATCCTTCCTTGCTGAAATGGCCACCCTCACCACATTCGCACCATTCAACCAGGCGATGGAAACTTAGGACTTGTTCCTAGATCGTTTTGACTGTTTCTAAGCCACAAACGACTACAAAGGGCTCCCTGAGGACCGCAAGTTAGCAGTTTTCCTCAGTATCTGGGGGCCACGATTTGTTCAAGACAGCCAGGGCACTCCTGGCCCCACAGAAGATCCAAGATGTGCCATGGGAGACCCTGTTAGCTAAGTTGAAGGGGCATTATTCCCCCTTGCCCTCAAGAATAGCTAGACACCACGGAGGGTGGAAACCAGGCGGAGGGTGAAACCATAAATCAGTACATGGCGGCATTAAGAACAGCTGTCCTGTACTGTGATTTTAGGGACCTGGAACATATCCTCCTGGATCAATTAGTATGTAGGGTCAGAGACATCTGTTTACAGCGTCATTTGCTATCCAAAATGGATGTCACACTTCAAACTGCGTTCGATGAGGCTCGAGCTGCAGAATTGTCCAACCGGTCGGCAACTGAGATACAGAAGGCTCTTAGTCCATCTACCGCCCAGAAAAATACCACTGTCCACCAAAATGAGGACGACCCAGCCCTGCTGTCAGAGGACGAAGAGGATGTGAGCTGCCTCAAAGCAACCCCAAGTAGGAGTGGGAACACAGATGGAAGAAAAGCACAGGGTCCTTACGTGGGCTGTGGCAAAACCATCACCGATCCTCATGTAGATTTAAGAACACTGAGTGTAGACAATGTGGGAAGATAGGGCACCTGGCGAGGGTTTGTCAAGCCATTCAACCATCCAGTGGCAACCCAGCAAGAGCCACACATGATAACCGACTGTGTCAGAGACTGAATCAAAGAGGTGAAGACTGTTTCACCATCTACCATGACACAAGCAACCCTGAAACAATCATAGATCAGGCCAGCACCGAACTCAAGAAAAAAATCTACATCACCCTACTACTTGAAGGAACCCCATGTAAGATGGAGATTGACACTGGCTCCTCTATGTCAAGGTGGAGCACCCCTAAGAGACTGGTGCCTACAATTTAGCCCCTTGTTATCCGAGGCTTCATGATTACCAGGTAATCACATTCCCGTCATAGGCAGTGCTAGGTTTAAAATACAATATCGGGAATTCGTTGGCCACCTCAAACTAATTGTTGTTGGTGGCTCCCTACCTAGCCTGTTAGGATTAGATTGGATTGATTCCTTGGGGGTGTCAAGCATCCATGCTAACAACACCAGCGGATTCGAGGCCCTAACAAACAAATTCTCTGATGTTTTTAACAATGAATTGGGCAGATATGGAGGAACACCAGTCTCCTTTAATCTAGACCCCACTGTAGCCCCAATTAGACTCAAACCCCGTAGAGTGCCTTTTGCACTCCGTCCCAAAGTGGACCAAGAACTTGACAAACTGCTGGCACAGGGCATCTTAGAACCTGTGGACCATGCTAGATGGGAGACGCCGATTGTCATTCCCATCAAACCCGATGGCTCCATACGCATCTGCTCTGATTATTAGGCTATCTTGAACCGAGCCCTGCAGGTGAACCACTATCCCAGGGGTCCTCAAACTTTTTAAACAGGGGGCCAATTTACGGTCCCTCAGACTGTTGGGGGGCTGGACCGGCTGAGTAGGCGTGGCTAGATGACCATGTGACTGGGTGGGTGTGGCTAAGTGGGTGTGGCTAGGTGGCCATGTGACTGGGTGGGCATGGCCAATTTAGCAGTCCATTTTGCCTTTGTCCTTCTTAAGATGTACTTGCTGAACCCAAAGCATCTATTTATTTAATAAGACATCCCATCCCCAAGGGAAAAAGAGCACACACTTTCTTGCCACTTGTCTAATTTCAGTACAACAGCAGCTTCAGGCTTCTTAAAATAAGCCATTAAAAAAAGAATAAAACAAACAGGATTTCCTTCAAAATAACTCCTGATTGTATGTTTCAGAAGACCACACAATAAACCAGACTGAGAACTGCACCAATTAAGACTGCAACTAAAACTCCCAAGATTTGGGAAAGAGAATCACTGTAAAATCCATTAGCATTGCATTTCTCTGAATACGCCATATATCTTTATCTTATGTATTGTAAATTGATTTCTGACGCATTTAACTTTTGGAATTATCTTTTGTTACTACTTCCAGCAATATTAATCTGCATTTCTTACTTTATTTAAAATGAACAGATTTCAAATTATATAAACCCCATTGAGATTGTCTGTAGCCAAAACACAACCCCCACCAATTTGTTCTCTGTCACACACACACACCAATCTGCTTTAAAAGGTAAATATTATATATAAAGTAAATGTTAGAAGCAATACCTTAATGCTGATTAAATCTAAAAGAGGCCAAATCAGGAGGACTGATCAGAAACTCTGATTTCCCATTCCCTATCCCTTTTCTTCCAAATCCAAGGGAAAAAACTCCCAGCCCAGAAACAACGCTCCCAGAGCTGGAGAGCTGCACTTACACTAGAATAGGAACAAAAACCTTGGGACTTTAAAAACTCAGGGGAAAAAACCCTCCTCCTCCTCCACATGGCTGCTTCTGAACTAGAGAAAGCTACCAATTGAATCCCAGCCAAGGAATGCTGCTTCTTTTGCTGCCTCCCCACAAAAAGAACCTCTTTTTCTTTCTCTTTCCTTCCTATTCATCCTCCTTCCTACCTTCCCTGCCTGCCTCCTTCTCATTCCCATCTGGTTCCAGAGTTTGGCAATGCTGCTGGTGGCCGTGCTTACCGTAGCTGTGGCTTTCCCACGTGGGGCGGGGTGGGGGTGGTCCCAGTGAAAGGGAAGCCATACAGGCTGCAATGCTAGGCCTTTTTGGCATTCCTGGCCCCCAGAAGCCTTCTGCCAGCCAAAAAGGACTGCGTTTTTGGTCTCTTCCCCCCTCCCCGCCTCCAGTAGCTTTCTGCCTTAACTTCCACTTCCAGCTCACAAAAGTAAATCCTGCACTCAGCTGAAGGGTGGGGGCCAGCGGGTGGGTGGATGTGGCAATGTGGGCAGGGCAGCCTCATAGTCCCATGCGGCTTCATGGATTAATGGCTTCAGTGGGCTGTATCCAGCCCGTGGGCCGTAGTTTGAGGACCCATGCCCTATCCTGTTCCAGTGAAACAGCACCTTCTACATTCCTTGGGCCGTGGCACCATCTTCGCCAAGCTTGAACTGGTGCAAGCCTATCAACAATTACCTGTAGATACCACCGCAGAGGCTCAAACAATCATGACCCACCGTGGAGCCTTCAAATGCCGCTGCCTTCAATTTGGGGTATGCGTCGCCCCTGGCGTATTCCAAAGCCTCATGGAGAGGCTGTTGCAGGGAATTCCAGGTGTGATTCCCTATTTTGATGATGTCTTCTTATCTGCCATTAACGAAGTGGAGCTAACCAGCCGCCTCCGCACCATGCTCACCTTCTTCAGACACACAGGACTAAAGCTCAAAAAGTCCAAATGCAAAATTGGAGCGTCAAAAGTGGAGTTCCTCAGCTACCTCATTGATGCAGCTGGACCTCACCTTACCCCTTCAAAATTACAGGCCATCCAGCAGCTATGGGAAAGGAATTATAAATTAACAATGTCTACAGCATATAAGGAGAATCAATATAAAATGTTTACAGATGGCACATGCTACCCGAAAAATTGGCAAAAGTCTTTAAAGATAAATCAACTAAATGTTGGAAATGCCATCAGATACCAGGATCGTATTAGCATATGTGGTGGACATGTCCAGAAATGAGAAATGATTGGATTAAAATTAAAACATGGTTAGAATAAATGATACAACAACATATAGATTTAAAACCTGAACTGTTCCTATTGGGTATCTTACCACAGAAACTTAGTAAAGAAAATATATATTTGATTACACATGTTATAACTGCAGCGAGGATAGTATTTGCACAAAGATGGAAAGCAGAGATAATCCCTACAGAGGGAGAAGTAATTAAGAAAATATTGGATTGTGCAGAAATGAATAGATTGACTTTGACAATTAAAGAAAGAGAGGAATTGGAATATTTTAAGATATGGGGGGCAATTTTAAGATATGGGGGAATATTTTAAGATATGGGGCAAATTGGTTAGAGAACAGATATATATATAGGATAGATAAATGTATTAAATGGGGGAGAAATGTTACAATAAATGAAATGATAATATCAAGATATGATAACGATTGGAGGAGTAAGAAGAAGACACAAAAGATGTACGCAGATGATACACTGAATGATTGATTATGTATTATATGTTTGTTTGTCTATAAAATAAAATAAAAACTTTTTAATAAAAAAAATACAGGCCAGCCAGAAAGCGCCAGCACCAGTGAACAAAATAGAACTTCAGGCCTTTCTGGGGCTTTTGAATTTTTATAACATGTTCATCGACTGCTACATAACCAGACGCCTTGGAACTGGGGAAAGAGTGAGGCTGCTGCATTTGCAGCCATCAAACAGCTGTTAATATCATCCACTGTCGTGGTCCATTACAATGACACCCTACTGCTGACACTGGCCTGCGATGCTTCGCCCTATGGGATTGGGGCCATCCTCAGTCATCAACTGCCAAATGGGATGGAAGCGTCCACTGCCTATTTCTCCAGGACATTGTCCCCAGTTGAGAGAAATTGCAGCCAGATCGACAAAGAAGCCCTGGTGGCAGTGGCCGGCGTTAAGCACTTTCATGACTATATATACAGCCATTTTTTCAAGCTAGTGACAGATCACAAGCCGCTTCTAGGAATCTTAGCCGGCGACTGACAACCCCCCCCATCCCCAAGAATGACAAGATGGACTGTGTTTCTTGCAGCCTACAATTACAAACTGGTCCATCGCCCGGGTAAAGTTTTGGGCCATGCCAATGCACTCAGCTGCTGCCCTCTCCCTGCCACCATGGAAGACCCAACTCCTGCATTGTCTGTCTTGCTAATCGATGACCAGAAACTCCCGGTGACCACCGTAGACATTGCCAGGTACTCCGCTGAAGATCAAGTCCTTTCCCAAGTGCTAGACTGGGTATGAAGGGGGTGGCCCCTTGGACAGGTGGCTACCGAGTTCCAGCCTTACAGTGCAAGAAAGCATGAACTATCAGTCCAAAGGGGCTGCTTGCTGTGGGGAGCTCAGGTCGTGATCCCACCAGAGCTACGAAGGTCTATCAAACCGCCACCTACCTATTATACCAACATGCCACACCATGCTCGATAACAAACCATAGCTCATCTGAGCTATTAATGGGACACTGGTTGAGGCTTGATTTGGATCATTTGCACCCAAACTATTCGCCCAAGAAGCCCCCGGACTCGACCAGTGGGGCCCGCACCTTCCAGGAAGGTGAGTGGGTATATGCTCAAAACTATGGGGGAGACCCTCGGGGGTTACCCAGAAAGGTGATCCAAGTGACAGGGCCCCGCTTGTACAAGGTCAAGCTGGAGGGTGGCCATACCTGGCAAAGGCATATCGATCAAGTACGATGGCGCCGTTTTCCCGCACCGAAACCACAAACCAACAACAACTGGGCGGTAGAATCACGTCTTCTTCCTAGGTGTCACCGAGCAATCTCCATGATGAAGTTGCTGCACAGTCTCCAGGAGTTCCAGAAGCCCCCGTGCAGAGTCCGCCTACCCTGACTGAAGCTATTGGCCTGCACAGATCTGGGAGGAGCCAGAGACGCCCAGCATACCTCAATGACTATGCATGTGCCATCCAGGGGGAAAGGAGTATTACATTCAGCACAGAACACATGGCAGCAGACGTGCATCTGATTGGTTACCCTGCAGGCAATTAGCCGGCGGGAGAAAGACATTTCATGATTGGCTAAGCCGTTTGACAGCTCGCATATAAAAGAGCTGTCAGAAGGGGAAAAGCTTGCTCGCTCATTTGGACTGTTAGAAGTCACTGTTAGCTGGTTATTGTTAGCTAATAAATAGTTGTTGACTGTGACCCTCTCGCCTCAGTCCTTACTCGCCTTGTTCCGAGAATAGAACATTCATGTGGGGACATCTTCTGTAATAGACAGCCTAGGGCCAGATATTGGCTGAAAATTCCAGAAGAATGAACTCCAGGTAACTGTATATGGCATTAGGCTGACAGTGGCTGAATTAAGATTTGGGTCCACATAATTATTGATGTATTAAGCCCTTATTGTTCTTATAATCACATTTTTAAATGAGCTGAACACAAATTTGGGAAAGGGAGGCGTTTCCTAGGTTGTTATTTTATTCTATATTAAGAAGTGTTCATCAGTGCTGGTGGAGCAAACAAGAGAAAAACCTATGGGCTGGGGGTGAGCCAGCATTTCTTGATTTTTTACAAAACCAAGGAAGGCAGATTCATAGAAGGCTGATCAGGCAAGAGTCCTTATATTGGGGCAGGAAGGAGGGCTAGGCTAACCATTTGTTTGTTTGTTTGTTTGTTTGTTTGTTTGATTTATATGCCGCCCTTCTCCAGAAACTCAGGGCGGCTTACAATGTGTTAAGCAATAGCCTTCATACTTTCGTATATACCTGTTTAGTAGGGCTTTCAGTCCCCCCAAGCGGTGTTCTTTTTTATACAAAGCCAGTTTATTGCCCCCACAATCCAGGTCCTCATTTTACCTACCTCGGAAGGATGGAAGGCTGAGTCAACCTTGAGCCTGGTGAGATTTGAACTCGCAGTAATTGCAAGCAGCTGGCAGCTAAGTGCTATTTAATAGCACTTTAGTCCGCTGCTCCACCAAGGCTCCTTTTCCCAGACTCTTCCCTTTCCTCAACAAAACTAAACAAAAGGGGAGCTAGTTTAAGGCTTAATGCAAGCAGCCAAATCACAATATGGATGTAGTTTAGTGGTCATGCAAATATGATCCTGGTCTATTCAAGAGATAGGATCCCAGGCAAAGCCATTCTCATTCCTTGCTGCCTGATTCTTTTAACTGATAAAAAATAGTTAAGTGAATAAGCTATAACTCAGCAAAAGATATTTCCCTGATACTTCATAGCTGTAACTTGCAGTAGTAGCTATCAAAACCAACTAAGACATTTGTTGGTATGGGCAGCAGCTAAAAGAGTCTTCATCCCTCTGCAAGGTAGGCACTGGAGATGTACTAAAATGCATATCTGAAGCCCTCCCAATTGTTTAGGATTTGGGACAGAAAATACAAGCATTTTTCTTTAGCAGTAAAAATGCTGTGATAAAGACAAATTAGGTGGGGTTTGGCTTTTTTGTTTATTTGTTTGTTTTGCAGCTCCTCCAATTCAGCTAAAGTTCTATTTGCCTGATGGTAGGCCGATTCTGATTATTACTGGCAATGTTTTATCTGTTCATCCATCCCTTAAGGACAACCTGGGCAGTGGCCACTAATACAAAAACATTGCTGGGATTAACATGACTGAACTGACTTCTTTTATCAAGCTGTTATTTTGCGACAATGCTGCTCAAAATTACCACCCTTGCATCATATTTTAATGATATCATCCCAGAGAGTTCTGAAAACTTTATATATAAGGTTAGGGGCCATAAGAGGTCCGTGAGCTGCTTACTTCTTCATCAATCCCCAGTTCAAAATAGTGGCATATAATTTTATCTGGAGTAAATAATAGTATGCTGCACTAAGCGTGTTTGAAAAAAGTTAGCCCTTGGGAGTTTTCCCTGGAAATGTGGATAATCTGCTATATTCCAAAGGTCTCCTATCATTTGAGAAAAGGGATCGATCTTTATTTAAAGTAGACTATCAATAATAAATTCAAAATCTATGGTAAAGCCTTGTGTATTTTGAATTCTGTCTATTTTAAAATGCAGCCATTATTAGAAACATCTTTTTTTGTTTAAAAAAATCTAAATTGTAATCTTCAAACCAGATGAATTTCCAAAAAATAATTAGGGTTAACCCTGTTTTCTACTTGGGAGGTTACCACTAGAACAGTGATGGTGAACCTTTTAGACACCAAATGCCCAAACTGTGCACGTGCATGCCCAAAGTAAAAGATGCACACGCAAACACACACCTGCGCACACTTGCATGGACATGCACATGTGCAGACATCCACACGTGTATGCGCGGACATGTGGACATGTGCAGCAGAAATCCGAAGACCAGCTGGCCGGTGGCAGGCAGGGCATCCCAACACCAGCAGCATGGCAAGAGGTACGATCTTTTTCGTTCGTGAGCTTCTGTTTCGTCGTTTGCAGAGAAACATAAACTCACAAAAGAAATGCCACGGAGATCTGACCAGTGGTGGGTTGCCCCCGGTTCAGACCAGCTTGTAAGAACTGGTAGTAAAACCAGTGGGAGGCTCCACCCACTGCCCCAGATGTCGTCACAGGCGATCTGCGCATGAGCAGAAGATTGGCGCATGCGCAAGCAAGGTGAGCACACACGCGCGATCCCGTTGCAAACCGGTAGTCAAGGTAAGTAGAACCCACCCCTGGATCTGACCTGGGGTGACGGCACACATGCCAGCAGAGAGGGCTCTGCGTGCCACCTCTGCCATAGGTTCGCCATCATGGCACTAGAACATTTGAGGTCTGTGGACAGGAGAGGTATTTTTTAAAAAAACAATCAGCATTGCCTGGAAAACTATTTGAACATATCCATGCAGTGACCAGATGATATTGATTTGAAAGATATTTTAATGTAAAGATTGATTTATTGATGAAAGCAGGGCAGATACTTATGTAATTGCTTTTTCTATCCTATCCATTGAAATGGAACAAAAAAAGGCTTGTTGATGACCATTCTTGGCTTATTAAAATGCTTGTACAAATTCACAAATGCATGAATATGTGCATGATGCATAAGAATCAGTTAAATGTCTCTTTCTCTCTCTTTTCCTCTTAATAGAAGTTCATAAAAACGCTTAGGCTTCACTCTTCCTTTCAAATAAACTTTTTATACAAAAAATGTATGTTTAGGTTTATTTTACTACTAATATATGGGTAGAAAAAATTCAGTGACATGACCCTAATCAGCAAGCATTCTGCTCACTGCTGACTTCAATTATATGTTGTTTTCACTCATTGCATTATACACGTCTGTGTTACTAAAATTGAATGATCATTTCTAAGTGATTCAGGAATATACTTATATGATTTAAGACAGATTGACAAGCTGTCACAGGCAACCAAAAAATGTGAACTTTAGAGAGTCCTCATGTATCACCCCTTCATAGCAAAGTCATGTGGGGAATGCTGATAAAATTCTGCCTAAACAAGGTCATTCTGAAGCAAAGTGAGGCATATCAGAATGTGGTTGGGAATGCAAAAGTTATAACATACACAACAAACTTTAAAAGAAAAAAAATTACAAACTTAAAACAGGCCAATGAACATGTTTTGTAGGTATGAAATATCAGGGGAAGGGAAGAAGTGGAATGGCCTATCAAAGGAAAAATGGTGGTAGCTAGCTAGAGAAAAACATCTTTATTAGGAAGTGAGGAATTGATGCAACATGATTGTGGTACACTTATGATTGAATATAATACACCAGCTAATAATAAGATCTATGTTCTGCTTTGGTCCCTGGCCTGAGCTTGGGAAAAGAATAATGCTGATAGATGGATGCTATCATATGATGGAAGGAGAGTTTTGATTAGAACATCTTTTAGTGCACTCCAACTTGATATGCCTGTTCACTTGGTACTTTGTTATAGTTCAGTTTAATGATGGGGAATGTACAATTGTGCTCTTTTAAAAAAACAAGAAAAGGAATTGGCGGAAGAGATGGATATACAGTTCAATCCAGAAGAAATGTATCATCTATGTAGTTACGCATGGAAGCCTCTTTCCAACACATAACTCATGTTTCTATATGGAAAAATATATAAATCAACCACAATATGCTTTGTCTTAATCAGTTAATGAATTGTAAAACTTCGTACTTGTTTTTCGGCCAGTAAAATTATAGTTACTGAAAAAACCCAGATAAAAGCCACCTTTTCTTTCCCATTTGTATAGCTAAAAGGATATTTCTTTGTCCTTGTCCTTTGGATTTATTTCATTTACACAGAGCCATGAAGATTATAACTTTATAAAATATCTAAAGGTTTTAATACACACACACACATACATGCACAACAGTGCTTTTCTGTTTTTTTAATCCAAGGTTTTACAGCTAGCAATGTTTACTCAAAAGTAACACCACTGAGTTCAGTCAGATTTTCTCCTACTCTAATGTGGATAGGATTGCAGCTTTAACTTAGAATTGTAAATGTGTTTTGAAATAATTCCACTATTTCACTTCTGTTTCAACAATGAATTAGATACAAATAATGAACAAGCATTTCCAGCAATAAAAAAAGTTTCAGAACTCAGTGGATTTAATAGAAAGCCTCTCAGGAGTGCTGTTATTTATTCAACTCAACTGTCAACTTTTGTGAAAGGGTTTATATCAGTGTTGGTGAAACTTTTCAGCACCGTGCATGCGCACTGACCAGCTGGTCTTTGCACACGTATGTGCGCCAAAACCCGGAACACCAGGTGGCTGATGCGCATGCGCGCACTGGAAACCGGACGATCATCTTTCTGGCACATGCATGCGCACCTGGCGCCTGCTCTTCTGGTTTCTGGCTCTCCCATGCACGTGAAGACCAGCTGGCTGATGCACAGGAACCCCGGGCAACGGTTCACGTGCCTGGAGAGATGGCTCTGTGTGCCACTTCCGGCACGTGTGCCATAGGTTTGCCATCACAGGCTTATATCATCAAAATTTGGAAAGAATTATAATAAAAGTTTTCAAAAAAGCAAAGGATCTACTATAATGTTATTTACTCTTTCTCAGAAAGAGTTATTTGTACAAGAAACAAGCTTTTCTAATTTATTTTTTTAAAGAAAATGAGTTGCATTTTAAAATTTGTTAACAAGAAACTATTTGAAACCCCCCCACCAAAAAAAACTAGAAAAGAAATAGCACAGGCCCCCTATAAATGAAGCATTTGTGTATTTATTTGCATTTTGTATCTTGTAATTAAGAGTCCTATTTTCCATTATTTATGTTTGAGTATATGGTGGCATCTGAACTCTCAAGAGTTCATGAAGAAGATAATTATCTAGATCCATTGCAATCTGAACTTCTTCATGAACTCTCAAGGGTTCATGAAGAAGATAATTATCTAGATCCATTGCAATCTGATTTGATGCTTGGGTTCAATACTGTAGTATAATGTGCACCTGGCAGCAGAGAGGAAGGATTTGGCCAACTCAGAACCTTACCAGAAAGAGATCCAGATCAAGAGACTGTGCAGTCTCAAGCTGGAAGCCCCACCCTAGAATTTCTCAAAGTATATCTAGTAGCTAGGAAAATTATAGCTTTAGCTTGGCAAGATTCTGTCTATTAGTTGCTGGCAAATAGAGGATTGCACTCAATTGGATCTCACTGTATCATCTCTGGGCTTGGGCCTTACAAAGTCCGAGCACTGAATGCCTTGATACATCCACAGAAGTGGATAATAGAGCATATTTCAGTAGATTTCACTGGGTGTTTCAGTTATGTTCAGTAACATTAACCATGGTGTTTTTCCTCAGTGTCTGTCAGCTATGGATTTGAAAGAAAGAATTTAATGGCAATACTCCTTCTCTGGAAATCAGTGCTGGAAGCCTAGGGATGGTTCTCAATGCATATTTATGTAACATTTTGGAGACAAAAATACAATTAGTGGTAAATTTTCTGTTGTAGTTATTGTCATTTTTTCTTTGCACCTATTTGTGTTTGTTAAGAAAAATAAAATTGCCCTCTGTTTCCATTTTTTCGACTCTCATTTTTAATTAAGATTTATGCAGACAACGTCTGAGAAGTTCAGAACATTTATGGTCTATGGTTGACTTATTGAAAAAAAAATTGATAGACTGATAAAATGTGGTCATGGGAATGATGCATAGAAGCCAAATCTTTGAATATTTCTAATTCAAAGAGTTTGAAAGATACAGTTGTTTGCTCATGCCTTTATAGTTCATTTTTTATTTATGCCATTTTAAGGCTAACAGTTTCCCTGAATCTGAGCCATGGTGAAATGAAAAGCCAGTCTACTAGGATATTGTTGAAAGCATCCATCTCATTCCTGCAATGTTTGGATGCCTTATATAACTCTATGATAAGTTTCACTTTCAAATCACTCCTCAGTTTGCATCGCAGTACTATGTATAGAATAGTACTATGTATCTGTCTTTGTAGGATCAAAGAGGAGATCACTGTACTTTGTAGACAAAGATAGATTTAAAGCAGTTAGCAAAGTAATGTCTTGTTATGCTCCTCTGATTAATCTCTTTGAAGTGATCTGAGCACTTTCCTCTAGCACGTGCCTTAAATGTACCAAAGGCTTCAGTGAACCAGGAAAAGGTGACCATCCATTTAGTGTATGTCACCCGGGAGACATTATAACATTCTACAAAGATAGCTAAATGGCTTCAACATTATAAGATATTTTATTAGAATTTCTTAACTAACATGGTATATGTTGGATTGTATTAAAATAGCTATGCAGTAATCCCATATTTAGAACTTTAAACCATCAAGCAAAAGGCCAGTTTTTTGATGTTGAGTCCTAATCCCCATTCTGATATATAAGCAGTCATGATTTCCAGACTTACCTTGTATAATTCAGATGAGCTGTATTAACAAGGTATGAGAGAGAACAGGAGAAAGAATATGTCCTTTGCAGTTGGCAGCATGTAGCTCACCCTAACTGGTTTTGAAAAGCTAAGCAAGGTTGTACCTGGTTTTTATTTAGATAGAAGATCATTAGGAAATCTCAAGTCTTCACTAAAATTGAGAAATTGGAAAAAACATTCTAGAAAAAAACAGTGGCTGGTATTTCAAAGGCTCCTAAAAATCTTGCTCTTCGCCTGGTGATTAGAAAGTGTAGAGTATCGAAGGGAGGAAATTATGATGTAACCTTAAAGAGAGAAGGTCAAATGTACTTATTACTGCTTCTAAGAAGACTGAAAGCCATTTTTTCCTTTCCTTTCCTTTCCTTTCCTTTCCTTTCCTTTCCTTTCCTTTCCTTTCCTTTCCTTTCCTTTCCTTTCCTCTTCTTTTCTTTTTCTTTCCTTTCCTTTTTTTTCTTTCATTTTCTCTTCTGTAATTCTGAACCTTTCTGTAAGGTATTTTCACTTATTTAATTTTATTTATTTTCTATTTCAAAATTTGAAGAGTTTTTACTGTTTTAAAACTTTTTTAAATAAATGCTTTGTGTGTGTACAGACCCTTCTTTTAGCCTTTTCCACCCAGTTGTTATTTTGTCATCTCTACATTTTTTGTTTCTTGTTATTTTTATTTGTTTTCATGGTTCATAAATGTAAACCCACCCCCCCCCCCAAAAAATCCCTGAGAATCAGACAGCATATAAAACTAAAAGTGTCAAATCCAATTTAAAGATCTGGCTGACTATGTGACAAATGATAGTATACCTTTAACATCATCAAACTTCAACGTCTATCCCAGGTCCTTAAGAAGGACTTGGTCAGGTGGATAAAAATTCCAAACTCTAGTCCAAACATCTGGCTGACTATGAAACCATAATAATATATTACCCCTTCAAAGGAATAGTACTTTTTTTATTGAAAAGTTTTACAAAACAAAAAATTCCCTCCCCCAATGCTCCCCCCACCCTCCTCCCCTCCCCCCAACCACCCCAACCCCTCTCCCACCCTCCCTCCCGGACTTCCCAGAGCAAAATACAGGGTATTTCAATTAGCAATCATAAACTAACTTAAGCTAACTTTCCTTAAACTAACAAATCCCCCCTAAGACCTTAACTCCGCTATAAGTAACATACTACATCTAAAATTAACATTCATTCATAGGCTATTTGATATTTTCTTGTCTGATACTTGTTCTGAATATAGTCAATCCATCTTCTCCATTCCGATATATCTCTCTCTTGCGTATAGTCCTTCAAGTACGCTGAAATTTTTGCCATTTCCGCCAAGTTCGTTACTTTCAGTATCCAATCTTCAATAGTAGGCAAAGAGTCCTTCTTCCAATGTTGTGCAACCAACAGCCTGGCTGCTGATATTAAATTTAAAATCACTTTAGTCTCTGATGATGTACAATCCATTGTTATACCCAGTAAAAACAATTGCGGAGTAAATTTCTACCTTTTTTCCAGTATATTCTGCATCACCCACCAAATTTTTATCCAAAATGCTTTGATTTTCTTACAAGTCCACCATATATGATAATAAGTTGCATCATCGCAATCACATCTCCAACATTTGGCTTGCAAGTTTGGATGCATACATGATAATTTTTTAGGATCTAAATGCCATTTATAAAACATTTTATAAAAATGTTCTCTTAAGTTTTGTGCTTGCGTAAATTTAACATTTGTAACCCAAATCTTTTCCCAAGTTTCTATCATCACTGAAAGGAATAGTACTTTTGAGGGGCCTGGATGCTCTAGTGATGCTAAGGGCTATACTGTACAAGTGTAATCATATCACACAGGTCTTGCCTGAAAAGTCATACCAAAGACCCATTCAATATGGTGAGAAATTGAACTTCATGCTGAATCAACTGTTGCCTGCATTAACAGGAGTTGTGTTAATGCAGGCAACAGTACAGGACTCAGCTCTCTCTGTTAGGCAACTAGTAGATGGAGCTGATAGGCTACTACAAGGCAATCAGAAGTGAAAAATTTGGTCAAAGAAGAAAACCACTCAATTATGGAATATTTCTACCAATCAGAAGCATTGAAATGTGGATGAGCAGAGACTTACTGACTAAAAGCAAATTCAAGCATTTCACCAATGCTGAATTGAAAGCAATTGGGGAAAAAATTCAAAATCCAGATTATTCAGAAATAATAATAACAACAACAATAACAACAACAATACCAAATTATAGAGTAAGCAACAAACAATAGAAAGTGAAGAGACAATTGATGTTAATGAAAAACAAGGACAAAATACCAACTTTGTTAAAGAACTGCAAGTATTATCAGTTAATCAAGAATAGGGAAATCAAGGACCAAATGAAAGAGCTGAAAGAAAATTGAATTAAATTAAGAAGAGAACTCTAAAACTGTGAAGAGTATTAATGAATACTCTGATTATTTAACAATAATCATTGTTAAAATGATTCCATCTGCAACATTGGTCCAAACAAAGTAGACAATGTATGTAACCACATATGAATTGGGGCTTAAAATACTAAGGAATGAAATTATTAAGAAAATATAAATGTGTTTGAAAAAGTGATTGGAATTGAAGAAAAAGAAAATTCACATAACTTTGAGCAATTTGAAGAATTTGAGGCAAAAAACTTGAAAAATAAGAAAATCAAAACTAATCTGTGGGTGAAGTAAAACCTGGAAAGTAAAGGAATTGCAAAAGCTATAAAACAATTGAAACAAACAGTCATGGCAATGTGACAATCGAATAATTCAGTTCCAGTAAAATTTGTAGTTTAGAGCAAATCAGCATCAATTCTATAAAACCCTTGAAAATAAAAAGGACTGACCACAAATAATGAACAGCCTGACAAAGATGACACCCTAAAATTATGGAAATGTTTGTGGAAAAACAACAGATGTCACAACAGGAATGCAATATGGATCAAGCAAGTTGAAAATACAGTGAAAGTACTGAGTGTGAAAGACTTTAGAATAACTGGAAAAAATAGTACAAAAGCAATCAGACAAGTACAAAAACTTGAGTGTTCCTGGAACAGATGAGCTTCATGGATTCTGCCTAAAATCATTAACATATCTACACTTGAGGTTGGCAGATAAGTTCAATAGGATTTTGTAAGTACTAGGAAACAAAAAATGGCTAACAACTGGTTGATGTTCCTAATTCAGAAGGAGAAGGGAACTGAGCCTGGAAACTACAGACAGATCACCTGTTTGTCAACAACATACAAGCTCTGACAAATCAAATTTACAGCTATTGGAAAAGAAATGATTTATTCCCTGTAGAACAAAATGGGTGTTGCAAAATTCTAGAGCCGGGATGGTGAACCTATGGCACACGTGCCACAGATGGCACGCGGAGCCATATCGGTGGGCACGCGAGCATTGCCCTAGCTCAGCTCCAGCACACAGGCACGCGCTGCCCAGCTGATTTTCAGGCCTTCCAGTCCCACCGGAAGCCAAGAAACAGGCCTTTTCTGGCCTCCGGAGACCTCGGGGGGGAGACATTTTTGCCCTCCCTGAGCTCCAAAAAAGCCTCTGGAGCCTGGGGAGGGTGAAAAAGAGGCCTACCATGCCATGGGTTTCGCACAGGGAGGGGGTCATGAGCACTTGCACGGAGTGCAATGAATTATAGGTGTGGGCACGCACACGCATGACCGCCCTGCGTTCCCCCCTCTTTTGGCACGCGACAGCAAAAAAGTTAGCCATCACTGTTCTAGAGGAACAAAGAACCAGTTATTAACTGAACAAATTGGTTTTAAAAAATTTGAAAAAAAACCCCAAATTTGTTTATGGCTTGGATAGATTATAAAAAGCATTCAGTTCTGTTTCAGATGGATTGAGAAATGTCTCAGACTGTTTGAAATCAGCAGAAACATTTGGCTATTTATGAATATTTCAATGAAGTTTCGGTGAACAAAGCTGACGGTTAATGGGGAAGAGTTAGAAGTTGAAATCAAATGTGTATTTTTCCAAGGTGACTCATTATCACCTTTACTCTTTATACTATCAATGGCCCTATTGTCAACAGTCTTGAACAAGACAAACTTGTGGGTATGAATTGGCCAAAAAAGAGTAAAAACTTCATGTTTATTCTACATGAATGATTTAAATTATTTGGAAAAACAAAGGCCGAATTAGATTCCTTATTTAACACCAGAAAAAAAAATTCAGTAAAGATAACGGAATGCAATTTGGCATCTATGAGCATGCAGTCATAGCCATAAAGGCATGTTATTGAAGACATTATCATATAGTTTAACAATGAAGATTTGAAAAAAGATGCAGCATCAAAAGAAGGCTACGAATATTTGGGAATATTTGAAGTTTCTGATTTATCAAATGAAAGAAAATATTTCTACAAATATTTTCTACAAACCAGATCATTTTGAAATTAAAGCTAAATGGGAACATTTCCATTTTAACAATTAATACCTGGATAGTCCCCGTTATGTGATATACAGCAGGAATGGTTGATTGGACCCAGGTGGAACTTGATAACTTAGATTGAAAGACAAGAAAACTAATTGTAAGATCGGCGCAGGAGAAGAAGACGCGACCAGCTCAGGTCAAGTCAGTGACTTTATTCAGCTCAAAGAACAAGACGAACGGCTGTGCTGCCGGAGCCCTTCTTATAGCGCTCCGGCAGACCAGCCGTCCAATGACAGTTACTTAAACTTCCCGCCGGTGGATTAACCCATCCCCGGACGGATGTCCTTATTTGGACATAACACTCCTCCCCCCTTAGTCAGAACATGTCCATCAGTTCAAATACGTTACGAAGTCACGCAGGTAGGTGGGTCGTTTGCTAGTCCTAGCAGACCTGCGCAGTTCACTCTGAGCTTCGCCGTTCCCCTGGGCGGACGGGGCTTTCGTCCTCTCTGGCTCCCGGACTTGGGTGCCCGGGATTCCGGCCGTCGAGTGAGTGGGCCCCATGCCTGCTCCTCCGGTCCCAACCTCTGGATTATCTGGCTGGTGCTGCTGGTCCTCCTCCTGCCCGGTCTCGTCGGAAACTTGTGATGGACATCACTCGGTGGGTGCTCTCGGCTGTCCGGTAAGTCCATCTGGGTTACTTTCCCTTTTTCCGGTTCCCGCCGTTGATGGGGTCTATACAGGTGTTGTTGGGACTTGCCTTGCGGGTCGGCCTGTTGTTTCTGCCATCCGACCTTGTCGGGGTGTCGCGCGGCTTCCCTGTCTGGTGGGCGTCAGTCGACCTCGCCGGGGTGTTGGTGGAGGTCTCCTTCGCTGGGGTGTCGCTGTTCACCCTCGCCCGGGCGTTGTGTGTTGGTCTCTCGTGGTTGTCCCCGGTCTACTGCTTTGCGGTAGAGGTCTCCCTCGCCGGGGTGTTGTAGACCGTCCTCGCTGGGGGTGTGTGAATCTCCCTTCTGGAGGTGTCCCCGGTCTACCTTGTTGCTGGGACACCAGTCTCTGGGGCTGTGGTGATAGGTGCCCTCCTCGCCGGGGTGGTGCTGGTCCCCCTCGCGATGCGGGTACCGGTCTACTTCCTCGGCCAGGGCCTGTTCAGCAACGCTGCCTTGGTACTGTCCTGCTTTGCCGGGGTGTCGCTGGCCCACCTCGAAGGGGTGTGGCAGGCCTACCTCGTCGGGCTGGTTTTGGCTCGATTCCTCGCCGGGGTGTTGCTGGCCCACCTCGCAGGGGTGTGGCAGGCCTACCTCGTCGGGCTGGTTTTCGCTCGATCCCCTCCACCTTTTCCGGAGCTGGTCGATGTGCCGTCGGCAGACCTGTCCATCTTCCAGCTCCACTCTGTAGGACTTCGGGCCGGTTGCGTTTTCTATCTCTCCCTTCAGCCATTTCGGAGACCCATGGAAATTCAACGCGAATACTGGGTCTCCTTTGCTGAATGCTCGGAGCGGGCGGCTGGCGGTGGCAGTCACATCTGGGCTGTACTGCGGGTGTAGTCGGTCTAAGGGTGACCTTAGCTTCCTCCCCATCAGCAGCTCTGCTGGGCTCTTCCACGTGGTGGCATGCGGGGTGATGTGCTGGGTAAGAAGGAAGTTGTCAATCCGTTCTTGCCAGTCCCCTGGTGCCATCTTGGTGAGTGCCTCCTTTGTGAGCCTCACCATTCTTTCAGCCTGCCCATTTCCGGCCGGCCTGTAGGGTGCGGTGAGGGCATGGCGGATGCCCAGTCTGGCCAGGAATTCTTGGCAGGGATCACATTTGGCCACCCACTCTTCAATGTCCTTGTCCAAGGATGGCCACCACACATAACTTCGAGCCAGCCCTTTCATCCGGACGATGCCAGGGTGCCCGTTGTGGAGCGTCTCTAGCGTCTTCCGTTGCAAGGCTGCAGGAATCAGCACTCGGTCTCCCCATAGCAAACAGCCCTTCATCGTGGACAGCTCCCTTTGCTTTCGTGCGAATAGGCTGTATTCGTCTGGGATTTTTTCGTGCGGCCAGCCTCGCAGGACCCAGGAGAGGACCCGTTTGAGTGTGGGGTCCCTCTGGGTGTGGGCTGCCACATCTGCCGATGTGACTGGGCAGTCACTGTCGTTGTCGATATGGAGGAGACTGATGGTGGGTGCGGGGTCTTCCACTGGTTCTTGTGATGGGCATCTACTTAAGGCATCTGCATTTCCGATGGATGAGCCGGGTCTGTGGATTAGTCTGTAGTCATACCCGGCTAGGAATATCGCCCAGCGTGTCATCCTGGGCGACATGTATGATGGGGTGGGTTTGTCCCCAGCTAACAGTCCCAGCAACGGTTTGTGGTCCATTACTATAGTGAAAGTCCTGCCATATAAATACTCGTGGAAGCGTTTTGTGCCTGCCACGATGGCCAAAGCTTCCTTGTCCAGCTGGCTGTAGTTTCTTTCGGTGCTGGACATGGTCTTGGAGAAGTATGCGATGGGGGCTTCTCCTCCATTTGGCAGCTGATGACCCAGGACTGCTCCAATCCCATAGGGTGATGCGTCACAGGTTAACAGTAATGGTAGGGTCTCGTTGTATTGGATTAACACACTGTCTGATGAGAGTAACCCCTTGACGGTTTTGAAAGCTGTTTCTTCTTCCTTCCCCCACCTCCACGGTACCGCTTTCCCCAGCAGGCGATGTAATGGTTCAGCAGCTGTGGCCTTCTGTTTGAGAAAAGCGCTATAGAAGTTCAACAGTCCCAAGAAGGCTTGAAGCTCCGTTTTGTTTTTGGGGGCTGGAGCTTCATGGATAGCTTTAACTTTTGACTTGGTGGGGTGTATGCCCGTGCTATCTATGAGATAGCCCAGGAACTTGACCTCCTGGACCCCGATGATACACTTATCTCTCCTTACTCTTAAACCCTTTTCCTTAAAGCGCTTCAAAACCTGTCTCAGACGCTCAAGCAATTGGGTTTTAGAGTGCCCAGAGATGAGGACATCATCAAAGTACGGCACCATCCCTGGAATGCCTTGGAGAAGGCGTTCCATCATCGATTGAAATATTCCAGGGGCTGCGCTGACTCCAAATTGGAGCCGGTTGCATTTAAATGCGCCCCTATGGGTGACTATTGTCTGCGCCTCCGCTGTTTTTTCATCGACTGGCAGCTGCTGGTAAGCCTGGGCCAGGTCCAGTTTGGCGAATAGTGATCCGTTCCCAAGTGAATGCAACAGATGTTGTACCACTGGGACCGGATATGCGCTCTGCTGTAAAGCTTTATTTATGGTAATTTTGTAATCAGCGCAGATGCGCACAGATCCATCATGCTTCATGGGGGTCACAATGGGCGTTTCCCATGCCGCATGATCGATTGGCTCCAACATGCCTTGGGCAATCAGCTTATCTAGCTGAGCATCTACTTTAGGCCTCAAGGCAAACGGAACCCTGCGGGGCTTGTGCCTAATTGGTGTAATCCCCTTATCTAAATTGAAGGAAATTGGTTTCCCCACAAATTTTCCCAGCTTACCGTCGAAGACTTCCTGGAACTCTTCGAGGAGTGAGTCGAGTTCGTCCCTTCTAATTTGATTGACCCCTTGAATTCTTAATCCTAAGGGCTGGAACCATTCCATGCCTAGCAGGGTTGGGCGGCTGTGGTCGACGACTGTGATGGGGAGTTCACCCTGGAATGCTCTGTAGGAGACGTGAATGGAGGTTCTTCCCAGTACTCCAATGGTGTTCCCCCCAAAGTCAATTAGTCTTGAGCGTAAGGGCTTTAGGTCCTTCTTCTGTATGCAGGGCTTCAGGCTCTTCAAACGTTTCCAGTCCATAATGGAGTAGATCGAGCCTGAATCTACCTCCATCTGGCAGGGAGTCCCCTCCACGTGCACGGTCACCAAGCACTTGGAGGTGGACTCATCCTCATCTGAGAAATGTATTGTCGTCTGGTGCACCGCTCTCCTCCGGTTTCCCTTGTTTCCTCCGCGTCTAGGTTGGTACGAGGATCGTCTAGATGACCTCGCGTTGTCTTCCCAATTTTCGCTACTACGGTAGCTGTAGGGTTCAGGGTCAGGGTCTGGTGCTCTGCAGGCCTCTGCGATGTGCCCCCTCTTGTTGCAGCGTCTGCAGGTGGCATCTCTCCATCTGCATTTTGCTCTGGGATGGTCCCCTTTGCAGCTGCCGCAATGCTCCCTCCAGTCCGATTTTTTCACGGTCTCTCGCCCCAGGGGTTTGGAAACCTTATGCACTTTAGATTCCTCCTCTGACTCCGATCCAGCTGTGGAGTCTTCGGTGGACGATGTCTGGGCGTTCCGAATCTTGTGGATGCCCTTGGCCCGGTGTAACGCAGCTGCGGCTTTCTCCGACGTTTCCGCGGCCGTGGCTTCCTCAATTACTTCCTTGAGCACAAGTTTCTTTTTGCCCAGGAATTTCTTTTGGAGCACCCTGTCCCTCATGCCAAAAACTAAGCGGTCAGCAATTGCATTGTCCACGTTATCAAAATCACAGCTGACCGCTAGCTGATGGAGGGATGCTACAAATTCTTTGATCGTCTCACCTTCCTTCTGCATCTTCTGTTGGAAGTTGAAATGGTTGGCCACCGGTGTTTCCGTCGGCGCATAGTGGTCTTGCAGGATGCGTTGGAGGTCGGCCCATGGTAAATCTTCGATGTCCCTGGGTGCCACGAGGTTGATCACCATCGCAAGGACCTCGGGGCCGCAGTGCGCCAGGAATATGCCCCTCTGTCGTTCGTCGTCGGCGTTCCTGATGTTGTTGCCCTTCAGGAATTGCCGGAATCTGACCATATAGTGTGGCCATATCTCCCTTCCTGGCTGGAAGGGAGTCAGCGTCAACAATGCGGACTCTGGGTTTGCCATTGTTGCGCTGTTCGGTGAGTGACTTCGCTCCGAGTGCTTTGTTCCGTCGATTTGCTTCGTGTCGCGAGGGTCGGCTCTGGTTCTTGGACCCTTCGTCGCCAGTGTAAGATCGGCGCAGGAGAAGAAGACGCGACCAGCTCAGGTCAAATCAGTGACTTTATTCAGCTCAAAGAACAAGACGAACGGCTGTGCTGCCGGAGCCCTTCTTATAGCGCTCCGGCAGACCAGCCGTCCAATGACAGTTACTTAAACTTCCCGCCGGTGGATTAACCCATCCCCGGACGGATGTCCTTATTTGGACATAACACTAATGACAATGCACTATGCTTTGCACCCATAAAGTGATATTGATTGGCTGTATTTGGCAAGAGTTGAAGTGGATAGAGGTCTTCTACAGCTAAAACAAACTATGCAGGGAAAAAAAGCATGGCCTGAACGACAACATTAAGAAAATCCAAGAACCCTTGCTGAAAGAAGTCAGTAAAAATGTATTTAATACACTGAAACTTAATATGTATGTATCATTCCATATCACTAAAGTAGGGATTTGTTTTCCAACCAACTTTCTAAAGAGTTAAGTCTAAAAATAGGTTTATAGGACAATATCTCCATAAAATAGATTATCACAACAATTCTCCCATTCCATTAGAGTAGAAAAGGAAGAAATTTTCAGTGAAATCCTCTTTGCATTTGCTTAGAAATAAATCCTTTGAGTGCAATGAGACCTGTTCCCTAATAAGAGTGTGTAGGACCATAGCTTTAGCCATAGGAAACTCCTATGTTATCAAATTTCCTACAAACCTATGTTTCTATAGTTAGGAAATAGTGCTATTGAGTTCATTCATTGAACATGCATGTAACTGCACTGTCACTAAATAAGGATGAGAAATGTAATAAAAAGTTATTACAAGATAGCTGAAAATAGCTGAAAAATATGGAATAAAGCAATTATATTGAGCGACAGGAACATCTGGTATGTTGAGGTCTGATATGGATTGCCCATTGTATGTTGTTGTTTTCTGCTTTTCTCAAAGAACACATGATAGCAACTACCAATATACTGATTAACAAGCAGGTATAGCCAAGCTCTATTGATACAGCATCTTGGAATGGGGAGAGAAGAAACCATATAATGGAGACCCCCTAAGATATTCATGTGGATTACTTTCCATACAAATTTCAAAATGGTACTTATGGAAATTACTGCTCTCCCTGTTAAACTTAAGAGTGTTTTTCACTTTAATTTATAGAACTTTGGTAAATTTATATAAAAGTACTTTTAAGATGACAACTTTTAAAATACAGTTTAATGGAAGATGTTCTTTTCTACTGAAAAGCCTGATGATGCTTTTTCACCTATATTTTGTTCTCCTTTTGTTGCAAATGAATCTATAGCAACTCTTTCTTTTTGACATGTAATTTAAAATTATAATGTCAGACAATAGACTCAGACTCCTAACTAATTTTTAGCGATGCAACTTTAATTGATATCATTGTAGTAGCATTACTTACACCCTTTACTGAAAAAAGTGAACTGATGTTACTCAGAGTTTAACTTTATCAGCATTATACTTCCTTGTTTTTACCCTTTGGACTCAAATAATTACCTTAGAGAATTTGTCTCTGATCTCTGCCTCTTAGCCTCTCAAAATTTGTCCTAAAATCAACTTCACGGGTTTATTCAAAAGAAATTAAAAAATCATGTCCAAAGCCCAGGAGATTAAAATATTTCTCCATTTCAATATTATAGATATAGATAAAGATGCTAATTTGTGGGGCTAATGGCTCACAATTTCCTCCCAATTTTCCATATTATTTAAATTATAATAAATGTGGAAATAGCTATGGAAATCCAGGACTTCAATGCAAAAGAATAAACAAGACTGGAGCAGATTTAAACCGAGAAATCAACACAATGTATAATACCACTCACTGCAAGAAAAAAATTGGTATATTATGGTTCCCTCTATAGTCTATGGAGCCCTGTCTAAGTTGAAGCACTTTCCATAAGATGGCCATTTCGGTTGCCAACCACAAGTATTAATAACATAATACATGACTATCTTTAAGGGGATGCAATCAGAAGTGCAATAAATACATCATTGGTCCCTAAAGTCTGAGTCTGTGGAAAATGCAGAAATGAAGCATCCTTGCTTTAGAAAATAACATTATTTCAAAACTGATTTCTGCCAGCATAAATCAAATGTGGACTTTAACACAGATTTCAGCTAGCTAAAACAGTCTCTGTTGTTCATAGAGGAATAGTTACTACACAGTGTTAGTGGCTGTAGTTCTCACAAACAGCTTCATAGCCATATGTCAGGGTCTTTGGTAAAAAAAATTCTTTAATTCTTGTCTATTCTTCTAAAGTGATTTAGAGGATTTTGGCAGCAATCTGAAAGATTACTGAAATCAACACTAAAGGTTTTTTTTTATTGTGGTTCTTAAATGCGGGCCAAAAATGATAAAATCAGTCACATTCATAAAGCATGGAGAGACTAGACAATTCTTTCTATAACTAGTTCTAGCATTTTGTCTAAAAAGAATCATTTTAACACCAACATGATAATCTAATTTCCTTCTTTCCTAGAGAGGTTAAAATACTATTCTTCTGTTCTCTGCCAGAAAGTAAATATTATATTTTCAGAGGAAAGATATTCTTCAGTCAAGTTCAGCTAAGCACCTCGCAAGGGTACTGTTTTGTGGTTTGATTCATTTATGAGCCAGGATCAGTAAATAAAGTAAACAAATAACATCTGTCCCATAACTTTGGAGGATACTAAGCAATTCCAGTGTCTGTGAGTCACTCATCTACTATAATGCAATTTCACAGTTGCTAGAAATGTTCCATATTCCTATGAAATGGACTGAAAATGTATGTTTTTCCTGCAGACTTTCTGGTGTGGATTAGTAATAGAGTTCATAAAGGCCGGAAGACATAAACCTTCTTTCAGTATGACTATACTCTTACTGAGTATATTGAGAAGACCTGATGGAGTGAGAATAATAGCTAATGGGAGTAGTGGATTCTGATATATGGTCTTAAAAATGTATTTATTTTATTTTAACAGGTTTTTTGATAGCACCATCAGGAGGAAAAAGAGAATAAAAGAACAAAAAGAAAACACAAAGAGATTTTTACAAGCTAGATATAACTGAATAAGAATTTTCAAAGGAACATTTCCTTAGTACTACAATGTAGCTGAAAACGTAATATGTTCACTGTGCTTACTTCAACAGTAACTTTTTCCTTCCTATATGTCTTGTTTTTGATACTATAAAAATAAAACCTTTCTTGTTAGGGCAATAAAGAAACAAATCAAGATAAATTTTAAAAAATCAATAAATCGTGGACCTCAGAGGATCCTGTAAACAGAACAGTGGGAAATATAAAGTGGGAAATTAAAAATATAAAAATCTAAGTTGGGCAACTTTGACTAGGGAAGATGAGAGTTGAAATCCAGTGCATCTGAAAGTCACCAAATTTGAGAGAGCTAAGTTACACCATTAGATATAATGAATATTAGAATATGAACTGGCTTTATAGAAGCCTAAAATAGTTGGTGCTATTTAAGGATACATGAAGAACTCATTCAGTCTTCACTTTTAAGACAATCAATTTAATTTGAATGAGACTACTGTGCAGACATTAACACCATTATTACTTCAATATTTCATCTTCTAATTGTATCATTCCATTTTTGGTAACAACAATAATTGTAGTTTTAGTGGATGCTAATGGCTTTGAATGGAACTGAACCATAAAGGCAAATTAGAAGTGCTGCTGGTGTTCATCCCTCTAGCTCAGGGGTTGGCAACTTGACAACCTGTGGACTTCAACCTGTGAAGCCCACAGGTCGTGAAGTTGCCAACCCTAGGCCTAGCAGCTCAGGGGTGTCAAACTGGTATCCCACGGGCTGGATGCATCATGCACAGGCCACGCCCACCCCAGCTTTTTGAAGGCAAAAAATGCCATGATACATCACGTGACATCAACGTGACACGGCGAGTTTGACACCTGTGGCCTAGCTGCTTAGCAGTGGTCCTTCACAAGCTCCTGGATATCATTTCAGAGCTGATGTTGAAGTTTTCAAGACTTCCAGTCTTGGATGATTCCATGTTCCAGAGGGAGGATCCAGTACATTGGTAAGGGGAATAATGAGAGTAATCATAGCTTCAATATTGATTCCGCTTTTACTTCACAGGAATTGGGATGTGATCTCCACAGGCAACACTTCAGTATCTGTCTTTTGATGTGGTCAAAGCACTTCTGTATTAAGTACAGGTACATTCCTGAAGCTTTTCTGATTAATTATTTTATTTTCTTGCATTATTTCTGATTTATTTCATGAGTGACAGTGTATGGAAGGAAATGTTAACACACACACACACATACAGACAATATATATTTTGAGTGAAAATACATTTACTATATAAACCATTTCTTAGAAAACTACAGATAGCCAAACATTTTTTTTCCTGGACTTAAAAAATATTTTAGGTCAATGCATAAGTAAGGCAAAATGAATGAAAACTGATATAGCTATTTTATAAATAATTTAGTCAGGAATACAATACAGTTGTAAAAAAATTTCCAAGACTAGTATTTTTTCCTTATCCCTTTTCCACATTATAATAAACGACCATTGAAAGATAGTCAAAATATTTTAAAACTATCTTCTGTTTTGCAATCTATGCCAATGCAAACAACATAATAATAGGTTATCAATATATGAGTAAATCAAGAGCTTGCAAAAATATCAGTTGATCACTATTAAACCTTGCTGCTTTCAAGATGGCCAATAGCCAAATATCCTAGACTCTGAAGATTCTATGAATCATGAGGAAACAAAATACAATGAATTAAACAAATGAATCTACTGCCATTCTTATCTAAGAGATCATGCATTTTTCTGCATAGATTTGTGTACATCCTTCTGATGGTTTGCATGAACAAAAATACAAAAACCCTTGTGCTACAACAGATGGTAAAAAATTTAAACCAATGCAAAAAGCCTCTGAACCCTTTCAAATCGGCTGTGTAATCTCCAGTGTAGCAAGATGGACTTGGAAGGATCCTTCTGAATCAACTTTGAGGAGTAAGGAGCCGAGTTATAGTTTTGTCCTTCCTTCCTCCATAGCCAGTTCAGCCAATGTTGGTTGGAAAAGAGGGGGTAGGTCCTGTGCTTCTGATTTGTGGCATACCTGGGGGAATCAAATTTATCACCCTCTTATTTAATTACAATGATGATACTCAGTTATACATTTCATTTCAGGCCTTGAGGTGATGAGGATTAGATGAGGAAGAACAAACTTAGACTCAGCACTAGTAAGACTCAATGGTGGTGAATGTTTGGGTATCCTGGTGCTGGGGACCTTATATTTTGGCCCTGAATGGGAATATGCTACTCCAATTGGCTATCTAGGCTCAGAGCTTCTTCTTAAAGTACGGGTCAAACCAGAGACCAGGAAGGCCTTGTGCAAGTTCATTGTATGTATGAGCTATACCATGGTTCCCATGTTCTGTAAGATCTTATCAAGTTGGCTTTCCTGGTCATGTCAATTAAGGAATGCTACCTACCCAAACCAAGAAAAGGATCCTTAACTATCATGACACCTGCCCTAAGGACCAGCATTGTCCTGGAAATTCATATAACCTCCCTTTTTTCCATTAACAGGGGAATAAAAACATGGCTGTTCCCCCAGACGTTAGAGTGATTAGAAAACCTTGGTGGCGGCTGATAGGAGAAAGAATTTTTTGTTGTTCCCTCTAGATGGTACTAAGGATTTTATTTTAAATGTTATTGTTTATATATTAAAGTGCTTAGAGTCACTGTAGTTGGACAGCCTAGAAATCAGATTGGTAAGAGAGATAAGATAGACTCTGAATCCTGCTGATGTGACTAGGGCTACTATATCTGGGCTTCTAAATTCCAGTTGACCTTTGGAAAGAAAGACTTTGCTGCCATCTAGCAATCCTGTTTCTTTTTCAGCTCAAATATAATAGGTATAAGCACAATAGCAAAATTATAATTAAAAGGTTTTCAAATGACTACAACAACAATATGCCATGAAACTGGTGATGGTTGAGTGTAAATGAAGAATTTATACAAACACCAAAACACTGGTAGCACTATGAGCATTATGTTAAATAATTCAGAAAGAAAAGATGCCTTGATGTCACATGGGAATAAAATGGTTAAACAGGAGTCAGGAGTTGGCAAGAATTCCTTCTGTCATTTGCTGTAGTGAATTTTCTTCCCGATGCAATAACAATAGTAGGCAAGAATTCTGATCATGGGTAAAAAAGGAAGGCAAGAGAGTTTCTAAATGGAAAAATTAATCAGCATTTTTTAGATGGGAAGATCATAAAAAATTATTTCATGATCTTCCCATCTAAAAATGCTGATACAATACAAACATCTATCTATTCAAACTAGACGCTGTGCAGAAAACACAGAGAAGACTTACTATATTAAAAGAGCAGAATCGGCAAACAAACAAAGGAAATGTGAGAAATCTCAGCAGTTCCTTCTTTGGCTCTTCTGGTCCAGATATAGCGATGACTGTACAGTATGTTATTGGAAAAGGGTGACCAAAACCTGATCTCAGAAAATTGAGATAGTAGGAAAAAGCATGGATTGTCCTGATGTATCAATGTTTGTATTAGCCTTTTAAAATGAATGAGCCAAAACCAAGTTCAAAAAAATTGTACTAGTATACACGTATCCTTGGAAATGTCTAGATCTTGTCTCCCCAAACAAAATGTCAACTTAATTGAAGACTAAAATTATATAAGGACAATTTACACTGAAAGTACAAGAAATGTTTGACTTCTGTTCCTTCAATCACAATGACATGGTTCAGAGTAATGCAGGTGAGTTCCTATTCTGCTTTGTACAAATCAACATTTACCTGGCAGCAGAGATATAGGAAAAAAATCCTGCTAGGTAATCGCTATTGTAGTTCTACCTTCTCCAATAACTTCTCTAAATGGTGGCAGGCTACTGGGTGTTTTATGAAAAAGCCAGGTGCTGCACTATGATTCAGGTGAAGTGCTGACTGATAGCAGGTGTTCCAGTGTTTTGATCCCTAGTTAAAGCAATATTATTTTCAAACCAGGATTATAGGATAGAAAAAGAGGAGCCAGGTGGAACAGCTTTCTCTCAGGAGAACACTGCAGTCTTGTAAATATAATTGAGACTCTATTGCATCTGTATATAATGAAGTATATCCTCTACTCCCTTAATATCAGCCACTGCTGCTAACAATCTGCAATAACCCTCCTTTCTCTAACAGATTTTTTTAAAGGCTTAGTGGATGACGCAGGACAGAATGGTGCTCAGGGAGCAATTGGTACCGAAACCAGAAGCAGCTGGCCATGCTATAAAAAGGCAGGATTCATAAGAAACATAACTGTTTATGCAGTTTTACAATGCATTATATAATAGATTGCAATCTTATTCTTGCAAACTATCTTTTGTTGCCATTTAAGTGACAAAGTGCAGGCATTCCATGCAGAGCAGTGTCATTAATAATAATGGTAAAATCTATATCTTTTAAAGTCATTTATCACCATTTTCCTAGAGCGGGCTGTATAGTGTTATTCTGCTTTGCTAGCAAAAGTCTTACTATTAAAAGTAGCCTTGTCCTAGAGTATAAATCATTGGGAATGAAAAATTAGCATCCCATGCTTATTTTTAGATAAGATACGGTACAGAGCAGATTAACAACATTAATGTATGGGTTACAGTAAAATTAGAGCATTTTATCTTCCTTTCCCATTTCAGTTACAACTGGTTATAAGAAAGCCTACTTCCAATGGGACAGCTGATGAATTAAAGCAGGGGTACCCCTTGTTTTTTTCTGCAGGGAATGATACACCTTAAAAAGTAAAGTTAAGGGTTAAGCAAACTGAAAGGGTAGGGCTGTATAAAGAGATTTTCTTGCCAGAAGTAGACTGGGGGGGGGGAACCCTCTGTCCTTATTGAGTCCATTCAAGATATAGCTAAATTATTTTGACCACAAAGCAGAAAATGTCATAATCTCTGTTTGGCAGTAAGAACAAACAGAGCAATTCTCCTACATGACACCCAAAGTCTGCTGCTAGAGGCCACTTCACACTGCCTGTTGGTAAAGCAAGCCTATACTGAAACAACATGATGGCCTCTTTGGCGAGAAAATTGAATAGACTTCTTTTATGTCTGCCAGATGATCTCCCTTGGCAGGGTAATTTCCTACAGGCATCTCGACAACATTAGACCAGATCTAAACAGTGCCGCTAGGCCTTAGCATAGGAAGTGAAGTGTAATGTTGCCATGTGTGTTGGTTGCTTTACTTTTATCTTTTATGCATACCATTGATCCCTAGCAGCTAAATGAGTGGGTGGGTACATGTTTACTTTTGATTGCCCTGTGAAACATAGGTAGAGGTTTGCTTATTTGTCTTTTGTTTCCATAGCATGACTAAGTACAAAATTCCTCTGCTTGGATAAGCTAATTATTCCCTTCCCATGCTTAAGTTCAGACATTTTCAGGCAAATAAAAAGAAGCAGAGAGTTAGATGGCCTCAGTAAAATTAGTCTATTAGGCTGGTGCAAATGGCTTTTTGTTAAGGTGCATAGAACTAGCATAGCATTTATCTACTGAACAGGAAGGTTCAACAATTACAGACACATGTTATTTATACAGCAAATATCTCAAAATATATGGTATCGTATGTTACATATGGATGTAATATTATAAACTTGGCACAAGTCACACTTAATTCTTACTAAGGATTTGAGCCAGTTATCCTAGATTGTTACATTCAGTAGGGCTCTAGCCAGGGATGGGTTCTACTTACCTTTACTACCGGTTCGCATTGTGCATGCGCAGATCACTTCTGATGACATCCGGGTAAGTGGGTGGAGCCACCCGCTGGTTTTACTACCGGTTCTTGCGAACCGGTCCGAACCGGGGGGCAACCCACCACTGGCTTTAGCATGCCTTTCTCTTTATTGCAGATACCGGTTGCAATCCTGATTGAACTAAAAGTGCTTAAATTATTTTGTCAAATAATTTGAAAAGTTTGAAAATGACATGTAGAGATCTAAATTCTGCACTTAAGCACAAAACCAGTGTAAAGCCCTTGGAATTTGTCACTAAACCACAGTAACGTTTTTGGTTTCACAATTTTTTCTTATGGAAGTTAGATAAAGGCTGTCCTAAAAAATTGATTGTATATTGTGCATTAACTGTGTAAGAAAAATTGGAATATACATATTGCATGAATTACTTAGTTTAAGGAAATTTGCACTATGTTATTTCTGGTGATGGAAAAGGAAAAACATATATCTGGGTCTTGAAGGCTTCATCCACCACAATGTAACCTTTTTCAACCTTTTTCAGCAATGCCTCTGACATCTGAAATATCATGGAAGTTCCAAGTGTATCTACTTGTAGAGCCCAATGTCTGTCCCCAATGATTCTGGCTGTCCTACCAGCTCTTCTCTGTGAGGTCCACATAATTGGTGTTATGAGCTTCCAATGTTAGGCATTGGAAGGCAATGTCCTAGCTATCACTATGGACTCTGCCCATGTGTCATTGTGACTTCAGAAAACCTGCATGATTTTATTGGCAAAATGCTGTGCAATTGGTCACAGCTGCCAAGTTGAAGAGCTTCCTGTTGAGCCCTCCCCAGGAAAAAGTTTGTTGCCATAAATAAACAACAGTTGCCAATCCAGTAAAGGAGGAAAAACACGCTCTGCCTCCCATATTGCCATGGTGTTGGCCAAAACATGGGCATGCATCTGTGCTCAGTTAGATTCACTTCTCATCTTCCTTCATTGGTGCTCCAAACCTTATTTCTGGTGCTTTATTTTAATCAAGTATATTCAATATCATGGCATGTTATATTAGAAGCTATTTTACTACTGCCTAATTTAGGATTTTGCCCTCAGACATAATGGAAGTGGTCTCATTGCTGCCTGCACCAAGTTGCCAAACTAATCTTCGTTATATATTGTATTTATAGCACAGGCAAAATAATTTTTAGAAATTGGTGACTAGTGTTACTGGAAGGTGGAACAATTATATTCCTGCAAATATCCAAAGGTCTGAAGCCCTATGAATCATTGGTCTAGCACCTGCCACATAAAAGTTACTTTGACAATTTCAGCACCAGTTTCCTAACAAGAACCTGCTCTTTGGAGAAATGAATTTTTCCAGGTAAAGAATCTCCAATGCTACAATTCTATCTTGCTTTATATTCTGCTTAAATGCAGAGCCAAGCCTGCAGTGCTGAAATTGACTCAGCCATTAAATAAGTAAAGCTCCCAATAGGCAACTAAATGAAAGCTCTGTTTGGGTAGAGGTTTATTCCAACAATTTATTAACAAAGAATGCCAGAATATAGCCCTCAAGCTTAGTCCATTGCAAGTTACAGGCACATTTAAAAACTGAACATCATAGTAATGTCCTATTACTATGCACAGAGTGCAGAGAGGAACCTGCTCCACTGTATATCAAGGGGGGCTGTGGGGAGAGGGTTTCCTCTTTTAAATTCTTGGGAGTGTTTATTAGTTAAGATCTCACCTGGAAAAACAATACGTCTCTGGTGATTATTAGGGCTCAATAGAGACTTAATTTCCTTAAAGTCCTGTGGAAAAATCAGGTGGAACAACGGCTGATGACCACTTTCTGTCAGTCTACGATAGAAAGTATCCTTACATACTGTATAACAGTATGATATGCTGGTTTAACAGCTGTGGATAGGAAGGCACTACAGAGAATGATTAATTTGGCACAAGAAACCATTGGTTGCCCCCTAACACCACTGGATGACATCGCCAGGTCTCGTTGTTTCAGCAGAGTAAGGAAGATACTTAGGGATGATTCACATCCTGGTCAGTGTCTTTTTTCACTTTTACCATCGGGCAGAAGTATAGCCAGCCGGACCAACAGGTTTAAAAACAGCTTTTATCCATGGGCTGTCAGACTCCTAAATGCAACTATAATCACTCCATGCATACATGGAAACATATGACTGGTTTCTCCCTAATTACTTGTATAAGGACCATTTTCTATATTATTCATGTTGTTTTATATTTTGTTATAGATTGCACCAGTAGAGGCTAAATCAATTTCATTGTATATATGTACAATGACAATAAAGGTTGTTGTTATTTTATTCTTTTCCTAATTCTCATTCATTTTAATATAACTTGCCCAAGAGAAGTTGTGAATTGTGCTGAAGGCAATTCTAAATACCTGAATGTACTGTCAAAGATTCGTGTTTTGTGTGGGAGAATACATGTTCTCTGAGAATTTTGGATTAAGCACATTTTAATTCTTTTACAAGTAGTTGTCATATCATTCATTTAGTGACTGTTCAAAGTTACAGTGGCACTGAAAAGTGACTTACAACTGGTCCTCATACGTATGACCATAAGAGCATCTCCATAGTCACATGATCAAAATTCAGATGGTTGGAACCAACATGTATTCATGATTCCATCCCAGGGTCATGTGATTAGTTTTGTGATCTTCCCAGCCAGCTTCCAAAAAGTGAAGTCAACGTTATAAAATGAGGCACAAGTCACTTAATAACTACCTTGCTTAGCAAAGCAAATTTTTGTCCCAATTTGAGTCATAAGTCTAGGATTATGTGTGTGTGGTTTAAATTAAATTAAATTAATTTAAATTAATTTATTAAATTAATAAATAAATTAAATTAATAAATTTATTAAATTAAATTAAAAAGAACCAGAAGGTGATACTGGTAGAAACATAACACTAAATAACCAGGTCATATAGTTTGGTCATATAGAGAGAACAGGATGAAGGGAATAGAAAGAAAGGAATTCCTTAGAAGTTGTCATTAGAGAGAGCTGTTGGGTCCTTAGAAAGAAAGAGATGAGAAGCTTAAAGCAAATGAAACAGTGAATTTAATGACCATGCAGAGGAAGATTATGTGACTGAATGAGTTTGGATAAACTGTTGTTGCTGTGTGTTCATTATTCAGTTTTTAAGCTCAGTGGCTAACACGCTGAGCTTGTAAATTGCAAAGTCGGCAGTTCAGTGGTTCGAATCCCTAGTGCCGCGTAATGGGGTGAGCTCCCGTTACTTGTCCCAGCTTCTGCCAACCTAGCAGTTCGAAACCACGTAAAAAATGCAAGAAGAAAAATAGGGACCACCTTTGGTGGGAAGGTAACAGCATTCCGTGTGCCTTTGGCGTTTAGTCATGCCGGCCACATGACCATGGGGATGTCTTTGGCCAATGCTGGCTCTTTGGCTTTGAAACGGAGATGAGCACTGCCTCCTAGAGTCGGGAACGACTAACACATATGTGCAAGGGGAGCCTTTACCTTTACCTTTATATCACAAAAGCATGACAGAACAGTTGAAATGTAATAGATTTCCAAAGAGAGAGCAGATGAAAATAGTGATGGCAGAAGATAAAAAAATATGACATTAAAAAATACCTCAAGTATCATTCAATGCACCAGCAAATGGGCTTTATAGGATATCTAATTCACAGCAACCTTGGTGTCAAGAGAACATACAGCAATTTTTGTAAGTTGATGTTATCAAGGCAAAGGCTCTTGAAGCTTAACCAGTTTGCAGTTGATGAAGAATCCCACACAGAGGGAGGGGGGAATCATGCGGTAGAAAAGGCCAATATTGCATTCTGAGCATGGAAATTAAAAAATGTTACATTTTTTAACAATAGAGTGACACGTTTCCCAGAGATCAGTTCATGCAGCCATTAAATGATAGTAAGCCAGATATTTGACTAGTACATCATCCATTCAGCAAAAGGCCCATGCTTCCCAAAAGCAGCATTAGCTGTAGTCAGATAAGTGATTCACTAAAAAGGTCAGGTTCCCTCAAATTTTTGGTGATGAAATGGACACATTTATTTATTTATTTATTTATTTATTTATTTTTATTTATATTTATATTTATAAGCCGTCCTTCTCCGGAGACTCAGGGCGGCTTACAATGCGCTAAGCAATAGCCTTCATACTTTTGTATATTTATACAAAGTCAGCTTATTACCCCCACAAACTGGGTCCTCATTTAACCCACCTTAGAAAGGATGGAAGGCTGAGTCAACCTTGAGCCTGGTGAGATTAGAACTCGCAGTAATTGCAGGCAGCTGGATGTTAAATGCTGCCTTAATAGGAGGCATTAGCCTGCTACGCCACTCAGGCTCCATATTTATGTTGTTTTCTTGGCTATAATAATGCCTTTTTCTGGGGAGTATGGATTAGTTGTTCTGTAGGTAGATAATAGCTAATTGTGGCTAGTTTGCCTTTGCTAAAGTTCATGGAAGGCACTATAAGCTACAGATGTTAGTACTGTCTGCAATTTTGGATCTAAAAGTGTCACAGATACATATTCATTCTTGAGAAGAAGTGGATATGCAATTATACCCACAACAATCAATAAACTTCTTTGATGTAATAAGCTTTAAGAAGTCACATTTCATATGCCTTGGTACTTAATTTATTACTATTCAAAGTGAGTATGTATGAATTTATTTCTATGCAATCTCATTTATCTGGAAGTCTAACTGTGCTTCAAATTAATAAGAACTAATTTTTTATCATTAGGAAACTGGTAGAGTGCCTATTTTCATCACTTTAAAAGCTGATATTTCAACATTTATCCTGCAAACCTCTATTTTCAAAGCATTATTTTGAGATCTGTAGAATTGCACTGCAACATTTGAAACTTTATAGATAATTTTCCACATTGCCAATTTTTTGTACTTGCTTTCATTTCCCAAACATGATATGAGAGAATATGAGTTGTTTATTGCATTCATGTCCCTTTTTTGTGTGTGTTCGCAGAAGTGTGTTTACCCCCTCTACAGGCTGTGGATGATGGTGCAAGGGAGATATTCTCAATCTCCAATGCTTAGAAACATTGGCAGTTGTTATTGCCTTTCTTTTTTGGGGGGCGGGGGCGAGGCGGGGAAGGATGCCCTAATGAATAAGTCATTCAAATATCAATGACCTTGAATTCTAGTGAATTGCTCATCATCTTAGAAGTACAATTTCTAGCCCTTAAAAAATCAAGTTTGAATGGTATTGCAGGTGTAATATCAGAAGTCAGAAATATCGCTGATTGCATGTTCAGTTGCAAAAAATATGACTTTAATGCTCCCCATCTTTTGCAGAAGCAGAATAAGAACACATCCACATGTTTTGTTAATTAAACAAATTAAGTTTATTCTAGAATAAAACAGAAGGACAGAATAATTTAGATTTCATAAACAGAATGTACAACAGTAACAATGAATCTCCTTTTGATAAATAGCTACCAATGGCAAGATCCATACTTATCAAGTGTACCCAATGCCTTGTGCTTAGCCATGGGTTTTTCTCTTAAAAGATCCTTGTCCTGCCAATATGATTATGTGGTTAGTATTTAGATGGGAGATTACTAAGAAATTGCAGAATTTTCTGGCTAGATAGGGAGGTGTAAATTATTTCCATATTGCTGTCAAAGAAATGTCATAGAAATATTCAGAGAAGTCATAAGAAAGACACCTTTACATTTTACCTTTTCTCATGTCATAAACAACTTTAGGTATTTTTCAAAATAAACACACACAGTAGTGCTCAACAGGAAGAGTAGGATTCTAGATTGGTAGTTTGAAAACTCTGCATTATTTTATCCATTTAAAATTTATTATATCTTAAAGAACATAATATACCTTCAAGGCAGTGCCCAAGATAAAATGCAGCACAAAAAATGTATTAAATAATTAATCTAAACCATCTGTACCTATTTTATGTTCTGCTTATACCATAGATACACATAATGTTCAAACACTGTGCTACTGTGTAGATATTGTTTTGCAAACCTCAACTTTTACAAATAAAAAAAATGTATGAAACATAACTTGGGCAGCTGAAATTGAAGATTTGTGGATAGGTGAAATAGCACTGACATTTTCAGATGTATTGCTTCTTGGAATATTTCAAGGTTTAGAATAGTCAATTTCAATTTCATTTATGAAGACAAGAGTAACAAAACAGAAAAGTTATCATTACCATTAAGGAAACAATGGGGCAATTATGTGCTCTTTGATCTTTTCTATGACAGTTGACAAGATTAGCAAGGCTTTAGGAATTTATATATTTAGATATATTTTAATGTTGATATTTTTTGTGGACATTAAGGATAGCTGCTGAATGTTATATCACAACTTTTGTTGTCAGGAGAAATGCAAAGATGGACTGCTACATACAATTCCAGAATGAAAGGGAATATATAAACCCAAAGAATAAAAGCAAATGTTCTATATTAACTACAGCAACATTTCTCAAACTTTTTTCTCTCAGAACCCCTTCACACTTTTAAAAATATTAGAGGATCACAAAAAAGCTTTGTTTTTATGGGTTACATTTATTGATATTTACTGTATTCAAAATACAGGAGCCTGAGTGGCGTAGCAGGCTAATGCCTCCTATTAAGGGGGCATTTAACATCCAGCTGCCTGCAATTACTGCGAGTTCTAATCTCACCAGGCTCAAGGTTGACTCAGCCTTCCATCCTTTCTAAGGTGGGTTAAATGAGGACCCAGTTTGTGGGGGTAATAAGCTGACTTTGTATAAATATACAAAAGTATGAAGGCTATTGCTTAGCGCATTGTAAGCTGCCCTGAGTCTCCGGAGAAGGGCGGCCTATAAATATAAATAAAATAAATAAATAAATAAAATTGATGCCTTTTCTGCTATTGTTTTTCATACCGTTTCCCCCAAAATAAGACATCTCCTGATAATAAGCCCAATCAGGCTTTTGAGCGCATGCACTAAAATAAGCCCACCTCCTCGAAAATAAGCCCGTCCTGAAAATATTTATGAGCATGTGCAGCTGGTCCCCGCCATTTCCTCTGATTTCCTCCATGCGCCCAAAAATAATAAGACCTCCCCGAAACTAAGCCAAGCACTTATTTCGGGGTTCAAAAAAATATAAGGCAGGATCTCATTTTCGGGGAAACACGGTAATTATTTGCTGAGATTTTAATATAGTATTGTTTTTTAACATAAACTGGCAAATAATTTTGATTTCCCTGACCTGCTGATAATTTCTTGGGAATCCCCAAGGGTCTTTAACCACAGTCTTTAACAAACACTGAACTATAGTGGTTCAATGTGCCAACACACCAATATGGCACATAAATAAATTCTATACTGTTTATTAAACATCGGAAGTGCAGTAATATTTCATCTCTAGATGTGAAGCACTAAAACATGTAGTTATGATGATATATTAACTTTCAGTCTCAATTTACTTGGGGATGAGCAATTTAAATGCACTTTATTAATAAGGTAAAGAGCCTGGAAGATAGGATATCAAAAAGCCACACACCTCTATGAAGTGGAAACACGGAAGAATCATTGTTATATCAAGGCGTTAGGACATATTTTGATTTTCCTTCATCTTAAGAAAAGTCTAAAGTTTAGATCTCATTCTGAGCTAGCCTGCTTATTTTCCACGTTTGCTTTCTGAACAAAGGAGCAGGAGAGGAATCTTCACATAGCTTCAAAGCTTTTCCCACTGTGAAAGTCTCAGACTTTCAATTCCTATCCCAGGGTCATGTGCCAGCCAGCCAAGGTCAGGCACATGACCCTGGAATAGGAATCGAAATACAGATTGTTGGGAACAATATGCTGACTCTGTAAACCGCTTAGAGAGGGCTGTAAAGCACTGTGAAGCAGCATATAAGTCTAAGTGTTGTTGTTGTTATTATTAATACTAAAGCTTAAAATCACTTTATTTACTGGTATGCTTATTGTCTCTGGATCCAAAAGGACCATTTGCTTGGGCATCTGATCACTACCCTGACACTTGGCAAAACACACTATCATGACATTTCTGAATAAACTTTTTTTAATTTCTCCTTTTTGGTTCTTTATTGTAGTATTTATAACTTGTACATTGCAATAGGCTAAAAACTAAAAGTAACATTTTGAGTTAATAAAAATGTTGTTTTATATTAACCAGTTTGAGCTGTCTGGATAAGCACAAAAACCAGAAAATGTTCTGTAGTACCACCACAGTATCTGAATACCCTCTTCTGGAAAACATGGCAAGCCCATTGCTAGATTTTAAGAAATCCGTAAGTAGGGCTTCTGGTGGTACCGCAGGCGCTGAAGACGCTCCCTGGGGAGCGCCAGACTCGCGATCTTGTAAAAGCCGCTAGAACAGTGAAAATCAGCTGTCTAGCGGCTTGAAAACTCTCTCCCCAGACAAAGGGGAGAGAGGAGAGCAGACAGGTATAGATAGAGCCCCCCCAAGAGCCCCAGGAATGATTCTGGCGCTTGAAGGGTGAGGGCTCCCTGGAAAGCCCGTCAGAGCTCCGGATCCGGGACGGATTATGCAGAGCAAGACGCCGCAACCACTCCTACAAACAATGATTTGAATTAACATTGGAACTGAAGCAAGCAGACAAAGACAGGAGAAACAGACTTGCAAGTATTCTAATTTTAACTCCAAATGTGTATTAATTCCTTCTGAAATACTAAGTGAAGAAAGTGCAAGATGGCGATTGAGCTTTAATGGCGCGTGGAAAGTGAAAGTTAACAAGTTACAAGGAAAGCCTCGTCTAGCGCCAGCAGCCCCAGTTTAAATTTGGATACTTTTGTATCGAAAGACAGAAGATATTAAACTGAAAAAGATTGCAGTGGTGGCTTTAGAAAAGAAAAAAAAATGACTGATATTATTTAAGGATTGGAAACTTTTGGAACTGGTGTACTTGAATACTGATTGAAACTAAATTGAAGCTCAAATATGGCTTCACAACAAAGAAAGACTGCTGTTCCTAAAAGTCAAATGTCTAAACTGCAATCTTTCTCTGCTCCAACGGGATTACAAATAGTAACATATGAAATGTTGCTGGAAGACCTTAGTGCTACAGAGGAAAGAATTGCTGCTGTGATTAAAAGTAAAAAGCAGATTGTTTCTGATGAGATGGTTGAAATTAAAGAGTTTATTCAAACTCCAAAGCAGCAAACTGGAGAGGATATGGGATTACAAATAGTAACATTTGAAATGTTCCTGGAAGCCCTTAGTGCTACAGAGGAAAGAATTGCAGCTGTGATTGAAGGTAAAATGCAGATTGTTGCTGATGCGATGGCTGAAACTAAAGAGTTTGTTCAAACTCCAAAGAAGCAAACTAGAGAAGATATGGCTGTGGAAGTTCAAAGTCAGGCAAGCCATATTGAACCATCGGAGGAGAAAGTGAAAGAAATTGAGCAACTGGATGGAAATCTGGAGGATACATTGGGAAAACCTCAGAATACGATGAGAGCAGAGTCAGATGTAATGACACAATATAGAGACATGGAATTTGCTTCGAAAATGAGAGGTTTGAAGGAAAATAAGCAAGAGAATTTGAAAGACTCTTGCTGAGGCATTTGCTCAGATAATGGAAGATCAAAAAGTAAATTTTGAATGGCAATCTGACAAAGCTTATTGTTTCAATTTTTGGGTTGCTAGACAGAAATTTTTATTAAAAGAGCCGTTTACTACAAAAATTTGCAGTTGGAAATGGGGAATCATTTAAGGAATTATTTATTAATATATAACTTGCAGGAGATGTACCCCCATTCTGGAGGATAGCTTTTACCCCTTTTTTCTTGTGATTCCAAAGGATAATTATATTATTATTGAATACAGATTATAAGATTTTGGTTAAAATATTAGCAAAGAGGTTAATGATAGTTACATAATAAATGATTTAAAATGTATAAACCGGGTTTATCAACAATAGATAAATGAAGACTAATGTAAGGCAAGTTGTTAACCTACTAGAATTTTTGGGGAAGAATAACCAAGTCCCTGCGGTGCTAATAATTTTTGAGGTAAAGAAAATATTTGGTTGACTGAACTGACTTTTTTTTTTATTGAAAACAATAGAAGAAATGTACGACTTGGGAATTTTTGCCACGTAAAATACATGGGTTGGATAAAATAAAGGGAGCATTCGCAGACGATTTGGTTGTTACTTTAACTCAATTATGACAGTTGGTTGAAGGTTTAATGGATATAATTAATTAATATGGACAAGTATTAAGGTAATGAAGAAGACAAATGTATCTTATAATTTTTATTGATGGGTATATTCACAGATTGTATGGTTATAGAGATTAAGCTGATTTGAATTTAATAACACTAGCCAGACGCCGGGTGGAGTTGTATATGAAGAAGGAAGATTTACTTATTATTGAAGAAAGTACTGAATCTAGCAGAGATGACAAACCTAAGTATATGTGAAGGACTATTTAAATGAAAAAAGATATATTGGAATGGAGAAGATGGACTGACTATATTCAAAACAAGTATTGGACTAAAAAGCTTTAAATAAGTTTGTAAAAGAAAACAGAGTTATTTTGGAGTTAAAGACCAAGAGAAGTTGGGAGTCTACAATAGTTAGAATATTTTAGCTTATGTTTGTTAAATGCTATACCCTGTATTTGTTCTGGGAAGTCTGGGGAGGGGGGAGGGGGGTTGGGAGGGGGAGGGGGGAGGAGAGAGAAGGGGTGGGTGGAGGAGGGATGGGAGGGGGAGGAGGGAGGGGGAAAAATGGCTGTAAAAAACTTTAATAAAAAAAAAATCCGTAAGTACTTGCATTGCAGCCTATATTGGGAAATTACATAGAGCTGTGTTGTATCAAATACTGATTGGCTACTATAATTTCTAAATTTTGTTTTAATGCTACCCTACCTTACCGATATTTTAAACTATTGAATGCTTTTACTCAGTTGTATTTTGCTATTGGTATTGCACACATTGGCTTCTCTATTGGAGTATATAACCTGAAAACAAAAGTAGAAATCTATAAATTAATAATGAAGTTATATATGTAATACAATATACTATGTGTTATCAATAATGTTTTAAACTTGTGCTGAGAGTATATTTACATCCTATTTGTCAAATTATCCTCTAAATAGTTTTAAATAGATAGACATGAATGTAGAGGAATTTTTAGCCCTTTTTTGCAAGATGAAACTTTTACAAAACATCCAAAAATGGTTTTTGAAAGTTCTTGCAATTTCAAGTTATTTTTTTATGGCAGAATGAGCAAGTAGACTGCAGCTTCACCAGTAAAAATACAAAGCTCTAATAACCATGTGAATGTCATTCTTTCAATATGAAACCAAAGTGACTTGCATATCTTTTATTCTCATTTTTTTATTTTGTAGAAAGTCAGCACTCACCCTCCTAGAAGAATGAAATATTTTGAGGAATATTAAAAAAGGCTGAATATTATATTTCCTTAAATTCCTGAATGCGAGCACATGTTTATTGGACCCGTGCCCTTCCTGGCTAGTGCTGGCTACCCGGGAAGTTACATGTAGCTGGTTCCAGAGAATTATTAATGCTTCTCTGTGCAAGGGATTCTTACCTCCCGCCTTGGAAGAAGCGGTGTTGAGAGCTCTCCTTAAGAAGCCCTCTCTGGATCCGGCTGTTTTAGCAAACTACCGTCCAGTCTCCAAACTTCGCTTTTTAGCGAAAGTTGTCGAAAGTGTGGTGGCACGACAGCTCCCACAATACCTGGATGAAGCTGTCTATCTAGACTTGTTCCAATCCGGCTTCAGGCCTGGATACAGCACAAGAAACAGCATTGGTCGCGTTGGTTGATGATCTCTGGAGGACTTGGGATAAGGGATGTTCCTCTATCCTGGTCCTATTAGATCTCTCAGTGGCTTTTGATACCATTGATCATGTTATCATGCTCCACCGGTTGGAGGGGCTGGGAGTGGGAGGCACCGTATTACGTATCATCCTACCTCTCTGACAGATCGCAGTCAGTGTTGACAGGTGGATAGAGTCTCGAGGCCCCTTACTTGTGGGGTGCCACAGGGGTCGGTCCTCTCGCCTCTCCTGTTTAACATTTATTTGAAGCCATTGGGGGAGATCACCTGTGGTTTTGGGTGCAATGTCATCTGTACGCTGATGACACTCAGCTGTACATCTCCACCACAAACCACCCCAATGATGCCCTTGAAGTGATGTCCCGGTGCCTTGAGGCTGTATGGGTTTGGATGGGGAGAAACAGGCTTCGACTCAACCCTTCCAAGACTGAGTGGCTGTGGCTGCCGGCGTCCTGGTACAGCCAGTTAGTTCCATCACTAACTATTGGGGACGAGTCATTGACCCCCGCAGAGAAAGCTCGCAATTTAGGCATCCTCCTGGATACACGACTCATATAACAGCCGTGGCCAGATCATATAACAGCCGTGACCAGAGGGGCTTTCATTCAGGTTCGCCTGACTCGCCAATTGCGTCCCTTTCTAGACCGGGACTCCTTACGCACAGTCACTCAAGCTCTCATTTCCCAACTTGACTACTACAATGCTCTCTACATGGAGCTCCCCTTGAAGTGCACCCGGAAGCTCCAACTGGTCCAGAATCCGGCTGCGCGAGTAATTATGGGAGCAACATGGCGTTCACATGTAACACCTCTTCTATGCGAGCTGCACTGGCTTCCGGTGGCCTTCCAAGTGCGCTTCAAGGTGTTGGTCCTTACCTTTAAAGTGCTCCATGGCTTAGAACCTGAGTACTTACGAGATAACCTCCCACCAACCAATACGCTCTCACACAGTAGGCCTACTCATAGTACCATCATTAAAACAATGTCATCTAATAGTTCCAAGAGAGAGAGCCTTCTCTGTGGAGGCACCTATTCTTTGGAACAAAATACCCCCTGGGATACGAATAATCCCAGATCTTTGCACTTTCCGACATGCCCTGAAGACCTTTCTGTTTCAACAAGCAGGGCTAGCATAAACACCTAAATTCTATGCCAAGGTCTTACCAGATACACCAATTTGACTCAATTTATTACTGTTTATTTTAAAAAAAATTATTATATGTATATGAAATCTTAATCTGTTCACCGTCCTGAGTCCTTCAGGAGAAGGGCGGTATAGAAATTTAATCAAGCAAGCAAGCAATAAATAAATGAATGAAAAATGGAGAAACATGTTTTTTTAGAGGCAGGAAGCAGACTCAGTCTTTCTTAATATCCCCCAGCAGATGTTTTGTGCCCATTAAGAAAGATTGGACCAGCCTATTCAGAAACCAGCCCCAGTCTCCCTGCCCCCAAGCAGAAACTGAGGCGGCAGTTTTTAGAAATGCATATTTGGTAATCCATTCAAGACAGGATATTTTGAAACTCGCTGCAGCAAAGCAAATGCAGAATGGTAGGATTAGCCCTCACTCAAGATCCTGTTGGAAGAAATGTCCATCTGGGTTCGGTTCCAAGTGGGAAGAAAGACACTGGAAACATGGAGACTGCTTGGAAAGATAGTTTAATGGTAGACAGGACCACATGGTTTGAAGTCCTGGGCAAAAAGAACACATGGGTGACAGAGGAAGAGATTTATGCCCTCTCTTGGGCCCCGCCTTGGAGTTTCCTGTGCCTGGCTGAACCTTGCTGGGTGGTGTAATCTTCCCAGGTGCCATGTGGAAAGATGGGTAGAGGGCTAATCCTACTATGTCCTTAGGGTGAAGGTCTTTTGTGTTGTACACAAGCTGGCCCAGCCTTTTGTCTTGTAAATAATAATAATAATAATAATAATTATTATTATTATTATTATTATTATTATTATTTATATGCTGCCCTTCTCCGGAGACTCAGGGCGGCTTACAATGCGTTAAGCAATAAATAACCAAAGTATCTGCTGGGGCAATTAAAAAAGTATGAGAACAGTTGTCTAAGACATGCTTAAGTTTCTCAGATAGCACTTGCTCAGCCATCATTAAAATTTTCAGCCTTACTGGCTAATTTATAAACAGTGATGTCTTGTAGCTTATAACAAACTACTGAAAACTGCAAGTAATTTGAACAGACTCAATAGCAGATGATTTTTCACATAGAAATGTATGGATAACTGCTTCAGTCAGACAAAAGCAATTCAGACCCAAAGGCAAATCATTTTTCTATCCTCTCATTCTTTAAATTATTTGAAGCCACACATTCATTTTTAGAAATAGCCCTACAAAATATACTGCATCAGAAAAAAACTTGCATTTGATGCAAAGCAATTTAGCTTCATTCTTCAACCACTCATTTGTATGATGTTCTTTGTTTAACACCATCACTAATTATTTTTTTTTTTAGTTTGATTTATATGCCGCCCTTCTCCAGAGACTCAGGGCGGCTTACAGTGCGTTAAGCAATAGCCTTCATACTTTTGTATATTTATACAAAGTCAGCTTATTGCCCCCACAATCTGGGTCCTCATTTCACCTACCTTAGAAAGGATGGAAGGCTGAGTCAACCTTGAGCCTGGTGGGATTTGAATTTGCAGTAATTGCAAGCAGCTGATCTTAATAACAATGAATTAGTCCACTGCGCCACTAGGACTCCTGGAATTTGGTAAAGTAGTTTATGGAGAGCGCTCATGATCCCATAGTTTGTATTGTATTTTAGAATAATTTCCCAAATACCTTTATCTATGATCAGCTGAGTTAGAAATCCAGTAGCTTGGTCCAACTTCATAGCAGAGCCAAGGTTATATATTTCACAATTTTGATCTTTCAGAACACCACAACAGCTCTGCCTTCAAAATGTCTTTGAAAAGACATACTAATTATGAATGGAAACTGGAGCAGCAATAGTACAAAATATATGAAAATAGCATCAGCTTGCAGGTGGCTGCCTTAAAGCAGTACTCAGGGACACTCAGAAATGGAATCTATCAGTACTTGGTGAAAATTGTTTTCTTTTGCTCTAATGTTTGGTAGCTGGCCAGAGGTAACTCTAGATTACTGGTTTTAACAGAAACAGAAATTAAATAATGCAGAAATAGATATGTACTTCAGTATTGCCTGTCTAGTTTTGCCACTCTTAAGCATCTCCTTTAGAGCATACATTTTATTTTAATTTAGTGCTGAGAAGTATATCACAAAACATAGGGGCTTGTTTAAAAATAAGAATGTTTGGTTTAGGATAGTGATGGCTAACCTTTTCTGGACCAAGTGCCCAAAGCGCACATTAGCATTTGACATTTAACTTCCAAAATGCAATGCACAGTGGGCCACGCGCATGCGCCCTGCCCCCCCACATGCGCGCATGTGCCCCCATGCATGCACGGCAGAGACCAGAAGATCAGTTGGCCTGCAGGAGGCGCGCGCACATGCACGGCAGAGCTGAACTGGGGTGATAGTTCGCATGCTCACAAAAAGGGCGCTGCGTGCCACCTCTGGCACGTGTGCCATAGGTTCGCCATCACGGGTTTAGGATAAGCCTCTTCTTGTAGTTATTTTCCATGTGCAGTTAGTGAGAAGCAGAAGCTACAAGCTCATGATGTATTTTTAATATTACTATCTTCACATCAGACAAAACATTAATAATTTAACTTACAATTTGTAACACACACAACTGCATGTTTTCCTATTGGACTGCATATTGAGATCTTGGGAAATCAAGATTGACCACAGCATGCCAGTACATCTGTGCAGAAGACAATGTGGAGTTCACACTAAGAGAGGTACATAAGAATTTTATCTTGCATGAAAACAATCTAATAGTAAGCAATATTTATGAACTCTCTTGTCTTTATAAACAGTGCTGTGGAGTCGGAGTCGGAGTCGAGGAGTCGGAGTCGGAGGAAATTTTGGGTACCTGGAGTCGGAGTCAGCAAACAATGCACCGACTCCGACTCCAGGTACTCAAAATTTCCTTAGACTTTGATTCCTTCTTAGACAAAATGGAAGTTGCTAAAGGAAAGCGACGTCGCATAAGTGTTACAGAACCAGTAAATGTCCAAATAAAAAAATTCCAACAGGAGTTTTATAAAGCACTAAAAGAAGTTGAAAAGTATGATCGCTCATCAAAACTTACTGTTGAAGAAGCCATCCTTGTTTATCCAGAGACCGTTAGTGATGTGGCCAGAATAGTTACTGCAATGCCACCCACCCAAGTCAGTGTCGAAAGATTATTTTCAGCCCTAAAAATAATAAAGTCTGACTTAAGAGCCTCTATGAAAGAGGATCTGGCAGAGGCAATTCTCTTCCTTAGAACTCTACATTGAATTGATTTGCATTTGCTAAGCCTATAACTACATTTCAAGATTAATATAAACCATTTCTAGGTTTTACAGATTTTGTTTTTGGTTCATATAGATAAGCTTTGTTTTTGTTCTAAAACAACCAAATAATGTGGTTTGTATTTTTGAACTGGTAAAGTTCCTGTTCCTGATGTTTATGCCTGCTGCTACTATCCAGCCACTTGATTAATTAAATTAATTAAAAAAATTAATAAAACTTCGTTGTTTTCATTGTTTGTCTTTTGCTTAAACTGTTCAATACAGTAGACTGTTGGCTTCCCAGCCAGTAGTCCTGTGGTAATGACATGTATGTTGCCTTTCTTTCCTTCAAGGAATGTATAAAATACATTCGCATATTAATACAGAGGAGTCGGAGTCGGGGAGTCGGAAGTACAAAAAACTGAGGATCGGAGTCGGAACATTTATCTACCGACTCCACAGCCCTGTTTATAAAGGCAGCCAGAGATACTGTTTCAGCTAGCATAAAGCCAGACACCCAAAAGAAAATAGCAGAATAAAAAATATTTATCTTGAAGAGATTTTCTTTAATTGAAAAGAATTAAAATGAACAGTTACATCAAATTTGTAAAACCCTGACATTTTTTTAAAAAAGTGTTTTATTTTGAAAGATTTAGTTAAAGATAGAGGAAATTGAATAAAAACATGTGGTTTCAAAATCTACTACTGTAATAAATTGACCCAGTAACGTACTGCAAATTAAATGAAGGAGAATCATAACGGCGCTCGTTTACTTACATTCAAAATAAAAGGGAACAAATGATAAGTCAGATCTCCTCCATGACTGAATTCCCCAATTTTGGAAGAGAAAATCCAGTATTTCCTATTGTCCTTTGAGGAATTATTGGACTATTGTAATAATAAAGGCTTAAGAGACCATTTATGTTTATTTCTTTATCATTTATACAGAGATTCTCTAGAATATTTTAATAATAGATGAAAAAATATGGCAAAGACCACCTGTGTGGACTAGCTAGGAGAAAATAAGAAAATAACAGTGAGCCAGTTAAGAAATTTTAGCTCTTCCTTAATGAAATTGTGGATGTGCATGATGCAGGTTAAATGGCTATGTAATAAGATTTCCTTTGTGAAGACTGCCTATCTTTTTGCCCCCTTGTATCTCGATGTTTTACTTCCCAATTTAGTAAGAAAAATGAGCATCCTCCTCCATAACATCATTACATTTCCATGGGACTTGAGAAGCCCAAGTTAATGAACCCTTACCTTGGCTCCTATTCCAGATGAAACCTTTATTGGACAGCCAGTGGTTTACTCTAAAATTCCAGGACAGATGATTTTCCAGCAGCAGGAACTGCTACTTTATCTTGCCGCTAGGATTTTGGGATTTATACCTTCCTGTCAAATAACATCACTGTTTTGCTCAAACCTCCTTGTTTTCCAACAGTTGCAGTACAGGACAATGTGGATATTCTCCATTGGGTATCCCATTCACTTTCTCCCCAAACAAAAATAATTGTTGAACAAACTGGGGGTGGTGAGGTCACTTCTCAAATGCTGTTTACAATTATGTAAGGATGGGGTGAGTCTAGCAGAAGAAACTACATTCTTTACGTAGGAAGAAATATCCTTCTGGGTTCTGCTCCAAGTGGGGAAAAAGACACTGGAAACATGGAGACTGCTTGGAAATATGGTTTAATGGTGGACAGGATCACATGGCTTGAGTTCCTGAACAGAAGGGGCAGATACAGCGAGTTTCTGGGTTTTATGCTCTCTCTGGCTTTGAACTTCCTGGGGCCCAGAAAGCGTATCCTGATTGGTTGTCAGACTTCCACAGGGTGGGGGTCTTAGCTAGCCCTGCTGGCTGATGTAATCTTCCCAGGTGCCATGTGGTGAGTTTCTGTCCTATAGATGCATCCCATTGTCTTGCAGATGAGGTCCATTGACAAAGATTGAGTTTCTGCCTCTGGCCCATTAACAAAAAGGTGGGGGTAGGAAGGTGGGAGCTGCTTTGTTTTTAAAACATGCTTCTCCATTTCTCATCCAGGGAAACATAATATTCTGCCTTTTTAATATTTCCCAAAATATTCCATTCTTCTAGGAAAGGGGTGGGTGCTAACTTCCTACATTTATGAATAGGGCCCCTTGTAATTTACGTTTGCAAACTTTTTTTTCTTCACACACATACACACACACACACACACACACACACACACCGCTACTTAATTTAGAAAAACAATAAAGAACTATGGCAACTACGGTTGTCCTAAATCTGCAACATTGTGGATAATCTCACATAACCATATGGCTTGATATTAAACTAGAAAGGGAGGGAATAAATTATTATACATTATATTTTTGGAACAGGTTCCTTAACCTAGAAATACCCTTTTAACTACATTGACTTGTGACTTTCAGTTCGTCTGAACTAGCTCGAATACAGCGCTTCTACGTAAACATGGATAGCAAACGCCGTCAGTAATTAAGCCATCGAGGGACAATTCCAACTTCCCCGCGTCCTTATAGCATCCTCCTGTTCCTTCTGCGTCAAAGCCAATGACTTCTGGGACGTGTAGTTTTCGAATTCTCCTGTCCACGCTGCCTTTGCTCAAACAACTACACTTCCCAGGAAGCAGTGGGAACCTGTGAACCGCGAACATACGTCACCTTCTCCAGGAGCCAATCGCGGGGCGGCCGAAGCGAGCGCCGTCAGCCGCCAATGTTGTTTTCGCTGAGTCGAGCTCTGGTGGTGTTGGCGGTGCGGGCGCCATATTGGAAGGGACGAGGCGGTGTTTTTTTTCCCCCCTTTCACCCCACCCAGCCCCCCCCCTCGCTCGTCGTAGAAACAACGGAGCCGCCTGGGCTCGCGCCTCGCCGCCGCCACCATGCTGTACTTGGAGGACTACCTCGAGAGTGAGTCTCTGCAGTGGGAGCGCGGCGGGGGGCAAGAGGCCCGAGGGGAGGGGGAACGGCGAGAGCGCAGCGTAGGCTCCGCCCACCTTCCTCCCTCTTTCAAGGCGGCTGTTGCATCTAACTGACTCACTCCTTCTCCCTCCCTGCAGTGATCGAACAACTTCCCATGGATCTCCGCGACAGGTTCACCGAGATGCGCGAGATGGACCTGCAGGTGCAGAGTACGTGAGTCAGCCCCGCCCACCGGACCGCCTCCCTGGCGCGGCTTCGAGCGCAGCCCGGCGAGTAGCCGGCCGCCGAGGCGGGCTTCCAGAGGGAAGGGTGGGAAGTGCTACCTCGCAGCCATGCGTGAAGCATCGTCGAAGGAAAGATACACGTGCTCTCTCAGGCTCTCCCCTCACGAGCCTTGGCCTTCGTCAGAAATTTAGGATTAGGCAAACGGCACACTTTGCAGCAACACGAAGCATAAGTTCAGAAGAATGATCCACCTGCAGGGAGAGGAAAATAAGTTGGTAGTGTAGGAAATTGATAAGGATGAAGAAATACGTTTGATTACATGCATATCTAGCCTGACTTTCGGGAGCTCAGGAAGATAGACCTATTGCTTTCATTCTCCCATTTCCCCCCCCCCCCCATAACCGTCTGAGTTAAGTTGTTCTTTGAGAGTTTCTGTGGCAGAGGATGGACTTGAACATGGATCTTCCCATCCAGCTGTTTAACACTATACAGAATCGTCTGTGTAAAATAAAAACTATAATCTGCCTCGTGCATAATAAACACAGTAAATAAGCAGAATTCACAAAAGATTTTTCCGCATGTTGTTGATATATATACTATATACACATACACACACACAACACTTATTTCTGATGTCTTCTGCTGGAACACTGACGCTTCATAATACTGCTCAAAACACTACTTTTCCCCAATAATTTATGTAGATTTTTTCAATCTGAATGTACATCACTTCCAGCTCTAAATTTTCTTTGAATCTTCTGTTGTGTATGAAGTGTTTGGCATTTCTTGTTGCGCATCATTTGTCCTAAATATTTCAATTTTATTATCTTGATGTTATTCACTCTTTCCCTATTTTTGTCTATTTTTGTCTATTTGTTGGAAGATTCAAACTAAACCATAAAAAGCTAACTACATTACTTTTAACAGGTACCCTTTGACTCAATCAAAGTGATTAATTTATGATTTAGTATAATAATGCAACTCCCCCTAACTGAACCATGATTAAGTCAACCATCTTGGAAACATAGGTGGAATTGAGACTTGCTCATTGCATTTGAATTTAATTGCTTAAATACATTCTCGGATATATTTATGCACTCTCAATAGCAATTTGGTTTGGACAAACTCAACAGCACTTTTTTGTGTGGCTGTTGATAAAAATAGGATCGCCTACATCCGATGACGGATATGGCACAAGAAGAACTATTATCCAATGATTTTTTTCCTCTCCCTGATGTTTTCCTGCAAGTACAGGGTTAGGATTTTTTGGATCAAGTTTTGATCCATTGGTTGTGACAGGAATTGACCGATGAACTTGTTGTCTGAGCCTGATTTTGCCGGCTAAGAGAGAATGACTGGCCCAAAGTCATCCAACTGACTATTGTGTCGAAGGCGGGAGTAGAATTCATTCTTCTGGTTTCTAGCCTGGTGCCTTAACCACTGGACCAGACCGGCTCTTACTATAGTACTGTCCAACAATACCATTGGCCTTATTCATTCTGGGTGCTAGGGGTTACAGCATAGCAACATCTGAAATACCCTAGCTCTGCTGTATATAGACAATTCAGTAGTTAAGAATTTTGAAACTATTTTCTTTGCCGCAGCTTTCATGACAAATGTGTCTGAACGTAAATATGCTATCTGGAAGTAAAGTTAATTCATTTGTAATACTTCGTTCAGCTAATATTATGGATCTTATATCTCCTTATTTTGTAAATTTCACTGGATTTAGGAAGACTTAATTTTACAAAAATATTTTTAAGATGTCATGTGTCCCATATTGTTAAAGTACTGCCAGTGGTTTAGCAGTTAAAATATCAAATTGGAGTGAGGAAACTCATATTCAAGCCTATCCTCAGTATGGAAATGCACTTGTGAACTTTGGACAAGTCATGTTCTCAAATCAACTTTTCTGATCTTTTTAATGTGCATTAAAATGAGGAAAGATTCTCTTGTTTACTGTCTTGACCTCTTGGGATATAAGTCAGACAAACCTCAGTGGACAAATTAAATTATGTCTTACAACCAGTCATTTTCTTAATGTCTTAAAATATTTGCTTACTAGTGTTACCCTATTTCAAACTATTACATATTTATCTAGATAAATGAACATAAAGAATTTTCTTTGTGTTTAAGATGCAATGGATCAACTGGAGCAAAGAGTAAATGAATTTTTTATGAATGCAAAGAAAAACAAACAGGAATGGAGAGAAGAACAAATGACTTCAATTAAAAAGGTAAGAATAAGGCAAATGCCTTCTTACAACAAAATTCCAAAGTAGATCCTTGAATTTGTTTTAAATTACTTATGAGTTTAGATATAAACATTCTTCACAAGTAGGATAAAATGCAGAATTCCTTCTGTATAAAATTTAAGAATTTTAACCACATTTGATTCTCTGTTTAACCAGAAAAAGAACTATAACCTGTGAGTAATGGCAAAGGAATATTTCTACTACTTAGAGAAAATTATTTTTTATTTTAATTAGGCAGGCATTAAACTACAAGGCATATAACAACAAAAGAATTGATACAGTGAGTTTTTTAAAATGAATCATGACTTTGGAAAATGTATTTCATGGTTGATGGCTTTCTTTTTTAAAGAATCTTTTAAAGATCATTTTGACTTTATTTTAATGCTTTAGTTTTCAAGGATGATTTTGCTTTTCAGTAGGACTGCAAAATTTGAAATGTTTTGCATGTGATCTGCTCTATTTCATTTAGAATCAGATTGCCCCAACCATTCTAGAAGTCTTTTGCACTCAGCCGTTTGAAATCTAAACAAGTATTTTTAGCTGGAAATGGGTCAATTTTGTGCTTGAAATGTTCCTGGAATGTCTAGAACAACCTGTTTAGCTTTGAACAGCTCTTTCAGAAATCAAAATACTGTAGAATATTTCAGTTTTGATGTATTTTCTACACCTATACATTTTTTATATGACCTGTCCTATTTACAAACAAGTGGCATTGATAGATTTTTTTAAATGCAATGTGTTTTCAATATAGATATTGGCTTTCATTTTAGTTCCACATATTCAAAGGCACACAGTATCTTCCATGCTTGAAAGAGATGGAGCTATTTAAATTTCAACTAATCTTCAAATTTGATTTGATACCTATTTGATTAAATAACATGAATAAATACCAAATGAATAAATTAAATCAAAGGTCTTGGTTACTTCAATAACATTTTTCACTTATGAACACTGATTATAGAATTATAAACATTTATACATTCAACTCAATTCCAGAACCTAAGTTAAGTATCTCAAACAAATAGTAACTATTTAAACCGTGTTTTGAATATATATAATGAAAGGTATCCTATCATAGTCATGGATAGTGAGTTCCATTATTAAAGTGCTCATCTTGTTAGGAAGTTTTATCTAACTTTAAACTAGGGTTTGCCTTCCTGAAATTTAAATCTGTTATCACATATCCTGCTAAATGGAAGTTGTGTATAGAAGTATTTGAATAATTCCATCATACAATACTGTCTTCAGTAGTGTTTTCTAAAACGAAATACATTCAGCTTCTTATACCTCTATTATAGGACTTCATTTCAAGTTCCTTGATTACCTTTACTTGAACCTTCTCATAACTCTAAATATTTGCTAAATAATGGTTCTAGAAATACATTTATATTCACTTATTTACCACGGCTTGTATGTTGCTAATTCAAAACTCCTTTGAACAAATAACATCCAGCAAGAAAAAATTAAAATAATAATTAGAACATTGCCTGATAGCATCACCTATGGAAGCAGATCAATCTTCATTGTTTTCAAATCCTTTGCTGAAGAACCAGATCTTTAAAGATTTTTTAAAAGCCCAAAAGAAGGAGGTATTCCAGATATCAAAGTGCAAGCTTTTCGAGGCCTAGGGTGGTGGCAGTGGTACACAATCACTGAAAAGCATGTAAGCATTTTCTCCCAGCTTTTACTGGATGGACAGTCTCAGCCCAGACGGTCTAAAGATTACCTGTCCTGAACCCTAGTATGTCTCCAAACACCTTGATTTGTGCCTGGAAGCAAACAGCCAGTGTAACTCTTATAGTAATGCTTTCGGATGGACAAATCTAGATATACCCATCTGACTTTCTGAATGCTGTTCCAGTTGAACTTTCTGTGTTTTCTTCAAGAACATCTCCATATAGAGGAAATTGCAGTAGTCCACCCATATTAATTTCTATCTTAAAATACGTTTTATTTTAATATATTAATATAGTGTAATTATGCATTGATAGATAATTTTGCCCTAGTTCAGTTAGTAATTATTAATGTGTTACTAAATAATATTTGTGACCAATTTGCTTACATAATATTTCTGATGCAGGATTACTACAAAGCGCTAGAAGATGCAGATGAAAAAGTACAGTTGGCTAATCAAATTTATGATTTAGTAAGTAAAATAGAAAATTTTGAGTTGATTTATATGGTGGTCTTCAGTTGACACTTTCTTTCAACATTAGTACATAAATGTAAATGTATAACAATAGAAATAAATATATTTTCATTAACACATGCAGGCCTGCCCTAATTTTTGAACATCCCAGAGCTCCTGCCTAGATTTGTACCACTTGTGGTACAACCAAATTTGTGGTGGTTTTTGTGTTAGCTTCCTTGCTGACTACATGGTTTGCATGGCCTGACTTGGAAGTTATTTTCTAAGAAGAAAGACCCATTTAATTTCATGCTAGCCTTTATCAGGTGATAGTTAATTGAAATCTGAGAGGGTATATAGAGGCTTAAAGTTTGTATTAATTTAGCCAGTGGTTTTTCAGCTTGGTTGTCTTAGTTTGCACAATACATCCTGAACTATAAGTCACAAAGATAAGATTGTCACCCATGTTTCAATGTAGCCAAACTTGTCAGTTGACAGATGACCTTACATAATGGCAAACGATGAAAAATATGAGTGAAAGGAAACAAGATAGAACAGGGAGATGAAATGGAACCAAAAGATAAATGGAAAGTGATGAAGCAGATACCTTATTGTTATTTTCTGGAATCTGTCATCTGGGTATAAAAAGAAGTCTTATTTCCATTACAAATATCTTCTCCATGGTGAAACATGATTTTGATACAGTATTTAAAACAGTTGAGAGATCTGTAATAAATGAATAAATGTATTTTGTGTAAGTGTATGAATGCTTTTATGTTAAAGATTCCATTACGCATGTTTTATATGGCAAATTTTCATTTTCTTAATGCCCTTCTAAAGGTCTGAAATGATAATGCTGGTTGAAAATAAGCTGACAGTTCTAAAAATCTGTTATTAAATTAGGTAGACCGTCATTTAAGAAAATTGGACCAGGAGTTAGCTAAATTTAAAATGGAACTTGAAGCTGATAATGCTGGTATTACCGAAATACTGGAAAGACGTAAGTATGTGTGATAATCTTTTAGAATTGTGCTAGTGCATATTATATCATTGTGTGATGATAAAATTCTAGTTTAACATTACCAGGCAGTTAATAGTGTGCAAAGCACCCAAGATCCAGTTCAAAGATGGCATGATTGGATCTGAAATTAAGAAGTTTAACATTGCGATTTGCAGTGATTTTACATGTGAATTAGATTAGAATTTAGATTTGATTCAGTAAAAGAATGATAGGCATGATAAGGCATGAAAATCCTTGAATCAGCTTTATAGTTTGAAAAAATAGAATGGAAATGGTAGAAATGATTCATTTTAAGAGGGTTATTAACCCTGGGAAGTTTTAACTACATAGTTTTGAGGTTTTCCGTTAGGAATGTTCTAGTTCTACAAGATAAAAATCTAGTAGAATGAAAAAGATAAGTAAACCCAGATAAGTAAAAAAGGTGTCATGGTCCTTTTTTGCCATATTTACAGTACTTTGTCAAAATCATATATGGGATTAAAAGAAGTATTTATTATCCTGACAGGTTCTTTGGAACTGGATACACCTTCACAACCATTGAATAATCATCACGCACATTCTCACACTCCAGTAGAAAGTAAGTTGAATATTTTTCCTTTAATTTGATTTAGTATGAATGTAAAACTAATATAGGATTATCTACATAAAAAGCAGGCTGTCTCCTAAAACTGCCATTGGAATTTGCACAAATGCTTGAATGCATTTGGTGGATCTAAAATGGATAAAAATAGCTTGATAAGGCTAAGATTTTTAGAAGTATGTCACTTGCATTTCAGCACCTCAGGTTAGACTTTTCGACTGACAGGTTTTTAAAAATTCTTTATACAGAAAGGAAACACAATCCCTCCTCTCATCATGCAGCAGCAGATCATGTACCTGAAAAGAAGTTTAAATCTGAAGCTCTTCTGTCAACTCTCACTTCAGATGCCTCTAAAGAAAATGCACAAGGTAATTTTTGTTATAAATTTAAGTGAAAATCTTAAGCAAACTGAACCATTTTTGCACCCTATATTCAGAAACAGTGTTGTTTGAGGGAAAAAAGCAATAAATTTTTTATTTAAAAGTGGTTGCCACAGCATTTGCTGCTAAAAGCTGTATGACAGAACTTATAAGCTGTAACTGCAGAAGTAGTCCAAAAATTAAAAACAGCTTTAACAAAACATGAGGAAAATAGACTAAACAGAATCAAATTGCCATTGATTTCTGTTTAGCTCCCTGCTAGGATTATGCCCCCCCTCCCGCCAAAAAAAATGAGTAATGCATTTTTTCTTTATACTTAACTCTTTATTCTTAACCCCTGGTTTTCAGTTCAAGGAGACTTATGTATTTGTTTATTAGTTTTATATGACCACCCATCTCAAAAACATGAGTCCTGATAGAATGTTTAAAAAGATAAAACATATATAATACATAAAACATAGGTATCAGGGAAAAATTAAAAATCGTAAGTCAGTCATTCAGCAGAATCAGGAGATGTCTTCATCACACACTCTGAGTCCCAGTCTCGATTGAGGCAAGTCGTCTAGGCCTTATTGGAAGACCAATAGGAACAGAGCCAATCTCATCTCTGGAGAGATAATATTCAAGAGGGGGAGCATCAGAACATAAAAGGCTCCTCCTGGGACCTGCTGGCTGATACTCGTAAGCAGATGAGACCTGAAAGATTCTTCTCCTAGTCACACTACATGGGACAGATAGAAACATCCAGCAAAACAATGGGCCCATAAACAACCAGGTCCTAAACCATGAAGGGCTGCCAACACCTTGAATTTTCTCCAGAAGCATATTAATAACCAATGCACAGTTTTAAATACTTAGTCCTGAATAGCAACCAGGTCGAGCAGAAGGTTGCAGCAGCCTATCACTAACAAGGGCAACAGTATATTTGTGATCTAAGTCTTCCAATATTTTATTTGATTCAGTGCAACATGTTTCCTCCCATTTCTGGTTTTGAATAAATGGGTGGAGGAATATATAAGAAAACAGCCTTATCACATCTAGAAGGATCTTGTTGACACAAAAAATAACATATAGGCTCATAATTTACCTCCTCTTTTCACCCAGCTATTCCTGCTATTTATTTCCTTCCTTTTTCTCTACGTTCTTTGTTCAGTGTCTCATTTTTTCCGTTTCCAACTTTGCCTTGCATATGTGCTAACTCGTTTGCGACATCACTATTACTATCTTTCCAGGGAAGAGAATTAGTCTTTGAAGATTAGGCAGAAATTTGCTACCCTACTTCCATTTTGTTTGCTTACAATTTGGCAGGGACATGTTTCTAATATTTTTTAACAGCAAAAGAAACAAAAAAATATAGACTTTCTCTACAGTTGGAAGACAAGTTTGGGAAAAGATGCTTTTGATAAAACTGCTTATTATGGCTGCAAATATTTTTTTAAGGCAGTAAATATTTTCAGTTTTCTGAGTGGTATGTATTTTACTTACCATTACATAATTTTAAATTACATACATTTAAAAGTACATGAGAAGTGATTCAAAGCCAAATAAAATTTTGTAATATTCTGCATTGTCCTAATAATATTCATGTTGCATTTTAATATCTCATTTTATTTGTGTAGCATATAGTTGAACTAAGTAGAGAAAAAGGTTAATATTTTATTGCTAATAAATTTGATTCTCAAGACATGCAATTTTGAGTATTGTAATATTTATCATACCATTGTATCTTAAAAATCACCCTACATTTAAATTTGAATACCAAGAACACTCCTTTTTTAATCATATCAAATGGTTTATTGAAGCATGAAATAAAGAATTCATTCCATAACTTTGTTACATTTTAGTCTTTGGGCGAGAGAGCAAACAATAGTGAGAAACTGATACAGCACCAAAATCTTTCCACATCATTAAATCAATATTTTCCTTTCTTAATTAGCACACTGTCTTAACTTTTCCTTCATACACAGTTGATTTCCAGTTTTCTGACATTTACTTTTTTAGTTCTCATTTTAGACTATATAAATATGTTCCCTTTATTCATCAAGGGTGTCGAAACAGTAATTCATCATCCTCATCCAACAGTGCATATAATGCAAATTCTTCTCAGCCATTGGCATCGTATAACCTGGGCTCATTATCTTCAGGAGCTGGAGCTGGTGCTATTACCATGGCAGCAGCTCAGGCAGTGCAAGCCACAGCACAGGTAAGGAATTCAAAACATGTTTTAAAATACCTACCCCAAACAGGTTGTTAGAGCAACTTTTGTTTCATTAGATTTGCTATTGGCACTTCAAAACGATTGTTTTCAAAGATGTCATATCTATTGGTTGACATTTCATGGATGTAGGTTTTACAGGAAAGGAGAGATTTATATGGGACATTCTGAAACCTTTTCCCACTAGGTTAAACTTGTAAACCTGTAATTTTATCTACATGTGCTTGAGACGAGCTACAGGAAAATATCAATAATTTTCTTACAATATTTTGGACATGAAAGATCAAACCTCAGCTGTAGTATTTTTTTAGGGAAGAAAGTAAGGTAATCATTAAATGATTATACCCTAAGCAAGATTTAACTGCTCCATAATGTACTTATAGATTAGCTCAAGGTCTAGTCATGCTTCAAGGAAAGCAGTGAAAGTCAAGTGTTTCACTTCTGTACTCAATATATTATAAATGAGGCTAAATTTGAAACCATCCATGTAATATTGCTGTTTTTCTTTTAGATGAAAGAAGGAAGACGGACATCGAGCTTAAAGGCAAGCTATGAAGCCTTTAAGAACAATGACTTCCAACTCGCAAGAGAATTTGCATTATCCAGGGACACAGCTGGATATACCTCATCTACTTTGGCGTCCACATTATCACAGACATTGAGTTCATCAACCACAGATTCACGGAGTGGTAGAAAAAGCAAGTACGTTCATTAAAATGGTTGTCAGAGACATTCAAAAGAGGATTACAGTCTCTACCTGGGAAAGACAAAATTACATGATGAAGATGCAGGGTTTATTGCATCTTACAGCTATTGTCCAGCATTAAAATATTTATTTTCTGCTTTCCTACATAGATAATAGATTACAACAATGCTGGATGTGGGGTTCCACAACCATTTCTCAAGAGTTCCCGTCATCAGTGTCTCTGCAGTCACATGATCACAATCTGTGTTCTCAGATGCCTGGTTTCCAATTAACATTTCAATGAATAATTTGCACAATGGGGAAACTGCCAGAGAAGGTCACAAACGTCTCCTATAAGTTGCTCTTGCAACTTTTTCTCCCAAGGAACCTTGCTATGGATTAGGAGGTTTTAGGGATCTTGTGTTCCATAGCACCCCTTCTGCCAGTCCATAGAAGTTCCACTCATAGTCCCTGCCAGGTCACCCACACTCAGTAGTGCTAGCCCACAGCTCTTGCCTAGCGGCCTGCTTGCCTAGCAGTCTGATCACATGAGGCCCTTCTTTAATAATCTGTGCAGTTAGCAACCAAACTGCTGGGATTGCCATCACTAAGTAATGTAGTTATGTGACATTGCTCTTTACAACAACACAGTTTAGCAAAGGAAATTATAGTCCTAGTAACCATTGTAACCAAGGACTATCTGAAAATCTTTTACACTACAGGTAGTCTTTGATTTATTACCACAATTGAGTCTCAATTTTCTGTTGCTAAGCAAATCATCTGTTAAGTGAATTTTTCTACATTTTACAACCTTTTTCGCCACTGTTGTTAAGCAAATCACTGCAGTTGTTAAGTTAGTCACACATTTGTTAAGTGAATATAGCTTCCCCATTGACTTTGCTGGTCAGAAGGTTGCAAAAGGTGACCACATGACCCCGGGACACTGCAACCATCACTAATGTGAGTCAATTGCCAAGTGTCTGAATTTTGATCACGTGACCATAGGGATGCTGCAATGGTCCATGTGAAAAATGGTCATAAGTTCTTTTTTCAGTGCCATTGTAACTTCGAATGGCCACTAAATGAACTGTTGTAACTCAAGGACTACTTGTAGTTGTGTTCCCTCTATGATGTCTTTCCAAGACCACCTTTATTCATGATTCTCTTTGTTAGCAGCACTAATAACAAAACAAACTTTTCTTTTGCTGCTTTTCTGGACAATCTCCAGCTTCAATTTCCAACTTCCCAAGACTCAAAAAAGAAAATGTACATTAAGCAGCAAGTAGCTAAAGCAAGAGTAAAAGAGCTGAGCGTGCTAACCACGTTTTTGCAGCAGTCTGCACAGAATTCGTGTCATTCTCAGGAGATAGGTTATAGTGCCTCCTGCTATCACCATTCTTAGGATCTGGCCTGTCAGGGAGATACCTCTGAGTAGGAATGTAATGAGGGTAAATTCAATTTTAAGCCAAAGTTTCATGCCAAAAAAATAGGAACTGCTATTCGTTTTGACCACCAGATGGAGTGCAACCACTACAATAATTTTCACCTTTTTTTTGGCAGTATGAGCTTGCTGTCTTAATCCGGCTCATCACCTTAAAGCGCAGAAGCAATTAAGTTACCAAATTTCTAAGCCTTTTTATTTCCATAATGTTTAGTATTTAGACTTCCCTTCAGGAATAATTCAAGAGCTATGGTTGCTGAAGATTTTTAAAATATATTATTTGCACTGTTACTTAACAATACGAAGATGAATTACAGTGAAGGCAAGAAAATGCATTCTCTGAGTCTACAAGAAGTTTTTTCCTTTACTGAAAGTAATTGATATTCAAAGAAAAGGGCTCTAACAAAAGAATACTCAATGAATTATAATTAGTTCCTAAATTCCATTGTATGCCATTGCCTTCTTTAACAAAAATCATTGAAGAAAAGTTCATAGAAGAATGACCCACCCCCACAATCTTAGTTGGACCTCAACATTCCCCTTTATTCAGATGTTATGCATAGTCCCCAGACAGAAAATTCAGACTTTCTGTAAGTGAAGGGGAAAGTATTTGTTATATACTGGTTTAACTTAGAAATCATTTTAAAATTGTATCAAGTCAGTTTTTAAAAATTGTTTTGTTTTCAGGGTGTCCCCTGTCATGGAAAATAGATTGACGAAAGTAACCTGTTTATGTTAATTTTTCAGAAACAATAACAAATCTTCAAGTCAACAGTCGTCCTCATCATCTTCATCTTCTTCTTTGTCATCATGTTCCTCATCCTCTGCACTAGCCCAAGAACTCTCCCAGCAAACAGCAGCCATTCCCGAGTCTGAATCTAATAGCCAGGTTGATTGGACCTATGATCCAAATGAGCCACGTTACTGCATTTGTAATCAGGTATATTCAGTCAGAGAAAGAGCATTGTTTCTGACAGGACAGTTTGCCTGGTTTATTGATCATGGCTGATTTGCTGAGAGGAGACAGATGTGATAATATGTAATTATGTATCATAAATTGTGAATATTTATATTATAAAATCGTTTAAAATTACCAAATTACAATGAATTCTATACAGCTAGATGATCAACAGTTTGTTGATATATGCAGAATATAGTGCATCTTTGAATCAAATCTTTGAAAATGTCTGCATAGTGTCAAAGAAATATAAATAAATCTGCTTCCAGTATCCAATTTTTCTGCTAATCCTCATCATCAATCAGCTCATTTTTACTCATTTTATTTTTGGAGATGAAGAATTAGTAGAATTTAATAAAGAAACATATATATCTTTTTATGCAGTAACATCCAAAATCTCTTTGGATGTAAAATCTTGTCAGTGTTTAGCAGATTTATATTATGAAAATATTAAACACAGAAATTAAATCTGGCTGTAGGCTTCCAAACTAAGAAAACATAAAAAGAAAACATAACACACAGGAAAATCTGAATAAACAAAATGATTCTCAAATACTGCTTAAAATATATAGGCATAAATTTCTGTAGAATGAGTAATCTCACAATTAGTTTCTGAAAACAAAATTCTTAAATCTTTTTATTTTGATTATTATATTTCTATAACTTATTCTATGGACTCCCATAGAAGAGATTTGCAGTAATAGAAAATAGTATACAGCTATAATAACTAAATAACCTTAAATGTTTAAAATATAATGATAATACTTTTTAATGTAAACGAAAATTATATCACTATGATGGTAGTACTACAGAGCTGATTCAAATAATAACTAGATTGAGAAACAATTTTAACTTTGATTTTAATGTTACCGGTATTTAATATTACTGTTGCTTCCTCTGTTTTATTTACTTTTAATAAAGGTCTTCCTTGCTGATTGAATTTCAGATTAGATATTAGAAGTATTTTCTGTTGAAAAATAAACTTGAAACACAGCTGTTAAATATAAAATCTAATGTTGAAGCTAATCTCATAAATCAGCTATATTCAGTCATTCAAATTGGCTGTTTCAGATTTGTATTTGAAACCTCAAAACAACATTCTATTTAATATATAAGGCTGATAGTGTATAAATAATAAATAAACCAGATTAAGATAGTAAATATGTGAAAAGAAAGTTACCTGTATTTATAAGTTGCAACTGATAGTAATAGAAAAATATAAATGTTTTCCACAAACTGGTATAGCCATGTTTCCAAACAGGCTGTTCATCAAAGTGACTCCCAAACAAATTTAAAATATTAATGATCAAAGAAAAAAGTTCAGTAACTCTTGGATATTTCAATGGGAATTTGTGGAAGTCATCTCTAATCTAAAAGTTCCAATAATAGGAAAGTGAGAATATAGTATGACTATTCTTTCAGCATATTAAAAATTGGAACTGTCAACCTCAATCTCTCCTAGTAACTTTTTGATGTGAAGTGTTTTCTGATTATATAAAATCTAATGTTCAAATAATATGTACTGATTCTTCATAGGTGTCATACGGTGAAATGGTGGGCTGTGATAATCAAGATGTAAGTATGGAAAACTAATTAAAATTAGAAATAATATCGTGTTGATTTTTTAGTTTTTAGTTTTCTAAGAACCACGTTAAAAAATAATCAGATCTAATGCCTGGGGTGGAACACACACAAACACAATATATAAATATATATGCATGTCAGTATTCAATTCTTTTTCACTGCTTCCAATAATATATTTGAGGAAAGAGTTGGATGTACAGTCAGAAATGCTTCAGGTTGTCTGTGGGACTATAGTGAGTATGACTAAGTGTTTTAAACCCTAGACGTAACTTTTAGATTCTGTTCGATGCTTTTGGGAACAAATAATACAGTTGTTATTATTATTAGAATAATGCAATTCTTGAGAATTTAAAGATGATTTTACAAATACAAAGCTGTCTGAATAAGCACATAGTAGTTGTCCCAGTAATATTGATGGCCAAGAAATATAACGTCTTAGATGAAACTTATCTAGCATCCTAAAGAGATCTGGTATTTTTCCTTTATTTATGAGTCTCTCTGAATCTGTCCTATATTAATACATTGCATTTTTTTAGCATCAGTGTTTCAGAATATCATGTTTTCTCTTTTATGTGTCTTACAGTGTCCTATAGAGTGGTTCCATTATGGCTGTGTTGGATTGACAGAAGCACCAAAAGGAAAATGGTACTGTCCACAGTGTACTGCTGCAATGAAAAGAAGAGGCAATAGGCATAAATAAATGCTGCATTATCTTCACTCCAGTTAACGTATTCCTTTTGGGAGGTGGATTAGGAGGAAATGCTTCTTTGCAGCCAGTCAAAGAAGGATTGATATAGCTGTCAAAAATATTGACTTCTTAATTTTGCTAGCTGTGTTTTAATATTGTACCTAAATTATTTATGCACTACTGCTGTGCTATAAATACTTTTCCAGTTAGCCATGGATTGTTCCAGTGGCAAACATATGCAGACATTTGTACTCCGACCATTTTCTCTAAGCAATGGGCATTCTATGATAACTTGGTCTTCAGATAATTCCAGCAAAAGAACATTTCGAATCATTTTATATTCAGCTGACATTTTGCTGCATGTTCTGTGCTCAAGAACTGTTATGGAATTTATGTATATAAGTGGTAAAGGAAGTCAGGCTGTCAAGAGAATGGACTTTTTCAAATGCCTTTAGAGCTTGCTCTCTGGTTGAAATGGAATTCAGCGGGCTGAAGAAGATGGTTCTTGTATACACACACTGGGCTAATATCCTCTGGAGTACTTGGAACATAGCAACAGACTCTTGTACACTTTAAAGAAAAAAATACCACTAATCTTTATATGTTTGGGGTCCATTCAGGGCATAGTCATTAAAAATGGTGTTAAAGTGATAAACTTTTTATACCAAATGTGTTTATTTTTTGTGCAAGTGATCCTTTAAATTGAAACTGTATTAGGTGTTCAAATTTGAAAAAAATCAAATGCTAGTATTAATGCTTTGCATACTGTATCAAAAAAAGACAGTACAACATTTCATGAAAGCTTTCATAATATGCAGTCTAACTGGAGGATTTTAAATAGTTTTTATTTTTTTTAATAAAATATATAAATAAAAGGTTTCCATCTCCAACATACTAAGCAATATGCCTACTGTGTGGTGGGTGGTTCTTTTTTTAAAAAAAACTATTTGCTTATTTATAATGCTAAATAATTGGTTCACGTAACGTGGTTCATGTAAGCAAAAAAAACTTTCAATACTTGAAATTGTTTAATGTTTATATTACATCTAGGAAATGCATTTATGCATAAAACTGCATAATTAAAAGTTGTGTTGAATTAAGGTCAGTCAGCTGGTAGGACATGGCAAGAAACAGTGAATTGGATCCCCAATTTGTTGCTATCATAAGGAAATTACATTAGGGGAGTATACTATGCTTTGTTAGTTTTCTAGTTTCTTTTCCTGCTACTTCTAATGCCATCTCTAACATTCATCTATCCTCAGCAATTCAGAGCAGTTCTTTAAGATGGTATGGTTGAGAAAGAATAGAATGGGATTCTTCCTTTAGATCAGGGGTCTCCAACCTTAACAACTTTAAACCTGGTGGACTTCAACTCCCAGAATTCTTCAACTCCCAATTTCTGGGAATTGGAAATCTGCCAGGCTTAAAGTTGCCAAGGCTGGAGACCCCTGCTTTAATCATACAATATCCATAGATGAATGTCCTATGTTTGGGTGAAAAAGTTCAACCTGCTGGAATGCGACCTCCAGCAAATCAAACCCGAAATTGAATCCTTAGCTTGGAAAAAGTAGACATTTCTCCTGTGTGTATGTTACAACACTCCTCCAATCATCTTTTTCAGGTTCAACCTCGATATGGAAGGGGAAGAGTCAGGCAGATATAGAACTTTAGCCAGAAATCTTGAACACCATGGTCTTTAGGCTTTCAGAGTAATGAGTCTAAGACTTAAGGAAGATCAGCTCATTTACACTTTTGAAAGACATTTATTTGTAATTACTGCTTAACACTTGCAAAAAACATTTACCTCTCATGCTCACCCTTTCACGATCCATCTTGCATAGGATGGCACTGCATGAAGCACAGTGCCTTCTAGCTTAAGCTTCTTAGTCGGTTGCCTTGTAACAATTTTTAGAGTATCTTACAAAAAGTAATATGAAACCACTTTATTGGTTGGGCAGCAGGTGGAAGCCAAAATTGGATTTAGTCTGCTTGCAAATGACTCCTTAAGCTTATAGAACTATATTTTCCTTACAAGTGACATTCAAGCATAGTTACAATTACATTGGAGGTTGGAAAATTACAAGTTTTATTCTAGGGATAAACAACCCAGAACTCTATATATTGGATTCAAACTCACACCAGTTATCATGGATAAAGGTGAGTAATGAGGCTTTATTTTCAGGAATTTGAAGTGTTTACTTTAGTACATTATTGTAATTCATGTCAAATTTAAACAGGGTATTTTAAGACTCCATAAGGCTCTCTCTTTTTTTCCTTTGAGGCATATTCATCTGTTTTGTTTTTATTACTGATTTCTGCTGCAGATATAATTTAGCAGTTTTTCTGGAATTAAATGTAAAATACAAGTTCTTTTTCTAGTAGCTTGCTAAAGATAGATCAACATACAATAATTGGTGGAAAAAAGTTTGGTGGATTAAGGTGCATAGTTTTATATTGTTTCTTATTTTTTGTGAGCCACATGTATAAATAATTGTGCCCATTTCTAAATAAAATATATGGTAGTTTTTTCATAGATAGGACAACATTTATTATAATAATTGCATCTTTAGTAACGGATGCTGGAAGGAATCTGAATGTCAGCATATTTTAACCCATTTTAGTCATAAACGGGCTGTTTTTCAATGACTAAACAATTGCAACTTTCCCTTTTAAATAAAACTTGCACAATCCCAAGACTATTACAGTTTAGCAATAAAGCATACAAATAATTTCCTATAATAAGATTCCCATCACCCATCTAAGCAAGATGTGGCTAGAGTTTTTTCTTCTAGAGATTCCTCTTGACAATCTTGGCTGCTGTGAAGTCCAATATTGTGATCAGAAGGAAATTTGAATTCTGATTCTCTGCCTCCTTATATACAAGGCAACGCCACTAATGATACAGAGGTGTTTGATATTGTGGATGATTGTATTGTGTGCATGTTTCTGCAGAAAAACAACTTGATATGTGGATAAAATCATTGTTAGCAGTGATAAGGCATGAGCAGAAGGTATGAACAGTTTTATACACAAAAATTGTAATACTATGATAACAGGCCAATTCCAGAATGGCATGTAAGATGCAATTTTGCATTTTGAAAGCAAAATTTTGCAATTTTGAAAGTTGATTCTCATTATAAGTAGGTGTAGAATAGTCCCAAATGAGTTAGGCTTGCTATGGAAAGCTACAAAAACAAGGCCTCTAGAGCTTCATATCCTGAGGAACCAAATAATCTGATTTTGAGAAAGCTCTCTAATAAACTGACATTCAGATTTCTCAAAACATCTGTTGCAATTGGAGCATTATTTGATATGGCTATGAAAGTCTAGAGCTGCTTTACTTCATTAGCTATTTGAACTAAATGTTTCTTTCATGGCTTTCTACTTCTGACCTATTGGCTGTCCCACTGCCACTGTTATGGTATATTATTAAAATATTCCAGTGAGGTCAAAAAAAAGATGATTTTTTAAAAAATACTACTACAAGAGTTATCTGAAATCTGGTTTCAGAGGTGCCTATTACAGTTGATGGGAAAGTTCTGGATGGCAGCAATTCTCATTTCCTAAACTGCCCAGACAAGGTGAGCTGTGCCAAGTCAGAATCATAAAAGTCTCTCCCAGATCTGACCTGGAACAAGATCTCATGCACAATCAGATTTAGGTAATCAAAAGTCTTATTAATGACCACCATGTACATTGATCACATCCATGACCAAATACGTTTGTCAGGGTATGTAGATTTAATAGCTCTAAGCTGATGAGAGGTGGTAAGCAGAGGCAACCGGAAGATGATGCAATGGGAATGAGGCAGCAGGGTTACTGCAACTTTTAAGAAACTGGGTAAGAAGCTGTCTATATAAGGGAAGCCATTAGAGGGCGTCTCCCTTCTCATGTTGTCTCTCATCGTGTATCTCATTGCTCTCCTTGTGTCAGTAGCTATATGAGAGGTATTTACCACATATAAGTCTGTATATATTTAGCTGTAGATAAAACCACTATTAATTATCTAAAGGCTCTGTGTGCTGTATTTTGCTCCTGGGTTTATCTCATAATACGCTGCCTAAACTCTGACTGTTCCTCAGTGTCTTGAATGTTTTCTTATCCTGTGAAATGGGCTTTTTTTGGTACCTAATTCTCAGAACATTTTTAACTTTCAGAGTTGGCAACGCTTTTAAGTTTAGATTGTAGTTGCGTATTAGTGGTGAGCACTACTAATTAAAGAAAAGAGAGGGGTTAATTGTTGCTGTTTTTAATTACACTATTTGCACAATACCATGCAACATCTGGTGTTGCCTGTTGGATTCCTGATTTGAAAAAGTACCATAGGAAGGAAGTCTCTTCATTGATATTTAATTGTAGCTTGAGAAAGATCACAATGCAGGATGATGCATTCACATTTATCCCTTGATCACCTTATAATTATGGGAAGAGAAAAAACCTCCAAATCTTTGAAGATGTTTTGAAATTATTCCCTTTCCATCATATTGAAATTAGAACTTTGGAAAAGAAGTGTAGGCAAACCAAAATGTTGGAAAATTACATAGCAATTTCCAATTTAGTTTTCACCCAGTATATGCCTAGTCATTCCCTATTTCCTGGTCATAACAACTACACACACCACTCAGATTTTCTAGCAAAAATAAAGCTTGGTGTTTATTTATATAACTTCATCAAATATCAAAATCGTTATCTAGCAAAACAGGGCAAAAGACAGACCAAAGCAGGGGAAAGTTAGACTTGTCCAATTGGCAAGAGATAAAAAGGCAAAAGAATAAATAATATCTGTTATCTATGTATCTCTTAAATATGCAGAACTTTCCAAAGCCATCGGAAACAAAGGTGTAGGGCAGGGTTGGCAACCTTAAATACTCAAAGAGCCATTTGGACCCGTTTCCCACAGAAAAGAAAACACTGGGAGCCACAAAAACCTTTTGACATCTAAAATGAAGATAATGCTGCATATATCATTTTTTTACCTTTATGCTATGTATAAAAAAACTAGTGTGCTGCATTTATGTAGTCAATGAACTGCTATAGAGAAAAATCTTTATTTCTGCATGCCACAAAAACATTTTGAACTCTGAAAAAAAAATGAGTCGAAAAGGTCATTGAATCACGTGCCGGCAGCTGTTGCACATTGGCGGTTGTGACGCATGTTTTGAGTGATAGGGAGCCGCAGCAGAGGGATGAAAGAGCCACATGCAGCTCCAGAGCCGCAGGTTGCTGACCCCTGGTGTAGGGCAACTCACTGGCCAACTCGTGGGACAATGCAACACTGCATTAATAACTTCATTCAGTTACTTTTATCATTGGTGACCATGTTTTTGTTGAAATTATTGTAAATCATATATTTCTGGATTAAATTTATTATCGGCCACGGTTCTGTCAACATTAATTTAACTTTTGTATTTGTTGCATTGTCCCGCGATGAGTTGTCCCACAGTGACTTGGTCGCGGTGAGTTCTGTGGCAAGGTTGGCTGTGGAGAGTTTGCTGTGGCAAGTTGACCCATTCCGGAAAACTACTATAGGCAATGAGTATGGACAAGAGCCAAAGGGAGGTGGCCTTTAGTTATTCTATCTTTTTAATGTAAATAGCAGCAGTTAAATAGAGATGGAAAGCGGAACACAATGTCATCCTCTATTCTGCATGGGGGAGAGGGGAAACCATTTGTCAGATGTGGAGAAGAATTAATATTGTCTTAAGAAGAAGGCCACTAGAATGGAGAGCTTGGGGGTACCATCTATGAGAGCAGATCATCTTACCGTGTCCTGCCTGCTCCCCATGACCCACTGTTCTTTTTGACTAGCCAATCAGCTTTTAGCTGGGTTCCAGGAAAGGAAATAAAACATTTTTCACCAGTAACATTAAAAAGAGGAGAAAAATAATGATCTGGGACAGAAGTGGCAGAAGGAGGGAGGTGAGATTCCCTGTTCAATGCTCCTGAAGATTCTATAATGGAGGTATGCAGGCTTGTTTGCTTATACCGTGGTTTACAATCAGCTACGAGGGCAAGTTTGAAGTGGTTAAAGGCATCAGGCTAGAAATTAGGAGATTGTGAATTCTAGTCTTAGAATTCTGGGTGACCTTGGGCCAGTCCCTCTCTCTCAGCCCTACGAAAAAGGCAAGGGCAAGCCACTTCTAAAAACTGTTGCCAAGAAAACTGCAGGGACTGCCAGAGAAAGTTGCCAGGACTCAAGCCTAACTCAAAAGTTTTAATTTTGGGGGGTTTTCACCCCTCTTCTTAAAACCAGCTATTGGTCTTTTAACATACAACTGTACAGAATTACAGTAAGTGGTGCTATAAACTGAAGGATGCCTCAGATACGTAGTTAATCCTCCTCATACCCCTTCTTCTGTATGTTTGGCAAATAAAGTGGAACATCCCGAAGTGGTTTTGCAAGCCCAGAGCCACTTGGTTTCTTCATTTACCATTTGCCATAGCACTTGCATTCCTCTGTATCACTTTTCTGTAACTTATGCGCAGTTCTGAAGTTCTTACAATGCTGCAAAACAACACGTGGGAGGCAAAAGTAAACTGTTTCTATGATCCAGTACAGTCCCCAGCCTGAGAGAATTTTCAGAGCTTGGTAAACTTAACCCCACCCCTCCAGGCAGTCCTGATTTTTATTTATATGTCTGTGGTCCAACGGAGTTCAGATGGAGTGCTGTGTGCGTGTGTGGAGATGAGCTGAAGTCATGAGCCTGGAGTGGTTTTAATCAGCAACCCGTTAGAGGAGAATGGAAAACGTCTGACAGGGTGAAGAACTGAGTAAGTAAACATGACTTTGAACTCCAAAAGACAACGGAAGAAAAAAGAGAGAGAAAAGAAATCCGATCGAGCAAAAACTAGGTTTTTTGCTCTGTTAAAAGCTGTGCAGGGAGGGAAGGCTGTGTATGTTTTCTGGCAGGAAAAAGGCAATTTAAAAGATGAAGGAAATGATTTTTTTTTTTAAAGAACCCATCGGGAGAGGAGTTGGAAGGCGGAGGGAGGGGAAGAAGAGTCCTGCTAGAAAAGCCTTTGTATTTTTCAGCTTTATGTGCAAAGCCCATTGAAATTTTTAGCCAATATATCTTTTTTTGAACATAACTGCTCGGTCAGTCCTTTCCTGGGTATTGTGCAATGGAGTTTTGTTCTGAACAATCACGTTTCTTCTGTTTGCAATACTTGGAAACTTAATGTGTGTTCATTTCCAATCCACACTGTTTATATGTTACTTCTTTCGATCTCTCACCACCAATCCCATTGTTTCTTCCAGGTCGGGCATCGCTTGCCTTTCTCTGCTGGGGGCCTCTCATTTCTTGCCTGCTGATGTCATGGAAGAACTCAAGCCCAGAAGTGATGGAGAGAGAACTTGAGTACAGAGGACATACCTTTCTGCCTTTCTTTTATGCTGGTGGAAAGCAGCCAGACTGATCGCCCCTATAATGTGGAAATGGGACAAATCAGAAATCTGAGGTGCCATGGCTTGCCGGCAGATTGTGCCTGGCCGGAGATGGTGTCGTTTTCGCCCATTCCTGATGGTGCTGGTTCTGGCTGCCTATCTCTTCTACCAGACCCTGATGCCTTTAAGATCCAAGAGACCAACAATTCCTACCGGTGGCAATGGATTGCTGCCCAACAAAGCAGCTGAGGTGCAACATCAGACACACCAAGTCCTTGCAAGGCGAGTCAGTTGCTTCCTTCCTTCTAACAAACAAGAAGGGCAGAAGGAGGTAAGAGAGATTCTACAAGTTTCAAATAAACACTGTTGATAAGCCAGACTTGTAGTTAAAATTAACTTTTGCTTCCTAAGTCACATATGTCAGGGAAAAGGAAATAGAGAAGTGCTTTGATTGAATTCCTTGCTCTGGTTGCACAGCCTACAGGAAGGTGAGCCAAAGTGATGATTCCCTGGAATGAAGCATCGATGTCCTATTGGAATGGAATAATGGAATAATAAAAAGCAACATAGAAAAAGATGGGAAATAAGGATAAAGAAGAAATATAATGTTGTAACCATCTCTGTGCAGATTGGTGCTTATGTTGTTCCACATTGCAAACGATCAAAAGTGATTAAAGCCCAGGAAAAAAATTGCATTCATCTACTATCTTATTTTGATTCTAAGATTCAGTAAAGAAGATGATGATAGAAAGGCAGTAAAAATAAAGAGATAAGGATGAATTAATAGATAGATTTGAAAGGGGCAATAGTACTCATCAAACAGAATGTGCACAGTATTATTCTGGCTTCTACCCCAAAAAGAAATAATACTGATTATCTTTGTCAATAATTTTAGTATTTTTAGACTTTTCAAAGCTTGCCCAACTCATGAGAGCTACTGAAATAGGAATTTCTAGAGAAAGTATTTTCTTTTCAGTCAATAAAGTGGTAACTCATATTAATTAGTATGCATTAATTCATTAGTGGATTTGTAAATGTGTTTGGGATTATCCTTCAAGTCTTGAGGTGGTCAAATCTTCTCTGTGCTTCTTTGCATTTGTAATAGTCTATGCTTGGATTTAGGTGGGTAACGTTACTGATTTGGACTATACCCGCATTCCCCAACTTTGTCCACTCTTGAGTATTGGAACACAATTCATAGGATTTTCAACCCGGGAGTCCCAACCCATCTGGAAAATACCAATCGTTTATTTTTCAAGCTGGGATATTAGCAAACATCTAAAGGTTGTAATCCCTTCTCTGTAAATGTATTATGGCATACAATTTTCTCCAACCAAGTGCCTTCCTATAGTCATTGTGCCCTCCTATAGTCATTGTCACTAGGGCTGTCCCAACACACCTTGAAAGCCCCCAGTTAGAGAATTCTGTCCCATTTTCATGCTATAAAAACTGTTAAAAATCTTATTTATAATATGTACAGACTAGAGTTATCTGTTGGTGCTGGCTGTTATTTTTTGTTTTGTAGTGCCACCTCAACAATTGGTCAACTTCCTTCCTACTTTTTTGGATTAATACCGGTATAATTAAAATTATTACATAGGTATTCACAAGAGCTAAGCAGGGTTCTGGAGCAGAAGGCTAAAATGTTTCAAAGCATACAGTAGTATCTCAGTAGCATCTATCTATAGTTCCTTTGAGCAGCTGTATCTTTTTCAAAACTAATCTCCACAACTGCTGAAGGATCTTGGGCTAAGAAATTGCAAACAAGTGCTCTGTGTTGCTTTCCGCTCACTTCTGTCATAATCTTTATTTTCAATGAAGTACCAGAACCTAATTGGGATGTGGTGGCTCAGTGGCTAAGACACTGAGCTTGTCGATCAGAAGGTTGGCAGTTCAGCAGTTCAAATCCCTAGCGCCGCATAACAGAATGAGCTCCCATTACTTGTCCCAGCTTCTGCCAACCTAGCAGTTCAAAAGCACATAAAATGAAAGTAGAAAAATAGGAACCACTTTGGTGGGAAGGTAACAGCGTTCTGTGCACCTTCGGCTTTTAATCATGCCGGCCACATGACCACAGAGACGTCTTCAGACAGCGCTGGCTCCTTGGCTTAGAAACTGAGATGAGCACCGCCCCTAGAGCCGGAAACGACTAGCACGCATGTGCGGGGGAACCTTTATCTTTACCTAAGTACATTCCAAATGCAGTCTTAGAAAATGAAAATGATGGGGGAGAGAGGGTGTAATCCAATGTTTTGTTTTCACATGGCTCTCCAACCCAAAAAAACCCAAAGCAAAACTATTTGGAGGCTAGAAGGGATTATGAGGGCAATCTCATCAATGTGCATTTTGGGGGGGAAAGAGTTTGAGAAGAGATCAGCCCCACTGTGACAATCATTGTATAAGTTTGTATAAATGTGTGGAGTCAGCAATGCCAGCCAGTTTTTGAGCATACCCATCATAGCTCTCAGAATTCCAGACCAGAATTAACCCCAATACCCCAAAATTGGGCATTATTCAGATGCTAATGTCTGCTACACATTAATTGTAAATTTTTTAGCAATTTTTCACCTGCGCATTTGGTAAGAACATTAAAAAAGCCAGCTGAGTGACTTTGGGAGAGTCACTGTCTTGGCTCAACCCACCTCATAGGGTTGTTGTTGTGGGAAAAATAGGAGGTTAAAGGCATGTGGGATATATTATATTTGTTGTCTTGAGCAGGAAATAAACAGGCAAAAAACAAACAAAACACGATTGAGACTTATAGAAGTTTAACCAAATTCAAATGGCCTGCTTCACTCAAATCCCTGAAGATAATTAATGTAAGTTCCTGTCCTCCCATCAATGTGTGTAGATATCTAAAGACTTTTAAAGTTATACATGCTTTAAAGTAAATTATGCAAAGGAAAAAAGAAGAAAAATATGATACAGATTTAAGCACTTGTATTTCAACCCTGCTTTATTCTGGCTGCCTTACAACCACTTGCTTTTTTTACATCGTTCTGTTTGTTTATATATCCTTGGTACCAGAAATGATGATACGTTTTTCCTGAAATATGTATTTGTTAGTTTTTCATAAAGTGTATTTACAATTGCACAAGCTATTTTGGTTGTGGCATCAGCTTTGCACAACTGCATTAGTGTTAAATCTTTGGAAGATGAAGTTATAAAATGCACAGACAGCCTTTTAAATTAAATATCCTCTGGGCAAGATTGTTCTTATTATAAGCAATCCCGTGTCACGGTACAAGTAAAATAACTCCTACCATTCCTAAATATCTATCTGTTTCCTTCCTTTACATCCAATCTTACCTTCTTATAAGATATAATTCAGATTGCCTTTTATTTGTTTATTTATTATTAGAAACTTTCTTAAAAATGATTTTCATCACAAAAAAATTGTTTCAAAGTAGGAAACCTTTTAAAAAGTTATAAAAGTTTATAATATTTAATCTATATCAAATAAAGCTTCCAGGGACTTGGCAAGATTTCAAATGTTTACTTTCACATCTACCTTTATATGATTAAAATCATATTCAGCTATTTTTCTTACCCCTGTTTATATGTTTTAAATATATAAGGGACTGTAATGTCAGAAGTTTCCCATAACTTAAAAAAAAAGCTCATGAGAAACTGGGATGAGTCTGATTTCCTAGTTTACTCATATGATTTTCTGGGTTGGTTGTGGCAGCATCATTAGAGTTAAGAGTGATGGATAGGACTAGAATAGAGATCTGGCTCCCATTTGGAAAGACTCCAAGATCAACAACAAAGCTAAGGAAATGCTGAGATCTGTTCCACTAACTGCACTCTTTCAAGGCAGCATGTTATCTGCTTGCCTATAACATTACAAAGGCATTCATATCCATTTCTCTCTGTTGGCTAGCCTGACTGACTGGGAGGCCGATGGCAATGTAGGTGCTGGGTTAAACAACAAACCTTTGTGTGTGTGTTTTAAGGGCTAAGAGGTTATAAAAACAGGAGACTCCAGATGTTCTTTTGCCCAGGTACCTCACAAATACATAAGAGCTGCTGCTTCTGATGAACTTTGGCAGTACAAATATGGAAAGAAAAAGCAGATTGGAAGATATATCTCGATGTGTGTGTATATATATATATATAATATATCGATTCCTTTAAAAAATGCTTTAAAAGAAATGCTCAAATTATAGATAAGAGCCCCAATATCACAATAATATCAACAATATCAACAACAGTATCAGCTGTTGGAAATTCTGCAGAACAGATTATAGTGCTGTATGGATAGAGGGATAATTGTAGGTTTCAGAAGGAGCCTAGGGCATATAATATTAGTGGAGAATTAAGGAGAAGCCTTGAAACAAATATTCATAACCTGTTCTGTAAATGAAAAGAATAGATGCATTCCTTAAGTCCTCAGAAGGGAGACAGTATTAAGAAGAGGCTCAGGCTTATTCCTTACTGACTTCCTGGGGTATAAGACATATATGGGAGGAAAAGTATAATCAGTATTGCAAGATTCTGTTATCATAACCTATCACAGTGATGGCTAACCTTTTTGTTGTTGCAGACCGAAAGTGCGTGCATGCACGTGCGACAGCGTATGTGCGTACCTGCCCCAATAATGCAATGCACGACCCCCCCACCCCGTTTTATGCCCCCATGTGCACCCCCCGTGCACATGTGCGCATGACTCCCCTACCCCGTTTTGGGCCTAGCAGGCCTTCCTGTAGCCTCCTGGGACCAAAAACGGGCCACAGTCCGTTTTTGGTCCCAGGAGGCTGCAGGGAGGCCTGCTAGGTCCAAAATGGGCCGTGAGTGGGACACCGCCCCCCATGCTCCTCCCACTCCTGGGCATATGCGCACAATCCCCCTGCCCCCGGGCATGCACGCATATTTCCCACATTCGCTATGCCCTCCGCGCATGTACAGCAGAGACCTGAAAATCAGCTGGCTGGTGGGATGCGCGTGCACATGTGGGGTGGAGCTGAGCTGGGTGATGGCTCACATGCCTGCAGAGAGGGCTCCACATACCACCTGTGGCATGCGTGCCATAGGTTCACCATCACGGACCTATCATAACCATAACCTATCATAACCTTCATACACAATGAAGTATAGTTTCCTAGATTACTCCAAAGCATCTGATAGTATTGATAATTGAAGAAACAGACTTTGAAATTTCTCAAAGCAATAGATCTACCAAAGCATCCAACTTTTCTGATAAGAAAATTCCACAACAACCAAGAAGCAACACTGAGAACAGAATTTGTTGAATGGTTTACTGATAGAAAAGCAGTCACATCGGACTGCATTCTATCATCATGTTTGTTCTATCTCTAAATTGAATACAGTATAAGGACTGCATGGCTAGAAAATTTAAAGTGGGATCAAAATCAGAATAAATGTCCATGACTTGAAACATGCAAATGACACTATCTTGATTGCGAGAATGGATGATCATCCTAAAAGTAAAAAAGAGTGAAAATCTGAGCTCTCTTTGAACATCAAGATAACAGAGATTATAGCTACTAGAAAAGTAGAAGAATTTAAGTTAAAATAATAAAAGTGGTTGAAAATTACAATTATTTTAGGCACCAGAATTTACATAGATGGTGTTGTGCAAAATAGATTCAGAATATAATAATAGGCAAAAAGGAATTGAAGGACTATAACGTTTGGATCGTGATAAAAATCACAATGCTTCTCAATGAAGTCTACTCAGTGTTCTTCCCTATTATGATGTATGAATGTGAGAGATGAAATTTGAAGAAATAGGAGAAGAAAAATACTTTGAATTGTGGCATTCAACAGGGCCAACAGTTAAGTATTACAGGAAATCAAGCCTGAATGTTTAGTGGAAGCAAGTATCCCAAAACAATAACTACCATATTTTGGCTACATCATGAGGTCTAAAGCGTTTATGGAAAAAATGGCAATGCTGAGTAAGGTGGACAGAAAAAGAAGAAAGAGCTGATAGTGCACAAAGTGGATATTGGAATAGTAGACACTACAGTGATGCACCAGAAGGGCTTGGGCATGTGGAAGATGACAGTAGCATTTTTTATCCCTGAAGACACCAGGGCTCAGCTATGACTCAATGAAACAAAATAACAAAAGCTTGAAAAACAGGGACTAGAAGAATCCTGTCTTTGGTGTTCCAACATTTTAAAGTGTAGAATGTAATTATGACAATCTCATAATCATAATTCAGTAGCAATACACACACATACAGACACACAGATGTATTTGTACATAGAAATTCACAAATATGCATATATACACACATTATTTTCAGAACCCCCAGAGCAAACAAACTACTAATAAAATCCCTCAGTTTAAAAATGCATGTGTAAGTACAAACTCCAATTATAAAATTTAACTGATAAGATAGTATGTTAGCTTTAATTTGTAAAACCGATCTGTAACAAAAGAACTTTAGTAGCCAAAATGTGACATTTATCTTTTAATCAAAAATTAAATAAAATCCTCTTAAATTACCAATTTACAAAGGAAACTTTTATTTATTTTCTGGCCTCCCCATGGCAATTTGTATCATTTTATCAATTCTAGAATATTATAAGGAAGTTTGGTCTGTTCCAGTGCTCTCACTGATAATATATTTTTTTCTTTTCTAAATAAAATCCCAGAGCATATTTCCTTGCATGCTCCTAACCCATTGGATTCTTTGGCATTCTCTGTAAGATTACGCCACTGGGCATGCTCATGTATTACATATCTCATAGGAAAAAATTAAACATTCTTACAGAGGTCCTTCATACATTAGGACCATGGTTCTGGATGTCTATAACCTCAGCCTGATCATTGTAATTGGCTTCCCTTTGATGGAAATTCAGGAAGGCATCCAAGAACGATCAAATTGGAGCTTGTCATCTTTGCAAAGTACGTGCAGTTGCTTAGTTTAAAGATGAAGAGTGAACAAGATTGCTATAGTGAAAGATATTGTCATACATTCAGTTACAAGAAGGATTTCTAATCTCAGGATGATTAAACCATGATTAACTACAATTCATATTATAATTATCCTTATCTGGCACACTTTCCTATAAGTGGATAGAAGGAGATGCAAATAATTTAATCTGGAGATAACAAATGAAAGGAAAATTTGGAGCTAGTTAAATAGTCCACTCTGATTATGAATTGTGGCTTAGAATAAATGCTGAATTATTTTGTTTTGATGCAAGAAAACTACAGTGAAGTGATTTCCATTGCAATTTTACTTGTATTTTTCCTCTGGAAGAAACTTTGATTCCAAAAGTATATTTTAGGAAAGGATTCAGAGGTGGGTTTCAGCAGATTCTGACCAGTTCTGGAGAACCGGTAGCAGAAATTTTGAATAGTTCAGAGAACCGGTAAATACCACCTCTGACTGGCCCTGCCCCCATCAATTCTCTGCCCCCTGAGTCCCAGCTGATTGGGAGGAAATGGGGATTTTGCAGTATTTTTCTCCTGGAGTGGGGAAGGGAATGGAGATTTTTCTACTTACCTTTACTACTGGTTCGCAACAGGAGCATGCAGATTGTCAAATGTCAATTATGATGTCCGGGCGGGTGGGCGGAATTTCCCGCCGCTTTTACTACCAGTTCGCAAGAACTGGACAGAACCGGGAGCATCCCACCACTGGAATGAAGATTTTACAGTATCCTTCCCCTGCCACGCTCACCAAGCCATGCCACGCCCACCAAGCCACACCCACAGAACTGGTAGTAAAAAAATTTGAAACCTGCCACTGAAGGATCCTGCATTTTATACTTGATTTATAATCACACGTCTGAGAATTTTGGCAGCTTTAGTCTTCTAACACCTGGAGGCAGTCAGAGAGTGGAAAGCTGATCTAAATAAAACAACTGGCAATATCATGAATTGCAACATGCATGCACTGAAAATAAGTGAGCCAAGGAGTTTTGAGCTTTAGTGACATTCTTCCTCTGGAGCAAACTATAGCAGATCTTACTGTGAATGGCTCAGCCTGCTTTAATGTGCCTGTAATCAAAGCATATCTTCTGATTTTTGTGGCCTGCTCTATATTTAGGCAGCGAACAATGAGAAACACAGGAACATTCCAGTCTTTTCAGCCCAAAGCCCACTCCTTCCCAAACAAAAATACTACAGACATAAAAAGCTAACGTGTTTTAAACAGCTTTCAGAAAACTGCAACGACAAAAAGGAAATTCACTTATTTCTAGAAATACAGGAAACATAAAAACGTTAAATCGGATAAACTACATCCACAAGACACACGGGAGATTATGTAGGGAAGTGCTTGTAATAATGCAAAGAAGTATGTTTTAGAAATACTCATATTATTTCATCCCTCCTCAGGTGAGCAACCACCTTTCCTCAAACTAAATTCTGTTAACTGGTTGACCTTATTTGCCTAGATGTGTTTTTTCTTACTTTTTTAATACCCCAAGCCATAATTTATGTCACATACAGATACAAATTAATCATCCATTTATAATTATGTATTTCACTTTCTTATTCCAGGTTTCTTTACATTGATTAGTCTGATAATTGCATATTTCTTCAACATTAATATATGAAGGCAACAAGCTAGTTCAGAGCACAGGGAGGCCATGTAATGCACAGGTCTCTCCTTTAACATCCCACTCCCAGCATTTGCTGAATAAAACAGCTTCTTTGTTTGGCTTAATGACAAGGGTGGCCCTTTCTATCAGAGTCTTGACACAGTTGGATAGGGTAACTCACAATTTAGTTTGTTTCCCAAAAATTCTTTTGACCACTCCTAAAGCTTCTAAACTGAATGCAGCTGATATCATGAACTTAACCCCTTTTTCTTTTAGCAATGCATTAACTGTTGTGACATAACTTTACTGTGATTGGCTTTTTTGTTCCTGGTCTGAAATCTGTCCTCTTGGGTTTTACAAACAGCTTTTCTACTGTAAATAGATGCATTTTAAGCATTTAAATATATATATTTTACTACTAAATATATGCATTTTAAGCATATATTTTAATAATATATGCTTAAAATTCAGGGCCAAAGGATTTCTAAGGATTTCCAGTTCATGACATTTCTTATTGGGAGATAAATTCACCCCAGGAAAATAGTTTTTGGGCATCCAATTTAGAAAACAAATGGCTGTGCTTATGGATGGGCTGAGTGCTTCCAGGCAAATTAAGCAGCTGCAGGATGTCTGAATACATTGGTGGGTGATGTTTATACCAAAGTGACAGTTTATCTCAAGAAATAGGCAAGAGAAAGGGCAAGAAATCATATTAAACAAACAAACAAATAGGTGGGGGGGGGGCAATTGGACAGTAATTATCTGGTTTGTGAACAAATACAGAATATTCCACTATTTTATCATAAAAAATGGCATTTATTTGGTTCAAAACTCTTGATTTATTTATGTTTTTAATCAAACGTATAGGCTTCCTCAATTACGGTGAAGTTACAAGGTGAAAAAATATTCACCTATTACTACTATTGCCACATTCTGGACTAGCTGTAATTTCTGACTGGTCTTCAAGAGTAATTCCATGTAGAAAATATTGCAGTATTCCAAATAGGAAATGGTTAGGTTATAAGTGATTGTGAGAAGCGTGTCCTAATTCAGGAAAAATTGTAACTGCTACAAGAGATTGATCTGTGCAAGACCTTCCTGGCCATGGTTGACAATAGGGCAGGGGTGTCAAACTGGATTTCATTGAGGACTTGTGTTTCACCTTGGAGGGTCGGGGTGGGGGCTGATGTGTTGCCAGGGGTGGCCCTGGCCGTGGTGGCCATGCTCATGGTGGGCGTTTGGCATAGGCTCAAGACGTATTTTTTTCCCTTCTCTTTTTTCTTTCCACAGTTCTTTACTATAACCATTTTCCTATGTCTTCTACCAAATATTACTGGCAAACTTTTATTACGTATTCTTCAAACTCCACTAAACTTTTTATTCCTAAATTTATACACCATTGTTTAATAGTAAATTGCTTTTCCAGGCAGAAAAACTATTTATACTATTGTATTTTTATTATTCAACTAATAATAAAAATACAATAGCATAAATAACATGATAACAACTGAGGTAAATTTCCAGGATAGTAAGTAGAAATTGCTGTCAATTATAGATTGTTGATTGTAGATTAAATGGACCTACAGTGTGTAAAATCTGGCATTAAACTGTAGTATTAACATAGGATATTGCTTGTTTTCTATCCGGATCAGGCACTTACTTGAGGCCACATAATTGTAATCCAATCCAATCCAGTCTTCCTGCAGCACTCTGCCGGCCGAAAAGAAGGCTATGTGGCCCATTTTTGGTCAGCAGACTGTTGCTGGAGTCTGGGGAAGCTGAAAATGGGCCATGTGGGCCCTCCATTCGGCCCATTTTGGCCAGCAGAGGCACCACAGGTTGGTCCTCTGATATTTCCAGGCCGGCCCAGTGGGCCAGATTTAAACACCCCGCAAGCTGGATCCGGCTCCGGGCCTTGAGTTTGACACCCCTGCAATAGGACAATCACCTTCACAGCTTCCAATGTTTCTTCAAAGAGCCAGGTAAAGGTTAGAGACAGACATCAGGGGCTGCTGGGAGATCTGGGATACATAAACAATGAGCATGAGAAGGAATGGGCAACTTATTAACTGTTTTAATACTATGCTAGTATGTTAAAATTTTTGCAGTCACACGCATTTGCAATACCTTTGGCATGATTGTATTAGAAAAAAATACAAGAAGAAAACCTGGTCTATTTCAGAACTGGGTCATGAAAAATAATGCATGGACAAGCTACTTGAAGCAGAAGTAGTTTATTCAATAGATGGAGTTCATCAGTCCAGATAGCTACAAGATCAGGGTGTTGAGGCCAATACTATCTGTGAGAAAAATGGTCCTTTGTGAAATCTGTGAGTAGATCATTTGAAATTCTTATTCTGGTGGACCTGCAACTCCAGTGGGGGAAAGACGCCTTGCTGGGAGTATGGATATTTGCCCCATTGTGCATGTCTATGTGTGCAGAATTTGTGGAGCCCTACTTGTGTTCAGAAAGTGACAGGATTTAATTATAATTTTAATTTGCTGCTGCGTGCTCTTTCTGTGGCAAGCTGCATTTTTAACAGTTTTAGCCTAAGCAGCTGAAACAAGCTTAAGGAGTCTTTTGCAGCACTGTTTTTTTCTGATTCACAGCCTTGCATATTCTGGTTTATGTTAGGTGAGGCACACTTTTATGAATAGAGATGATGTCAAGAAAGGCATAGGAATATGATTTTTTCACCTTACAATTGCATATTGTTAGAGCAGTTGAGTTGGGGAAAGCAAAGCATATCTTTTGAACCATGGAGAGTGTGCTAGAAAAAGAAAACTCCAGGAACATGTCTGCAACTTCTGGGGGAGATGGGGAAAAATAGGGTTGCCTTAATCTCACAGAGAACTGCTGGGAAAACCCCCCTCCCCCAGTAACTGGATTTATTTTGTTGGTAAAAAATAGTAAAGGGCAAAATTCAATGCTAAACTAATACAGGTAATCCTCAACTTAGAACCACAATTGAGCCCAACTTTTCTGTTGTTAAGTGGGACATTTAAGTGAGTTTTGCCCCATTTTATGACCTTTCTTGCCACAGTTGTTAAGCGAATCACTGCAGTTGATAAATTAGTAACAGTTGTTAAGCGAATCTGACTTCCCCATTGACTTTGTCAGAAGGTTGCAAAAAGCAATCAAATGATCTTAGGATGCAGCCAGGGTCATAAATGTGTACCAGATGCTAAGCATCTGAATTTTGATCACATGTCCATGGGGATGCTAGAAAAGTTGTAACTGTGAAAAACAGTCATAAGTCACTTTTTTCAGTGCCGTTGTAACTTTGAATAGTCACTAAATGAACTGCTGTTAAGTCAAGGACTACCTGTAGTCTTCTTTTTCCCCATTCTATTTCCATAGCATTAGAAATACGCTTAAAAGCTGCTGTAGAAGGTTAGGGAAATACCTTCTTTGATTTCAGTATTACTATTTAGTTCACTGTATAATTTTACAATTACTGAGTTTTGGATTTTAGTTCTCACAATCCCTTGCTAAAGGTCATGTGACTAGCACTGATGGAAACTGAAGTCAAAAAGGTCTGGAAGGCAGCAGATAGGCCTACTCACTGCCTACAGACATAAATGAATTAAGACTGAAATAATACCTACAACTTGAAGTAGATCTTCCAAAACTTTAACACATGCAAAGCAAAATAAAATGTCTGGTTTATGTCCTGAAAGTAGTTCTGCTTTCTAGCATAATTTAAAAATGAAGTTTCCTGAATTTCAAAGGAGAACTATAGTTTCTACTAATGAATGCCAAATTATTTATGCTTCAGTTCAAGCGTATTTATTCAATTAGTGCTACAGCAGCCTCTTTATAGAGGAAAACACTTCTGGCCAAATGCCAAATGAACCTCATTTTACATTTTGTGCTATTTAAAGTAGAGCCCACCAGAGCCACTCTCAGTTGAGCAGCTCTAAAACCAAATGAAATAAATAAAACTGAAGAAAAAATTCAAACACCTGCATTTATTCCTTTTTAAATTATATTATTATAGATCTTGATACATTATACATTGTATTGTTTCGAAACCTACTTTGTAATGAGTGTTCACAGAGAAAAATAAAAGCTGAACTTCATTCTTTCAGATCAAGAATCAAACAGTCTGTAATTTTTTTTCCAAAGACTTTGAAAATGTGATATTAGATGATTTGTTGTACATTGCAATTTTTTTTTCAGGAGAGACCTATTTTTAATTATGATCATTGTGCATAATAAAAAAAATATTGCTGGAACTGGCTTACAGGTAGTCCTTGAGTTACAAATGTAATGGACCCTGCCCATTCCATTGGTAACCCAAGGTTCGTGGAAGTGAATCTTGTACCTTGAACTAGATCACTCCCTGCTTTTGCCCACACATTTGATAATCGAATGTGCAGCTCATTAAGTGCACATGAGGTATCTCGGGGTGGGGAAGGCCATGGGGGGCCTAGTGCAGGGGTGAAATGCTACCGGTACGGACTGGTTCAGGAGGACTGGTAGCAGAGATTGGGACTGGTTTGCTGAACTGGTGGCAATTGCTGGTTGGCCACACACCCCAAACCAGTCCAAGGCCTGCAGCCCTGCCATGCTTGCCTGCCTTCCACGCTGCCAAACTCATTGTTGTGACTGGCAGCGATCTAAGGAAACATGTTCCAGTTCTTTAAGATCGACTTTAAGGACAGTAGTGGCAGTGGGGGCGATGGTGTGTGTGTGTGTGTGTGTGTGTGTGTGTGTCTCCACGGTCCTCCTCTCCCTTGTGACAGCCAGGGCTTCGCCGCCACCTCTTTTCCTCAGAGAAGCGGTGTCTGCCTCCCAAGTCCTTGCGGAGGGACACACACACACACACACACCCCTGTTGCCCCTGCTGCTACTACTTTTACTGTCAGTTTCTCAGCACTCTTAAAGTCAATCTTGAAGAGCTGGAACATGTTTCCTTTGATCGCCGCCAAACTCATTGTTGGGAGCGTCAGCAATCTAAGGAAACATGTTCTGGCTCTTCAAGATCGACTTTAAGAGCACCGAATAGCCGACAGCAAAAGGGCGACAGCCATGTGATGTGTCCCTCTGCAGTCCTCTCCCAGGTGACAGGACTTCATTGCCGCCTCTTTTCCTCACACACATACACACATGCCCCTGTCGCACTATGGCCGCACTGGAGACCTCTCCGGCGCGGCGCAGTTCCAGGATGGCGGGAGAGCCCAAGCAAGCTCTGCCCCCACTACCACCATTGCTGCCCACTTTCGCCAGGCCCTGCCGCACCACCACAGAGCCTGCTGTGCTTTCCCTTCAGCCTAGGCCGCAGCACGGGCGGATGCAGCCCCAGCCAAGGCTGCCCCGACTAAGCGATCACCGTGCCTCTGCAGCAACAGGTGCGCCAGGGCCACCTTGCCAGCCTTAATCGCCTCCATGTGCTGCCTGTGGAAGGGGCCGTTGCCACCGCTCTCATCACCATCCCTCCCGCCTGGCTGCAGAGTGCAGACATCCACCTGCCTGAAGCAACCCCACCGCCATTTGCTTTCATTTTGTGGCGGGAGAAGGAAGAAAGCGAAAGGCAGCAGCATTTCACTTTCTTCCTTCTCCTGCCGTGAAATGAAAGCAAATTGCGGCGGGGTTGCTTTGGGCAGGCGGACATCTGCACTCTGCAGCCAGGCAGGATGGGAATGTGGTGAGAGCGGTGGCGATGGCCCCTTCTGTGTGCAGTGCATGGAGGCGATGAAAGCGGGCAAGGCAGGCCCGGCGTGCCTGTTGCTGCAGAGGCAGGTGATCGCTCAGCCAGGGCGGCTTTGGCTGGGGCTACATCCACCCGTGCCACTGCCCAGGCGGAAGGGAAAATGCCACAGGCTCCACGGTGACGTGGCCGGGCCGGGTCCACTCCCTGCACAGGGGGCTGCCACCCCGCCGGCGGCTTCCACCCCTTTCAAATGCACCATGGCTGAGCCTCCTTCCCTCGGAGCACTGGACTCCACGGGCCGAGTTCCCAAAGAAGCGCAGGCAGGCAGGTGGCTGGATGGGAATCCAGTGGGCTGCTTTGGAGCCCCAAGCCCCACGGAGCCAGCATGGGAGGCACGGGTGGAAGGCTGCCTTTTCTGCAGCATCCCCCCCTTTTTAGATTGCCCTAAATGGGGGGGGCTCTGCCTTTGCAGAAACGGGGTGGGCGGTTTGTACAGAGAATTGGTGGGGGGATGTACGGCCCTCCGGGATGGAGAGTGGGGCAAGAGAAGGCTCTGATGTTCGCTTGGGTGGCGGAGGGAAATTCAAAGCGTTGGGGCCTTCAAAAGGGCAGAATGTCCTTCAAAATGTGCAGCTCCTGGCTCTAACAGTAAGTGATGTCAAGTTGGCCACACCCACCAGCTCACATGACCATCAAGCCACACCCATCAAGCCACGCCCACAGAACCAGTAGCAAACATTTTTACATTTCACCCCTGGCCTAGTGATGGAATAGGTCACCAGACCATCTAAGTCCTCCCCCAACCCACAGATACCTCATTCTCCTTCCCCTGAGGTCAACACAAGTATTCCCCCCCATCCTACCACGCCGGGTGACTTACATTATGAAGATCTGTCTCCTCTTGTGCCTGTTTCTTTGCTTGCTTCGTCCTTTCTCATCAGCAAAGGGCTTGATGAGACTTCTGGCGATAAAAAAAAGGTGGCCCGAAGGGCTACATATGGCCTTCCAGGTCTCCTTTTTCATTGCCGGAGGCCTCATCAAGAAGATCTCCAGTGCGAAAGAGGCCCGGAAGGCATGGCCTCCTTTTTCATTGCCAGAGGCCTCATCAAGTGGGTTTCCGGTGAGAAATGAAGGCTCAGAAGACCGCATGCAGCCCTCCGGGCCTCCTTTCTCATCATCAAAGCACTTTAGGCTTTGGCAGCCCTTTTCAAAAAGCCTTTCTCAACTTTGGCAACTTGAGGATATGTAGTCTTCAGCTCCCAGTATTCCCAAACCAGCATGTTGGTTGAAGAATTCTGGGAAATGAAGTTCACACAGCTTAAAGTTGTCAAGGTTGAGAAACACTGCTCTATTTGGTGCCTGGATGCTATTTTTAACATCTCAATCCCTTCAATCAGTTAAAATGGATGTATTTGTTGTTACAAAAAAGAGCAATGTACATGTCAAAGACTGATTTAATCTGTAACTTTTGATGCTTCATGGTACAAGGCATTCTTTGACTTAACTGAATTAACAAAAGCTAGCATGAATCAAAAGGTTTTGTGAGAGGTGTGAAGATAGCTAGACTTTGGCAGACTCCCAGACTGTACACAAGTTTCTAAAATTGTCTCTTGTGCTTTCTTGCTGGCTCTTCTTACCTGGAATGTAGATAGTAAACTCAAGAAAACTTCCATATGTCACATTCCACTGGATCATAGGAGATGATTCATAGGGATATTGCATTTAGGTAGCATAAGGCTTTATGTATGGAAATTAGAGATACTGTCAAAGCCTGTTCAACATGGCTCAGATTTTGCTTCCTCTTAAAGTGAACGAATCTGGTTCTAAAATCAAACATTTTCTGTCAAATGCACATTTATTCAGCAACTGTTTGATATTGCTGTAACAATGGGTGTCTTGAATTCCTGTATTATTTCAATTTTTTTATGGCAAAACTGATTACTTACATAGTTTTTCTACCACAATTCATTGAAGTTGATTTGAAGTCCATGTAGTCCTCAAATTACAACCATTCATTTAGCAACTGTTCAAAGATATGACCCTGAAAAAAGTGATTTTTTGACTGATCTGCACACTTACAACTGTCTCAGCATTTTCACGGTCATGTGATCAAAATTGGGTGTTTGGCAATTGGCATGTATTTACAATGGCTACCATGTCTCAAGGTCAGATGATTGCCATTTGTGACATTCCCAACTGGCTTCCAACAATGGGAGAAGCTGGATTCTCTTGATGGCCGTATACGCTTCACTTAACAACTGCAGTGATTAACAATTGGGGCAAAAAGGTTGTAAAATTGGGTGTGATTCACTTAACAATTATTTGCTTAGCAATCAATTCTGGTCATAAATCAAGGACTAACTGTATACAAATAACATCTTAATACATTTTTATAAATGATCTTCCTTTCTGAGGGGCAAAGAACTGCTGACCAAAAGAGATGTAAGAATAGATAAGAATTCATAAGACATATGAAACGTCTCAAGTATCAGTTGAGAAATGGTATCACAAGTTTGGCATTTAGAAGGAAATGTAGATTTTAACTCTTTCTTCCTGACCCAATGTTTGTGGTTAAATTCTACACACACGCGCACACATTGCTGTATGCTCTACTAGGAAAAGCATATGTGACAACACTCCGATAAAAATGTAGAGCATGTTGGTCTTTTGGCTCCAAAATTTGAAGGCACCTATTTTGGCTTTTAGTTGTAGCGTTTTAAGTCTTCCGTTCTTATTAAAACAAATATTAGCTTTATTTAGTGTGCATGCTGCAAAAATCAAGACGCAGTTCAATTGTGCAAAATAAGTTTGTTCAACTTGGTTTTGAATCTTAAGAGGAAGCAAGATTTTCCATAGAAATCCACTCCTTCCAAACTTGTCCACATTACTCTTCTGCTGAATTTCAAAAGTAAATTTTGTATTCTGGCATTTGGAATCTGGTCAAAGTCAACACACTGCCTCATGCAGGAAGTAATGGAACAGTCACCCAAATAAATATCAGTCATCACAAATGTTTCTATTATTGCTATTACACACAGCAATGCAAAATCACAGCTGCAAGTTTCTTAGCTGGTATTGGCTTTCATTCTCATCAAGTTCTTCCTAAGAACTTAGGATGTCATAACATATTGGCAAAGTACATGTGCAGATCCAAGCGTGGCCTTGTGTAATTGACAGGTATATTTTTTCAATGTGCAGATGTTTTAAGTACTATCCAAGGCTTCTCGATACCAATAGGTCTACCACTGACTGTGTCGTAATTGTTCAATTTTAATTTTCAGATCTTAATACTTTGTGATCTTTTCCAGTTCTTTGCCTTTATTATACTACCGGGTTTCCCCGAAAATAAGACCCTGTCTTATATTTTTTTGAACCCTGAAATAAGCACTTAGCCTTATTTTTGGGGAGGTCTTATTATTTTGGGGTACGTGGAGCAAGACAGGGCTCTTGCCGTCTTGCCTGATTTCCAGCTCTGTCTCCCTAATCCTAACCAGAGGAAATGGTGGGGATCAGCTGTGCATATGTTTAAATATTTTCAGGGAGGATTTATTTTCAGGGGAGGGTTTATTTTCAGGAAAACACTGTATCCCTTGATATTGCCACATTGTCATTAATATATGTCTATGGAGATTCTCAATCATCCAGTTCATGGTTGTCCAAAAGATGCTTTTTCAAGAGGCAACTGCACTTTCTTGTTTTTCTTTGAAGTCGTTTCCCTTCTCATCCATTCTTCAGCTCTGACGGGATGGTGAGGGATGGAAGGATTTATATTCCTTGCAGACAGCTAGTCATTTGCATTCTTTTAGGAATTGTTGAGGCCACTTGGTATCTGTGTCCTCAGGGTCACCTGAGTAATGCAAATGGGTGTGGAGCCTTCTTGGAACTGCTGAAAGGACTGTGTTGTAGACTGGACATAGATGATATTATATTCCTCCCCCTCTGTTGAGAAAGGGCTGTTAAATTTTGACATAGCTGGCCTCTTTGACCCCTCTTTCAAACCAATGGTACTCTCTGGCCAAAATGCAGACTTTGCTGTCTTCAAAAGAGTGGCCTTTGTCTTTTAAATGCAGATGGACTGCTGAATCTTGTCCTGATGGGTTTGTTCTCCTATGCTGTGCTATGCGTTTATGAAGTGGTTGTTCTGTTTTCCCAATCTGCATGAATCTCACTGCATTGTACTCAGTGGTGAAATTTAAAATTTGTTACTACCGGTTCTGTGGGCGTGGCTTGGTTGGGGGGGTGTAATGTGACTGGGTGGGCGTGGCCTTTTTTTTTTACTTTTAAAACCATTTTTTCTACAACCTCTTTGACGAAGTGGTTGTAAAAAAATGCTTTCAAAAGGCTCTGACGATGCAAGCGGAGTTGCCTGATTGGCAGAGGGTTTTTTAAAAAACCCTCTGCCGATCAGGCAACTCAGCTGGGATCGTCAGAGGCATTTAAAAGAAAAAAACTTTTTTTCTTTTAAATGCCTCTGACCGGGGGTGGGCAATTGTGTCTCTTTTACAACCTGTGGACTTCAACTCTCAGAAGCTGTCTCAGGAATTCTGGGAGTTGAAGTCCACAGGTTGTAAAAGAGCCACAATTGCCCACCCCTGTCTCTGCCAATCAGTCAACTCAGCTGGGATCGTCAGAGCTTGGATCCTCAGAGCATTTAAAAGAAAAAAAGCCTCTGATGATTACGTGGCATGGGAGGGAGGGCAGGGATTTTTGCTACCGGTTCTCCGAACCACCCGCTTCCATCGCTACCGGATCAGGCGATCCGGTACAAACCGGGAGCATTTCACCCCTGATTGTACTGCATATACCATGTTGCTCAGTTTATGCCTGGGTGTTTTATTTTTGGAGTGGACCAGCTTCTGCCTTAGAGTATTCTTGGGTTTAAAATGTGCATGTATGTTGTGTTGGCTCAAGATTCTCCTGAGCATTTCAGATATTACTGCCATGTATGGAATGACAACATTGCTTCATTTATTGCTATCTTTATTGTCTTTTATGGAAGAGCTCCTGCTGGATCATTTTTGTGATTTGATGAAGGCCAACTTGGGATAGCCACACATTCTGAGAGCTTCCTTGATGTGTTTTAGTTCTTTTTCTTTCCTATCTTTGCTGGTTGTCAGGCCTTCCACTCAGTGGTGTAGGATTCAACTCTGCACTACTCAGGTGAACCTGACGACACAAATAAACCTCCAAGTGGCCTCAATAGGCCTCAAGGAATGCAAATGACCAGCTGTCTGCAAGGAATATAAATCCTTCCATTCCCTACCATCCAGTCAGAGCTGAAGAAGCTTCTTGGATGAGAAGCGAAACTTCTTCAAAGAAAAACCAGAAAGTCCAGTTGCCTGTTGAAAAAGCACCCTTGAGACTGTCATTAATATAGTAATATTATTACATTCTGTATATATTTATTTATTAAATACATTTTATTTATTTATATTTATACATTATTAATTAAATATAATTATTAAAAACATTTAGAATATTTTTTTCACAATTTTTGTTCTGATTTTGGCTGTCCTTTTATTTCTGAGAAAGCTTGTACTGAGTATTGAAAAGCCCTAGATTTTAGTAGATCTCAAACTGACAACATAGGAAAGGGAAAAGATAAGAAAGTAGATGCAGAAGCAGATAAAAAAAAGACAAAGGTTGTTTCAGAAGAAGGGGTGTTTTGAGGATAAAGACCATTTCATTCCTCACTATTAGACAAATAGGTTATAAATATGGCAAGGACAGAGAGCGGATATATTTATAAGACTGTAATTTTATTCCCGTGTACTTCCTTTGCACTCGTATTACTTTTGCTTATAAACACAATGCATTTGATGAGAATATTTTAATAGTACCGAGTTTTAATATATATAGAAACAGTGAACTAATAATTTAACAAATGATAAACGTATCAATGTTAAATGGAAAATATGTGCGTTCTATAATAAACTAGACAAGTATTAGTCATTCATCAAAGGTTATACAAGTTATGTGTCTCCTTCCTGAACATAATTTAACACTTGAGCCAAGTGTAACATAAAGCAACTTCCTGTAACTGATAAAAAGGTTGTTGTGAATATCACTTTATACCTACCAGGTTACCAGACTAATAAAGAGTTCAAAGCAGTTTGAGCTAGACTTGTTTACTAGACTGAAAAATCTCCCTTTCTTCTTTTGAACAATGCCCATTCTGAAATTGATAACCACGTTTGCACAATTGTTCTTGTAAGCATGCCAGTTATTTAATAATCCCAAAGCTTTGATTATTCAGGGTTTTTTTAACCTCCAGTTTTATCTTTTGTAGGGGATAATAAAATTGTACTCAAATGCTACCTTCAGATGTTCTGCAAAGCTGTAGCAAAAAATAAAACTGCTTTTTAAACTTGCAATTTAATTAATTATCTCCCATACCAGTTGAAGCAAACTCCCTTTTATTTATTTATTTTTGTAAATTTTTTCTTTATTATTAAAAAAGTTGGACATGGTTATCTCCGCCATACAAAACTTGGCGTTATCCCGCCATACAAAACTAAAGCGTAACACAAGCCCCTTGTGTGTTCAATATACGTTACTAATTGCTAATTATATACACATACTTAACCTTTTATAGATGCCTATATTTACATATATTACATCTTATTTCAATCTACATATCCTTGTTCTTATTTGTTCCGGCTTCTATTCCTTAAATCTAACCATTGGTAAAATCTACTCCAAATTTCATAGTATTCTGTCTCTCCTCTATTTTTCAGTTCCAATGTCAAACTATCACATTCTGTGCAGTCAAATATTTTCTTCATTATTCAATCTTCCTTTTATTTCCTTTCATCCGGAATCCCATTTCAAATGTATTTAGTTTTGTCTGCCTTTATAAGTCTCAGATCATGGGACGCTTACGTTGAACAAGCTGTTTGTTACAAATGGAACACAGCATTTTACACGCTACTATGAAAACCCTCAGTGCTGATTAAATGGTATGCAGCATTCATGTTCTCACTTATCAACAATGAGATTATTATTTTACATAAATCGTCTGTTTAAGCAACGGATTGCCATGATCAGAAATATGCACCATTCCTTGTTAATTTGGTAAAGTATACTGCACAGGGCAGAGGTGAACAATTTGTAGCCCTCCAAATATTGATGAATAACAGCTCCGAGGACCCTTATAACTGGACAAATTTCCTAGAGATGCTGTTCAGTGGTATTGAGAGTGTCACATGTTGCCGACTCTGGGGTAGGACTTTTTTTATTGTTGTTGTTCTTGCTAATTTAGCACTCTATGGATATAGCAAACCAATTAATTTTGAGAGATGTGGTGCAATGCCTTGCAATTTACCAGGTACACAAAAGCTATAGCAATAGCATTTAGACTTATATACTGCTTCACAGTGCTTTACAGCCCTCTCTAAGCAGTTTACAGAGTCAGCATATTGTCCCCAACAATCTGGGCCCTGTAGTCAGGCTTCTGTGCCAAATTTTATCAAAATAAAGTTGATTTGTGACCATGTATTTAACAATGGTTCAAAATTACAGTGGCATTGGAAAGAGTGTCCACTGACTTGTTCCTGAAGTTCCAACTGTCACATCACCTCCATGGTCCTGTGATCACAATTTTGGTGCTTTGTGACTGACTTGCATTTGCAACAGTTGCAGCATCTTGTAATCATGTGATCTCAAACGGCAACTTTTCCAGGCACTTCCGATAAGCATAGTCAATTGGGACATCTGGATCCACTTAACATCGGTGTGATTCACTTAAAAACCATGTGATTTGCTTAATGACTGTGATAAAATGGTCATAAAATCAGATCTGGTCACCTTATGACTCAATGATTACATCACTTTACAACCAAAATTCTGATCCAACCTATCACCGTAAGTCAAAGATTACCTGTAGCTTCCTCTCCAGGAATACTACTATTCATGAGAAAGGGAGTCCAAAAGGACTCAGCAGGGCATTAGATAGCCATTGCCCACATTCACCTGTGATTATTGTGATTGTGTGAATAACTTGGTTCTATGAAACAATTGTAAGGAAAAAGAGATCCAGTTTTCTATGTCATCATCTCATGGTCCTCGGCATTTCATTGCTTATTGTAATGTATGACTTTCTCTTTCTTGTTTCAGATTGAGGATACCAGTTTTAAGTTTTTTAATAACAAAGCTAAGGAAGCCATACTGCACATCCCTTCTTCTGGAAATGGACAAGATCTTCAGTTATATCAGCAAATCCTTACACAACACAATTATAGAGTTACAGTCATTGAAGACAGGAAACTAAACAGAAATGAACATTTACATCCAGGTGAAAATTATTAATTATTTCCTAACTATAACAGGATTTTATTTTTAGAATAGAATAAAATAGAATAACAGAGTTGGAAAGGACCTTGGAGGTCTTCTAGTCCAACCCCCTGCGTAGGCAGGAAACACTACACCACTTCAGACAAATGGTTTTTTTTTTTTTAGATGACTGTATATTACAAAACTGATAAAAACATTTTATTTCGTTCATCAGCTCTTATTTTGGCCTGTCATAGAACATACTATTTTATTTACTTTTTAACTTGATATTACTTCTTATTTTGAAAAACAAAAAACAACAGAGAAATCAGAAAGCAAACAAAATGAAACAAAAAAACCCAAGCCAGGTTCCTGAGCAGAATTATCTTAAAAGCATAATAAACCAAAAGTTTTAAGGAAAAGCAGCAGAGAGTTTGTTCTAAATACATCCTTTGACTTCAGTTTAATGAAACTTAAAATCTACTTATATTTGAATGAATTTACATCTGAAATGAAGAGTGGCTTGCTTAGATTCCTCCTGACAGTTGCATTCAATATTTGTACGAAACGTATACAGTACATATTAGCAAACCAAGATTTCTTAATATTTCAAAGAATTGTGGCAAGAATTCCCCCTTTCTCTATCTGGAGTTTTAAAGAAATTGCAATTCTCATAACAGCTAAAGTTGAGAAATTATCATGTCAGATCCTGACTTCTTCTCAAACCTTAGTTTAAACAAGCAATAGTCCTTTGAGTTTTAATGCCATGGATAAATATAATTAAAGTATATTGCAGAAAGCCAAAGTGACTAAGAATTACTGCAGCTGTTGTAACAGAAAACCATGATTTCTCATTATATTCCCATCAAGCCTTTATCTGGTTCTATGTCAGAATCCTGTAGTTTATTCTTTTTCTTTGTTATAGTTTTAAATCTAAACTCTACTTGACTCGGTACAAAGTTTATGAAGGAGAAAAAAACCTTGCTGCTTTAAAGAAAGACAGTTGGAAAAGTTCCATTCCTGCTGGAAGTTTGGTATTGTTGTGCTCCATCTGATGTGTTTAATCACAAAGAAATTAGATTCTATTTCTTGCTAAACAGAATATAATTTTAAGATTAATTTCATTCTTTTTCCTACAGCGAATATGCCTTAAGACATCACATATAGTGCCTTTTCTTGCTAGTAAGGCAGAGTGGAAGCTTGCCTCACTTGTGGCAATCAAAAGAGTTATTGGTATAATGATAACTTCATCTCTGCTCGCTGTATTCCATTTTTCATCTGAGTAGCATTTTGTAACATGGAAAAAAAACATAAGCTTCCTAGAAATGAGATAAAATCAGGGCCATTTGGATGGGATAAAATTAGGGTTGCAAAGTTCTGGTAAGGCTATTAGTAATAACTTGCAATTCACAATGGAATTGTCTTTCTGGAAACACTAAAAATAACATTAGGATATATTTTATGAGGAAGACCTAGTCCATTAATAAACTGAATTATATACTATTGTGTATTTACTAACAGTTCCTCTCACATTTCTTATTCCTTTGCTTTTAGAAAATTTCATATTGTTTTTGTTATTACTATTATTTAAATGTATATGCTGCCCAGATCCCACAAACTTTGGGCAGATTGCAAATTGTTTAGAACATTAAAAGTAGGAAACCAACAAGGGACAAAAAGAAGGGTATAGGATGACAAAACAAAGGAAAACAACTGAACGTAATCTAAAAAGAGGCTTCAGTCATCCTTGCCAAACACTTGGGCAAAGAGCCAAATCTTTAAGAGCTTTCAAGACATCAGCAGGGTTGGGGCCATTAGGATACGGAGTGGGGAAGCTCATTCCAAAGGACAGGCTCTGCTACAGAGAAGATGCTCTTATGAGGACCTGATAGATGGCATTGTTTAATTATGGGTTATGCTGGCTGATGCTTCTTAAGCTGCTATCTCAAGACATCTGGAAGACATCATGTTGGGAAAGGTCAAGATAAACAAGAAGGATCAGACTATCTGCTTTTCAGCTGTGGAAGTCCACATTTTATGCCCAGTAGTTATAAGTAACAAAAATTATTTACTGAATTTATTTAGTTAAATTCCAAATGCCTATTCCAAACAAATGCTGGGCAGCTCACAATAAAATAAATAATAAAAGCATAATATAGAACAGAACAAGATGGATCTGGTTACTCTCTGAAAAACAAAACATAGATTAAAATACACCCAACAAGAGGATTCATCCTAGGGCAAGGAAGAACAACCAGGTCTTCAAGGCCTTAGAGAAGGCAAACAGATAGGAGGTACACAGATTTCAGGTCAGATTTCATAGTGTTAGCATAAGAATTACTTCCATAGTAATATAGCTAACATATCTTTGTAAGATCAAACTTTCCATGATCAACAATCAATTTTGCAGTTTTAGCCAAATAGTCAGTCACTTTATAGGATGAGTCAGTCTCTCAACCTATCCTATAGGTTGATTTGATTTGTTGTTGTTGTTGTTTCTTGGACAGAATAGAATATAACAGAGTTGGAAGGGACCTTGGAGGTCTTCTAGTCCAACATCCAACCCCCTGCTTAGGCAGGAAATCCTACACCACTTCAGACAAATGGTTATCTAGTCTCTTCTTAAAATCTTCCAGTATTGGAGCATTTACAACTTCTGGAGGCAAGTTTTTCCACTAATTAATTGTTCTAACTGTTAGGAAATTTCTCCTTAGTTCTGATTTAATTATTTCATTTTGCAATGGAAGCTTCCATACTCTCGGCCTGTCGTCCCGCCCGAGCTTGCTGCGAAAGAAATGACTCCACACCTTGAGAAGAAGTAGCCAGAACTCTTTACTGGAACACATAAGCAACAAGGCAAAGTAACGAACAAGCTGGAAAAATTAATAAAGTCAGCGCTACAGGAGGCAGCCAGGTGGCGCTATATATAGGAACTTGGCATAAAGCAAACCTAACATCTGGCAAATAAAAGAACCTCGGGACATTCCCCTCCCTCCACAGCTGTTTGGCAGTACTGCGCCTCTGTTCACGTCACAGAAGCGCGTTTAGGAAAACGTTAACAGCCACGCCTCCCTGCCGTTGTCTCCGCCACTGCTGGCTTTGTTTGTAGCTGCCTCCTGCAGTGAAGTGCCGCTGTGAGTGTCGCTGCAAATCTGTAAGTCTGACAGCTCTGGCTACGTTCTGCCTCTTCTAATATCCTTCCCCCCCCCGTAAGTGATGGCGAGCCTGTTCGCGGCTCGACACATACCTTTACTTTAGAGCAGTGGTGCGGCCCACGGGCCAGATGCGTCACACGCTGGCCACACACACATCCCGTTTAGCGAAGGGGGAAAAGTCGCAATATGTCACATGACAATGATGTAACGATGCGAGTTTGACACCCCTGCTTTAGAGGATGAGAATCTACTGATACCTCACCCTGCCCATGTGAGCAAAATTAAACCAAACAATCTAAAATATCAGCTGAATAGCTCTTTAAAAAGCATTGTTTGTAAACTGCCCAAGTCACTAGGTGAGGCGGGTAGTATAGAAATTTGACAAATATAAAATAAATAAATACAATTGTGATGGCCTAAAGAAATCCATAGAAGTAATTTACCAACACATATGCCACCACATTATACAATGTATTTATTTAGCATATGGCATATCATACATAGATTAGCAATATATATTAACATTTTATGTAGATTAGCAGAACATAATAAAATATAAATGTTTAAAAATACATTGGTATGTTCAAATACCAATGTCTAGGCCATTTAACCATCGAAGCACAGCATTGTTTATATTAAAAAAAAATTAGATACTGGATCAGAATTTGCCCTCATCTTACATTGAGTCACAATGTGATCTATAGTTTGATATGGGATCCCATAGTCACATTCAGGGGAGGATGCTATGCCACATTTATACAGAGTCCCAGCAGACACTATGTGAGATGCGAAGTTCAAAGCCTGACATACAGTATTAGAGTAGTGTTACAGAAATTCCAATTATAGCTCTTACAGGAATGTGCAATAATATTAGAAATTTAGAATCCTCCTTAAACTTCCATCTGGCCTACAGTTATGCATGCTTCCTTTGTACATGTGCTATACTTCTGTACTTGTTACTCTTATAGTCTTACATAAACAATACTATTGAAATAGAGCTCTTAATATGGCCTCATTGGGTGAATCTCTAAATAAATCTAAGAAATGAAATAGAAACACTGATAAAATAGTCCCACATACTTCTAAAGAACCAGCAAACTATAACTGTTTAAAATGGGGGAAACACGCATTTTATAATATAAAATTATAGTAGATAACAAATTAAGTATGCATTTGCAAAGTCAATCGTTGTAAAACTGCATAGTTGTTGTAAGGTACCATTGTTCATTTGATTAATTGTCTAGTGAATTTGTTTCTTTTCCTTTACAAATCTCTATAACCAATTTTCCTATTTTATTTTCAATCTTTGAGATTTAAAAATGTGGTCTGTACTGTGAAATATTAAATATTGCCAACCATAGAAAAATAGTATAAATAAGAAATGTGATTCCTCATCCTTTAGTTTGCATAAAGATAAGTAATTATTTGCTCTTTTCCAAGCCGCCCTGAGTCTTCGGAGAAAGGCGGCATATAAATTGAAATAATTAAATTAAATTAAATTAAGAATTGTAGAAATCAGTCTTGGAGCCTAGCATTCTGTAGAAGGTAGATCATTCCTATTTTAACAAAATCTGTTTTTAGCCCATTTTCAATAACTCTGACTTATCATGTCACTTCCTTTGAAAGATACATGGCATTTTGGATTTAAAGATAAAAAAGCTGGAAGGTAGCCATGTGACCCTGGAAAAAGTTGTAGCTGCTTTGAAGAATTATAAACAAATAACAGAATAAAAGAGTTGGAAGGGAACTTGGAGATCTTCTAGTCCAACCCCCTGCTCAAGCAGGAAACCCTATACCATTTCAGACAAATGGTTGCCCAATCTTTTTAAAAAAAACGTCCAGTGTTGGAGCACCCACAACATCTGGTTCCACTAATTAATTGTTCTAACTGTCAGGAAATTTATCCTTAGTTCTAGGTTGGTTCTCTCCTTGATTGGTTTCTATCCATTGCTTCTTTTTCTGTCTTAAGTACTTTGGAAAATAGATTGATCTCCCTCTTCTTTGTGATAGCCCCTTAGATATTGGAACATTGCTATCATATCACCCCTAGTCCTTCTTTTCATTAAACTAGATATACCCAATTCCTGCAACCGTTCTTCATATGTTTTAGCCTCCAATTCCTCTAATCATCTTTGTTGCTCTTCTCTGCACTCTTTCTAGTCTCAACATCTTTTTTATATCAGGGCAATGAAAACTACTTATGCTCCTGCCTGCTTTGAAGTATTTTTTTCTTTGACTCCCAGTGTTGCACAGCTGTAATATAAATAGATGATCTTTATTCACAATCTAGATCCCACCTTACCTGTGAATGAGCAACACAGTAGAGGGTGCTACTTGATGTCCGTACATTCACTTCAGACACACATTGCATATGTACCAGTGATGGCTTGCTCCTGGTTCGCACCGGTTCGCAAGAAGAGGTAGTAGATATTTTTAGTAGTTCAGAGAACCGGTAATAACATTAGCTGGCCACGCCCCTGAACCGGTCCCTGGCCCGGTCACCGGTCGCTTACCCCGCCCACCTCATCAAAGGCTTTTTTTTTTAATTTTAAAAAGCCTTTTTTCTACAACCTCTTAGGCTGAAAAAAATGCTTTTAAAAGTTTTTTTAAAAGCCTCTGATGATCGTGCAGCTCAGCTGGGATCTCAGAGGCTTCTAAAAACATTTTTTTCTACAACCTCTTCAGCCGAAAAGGTTGTAGGAAAAAAAAATGCCTTTAAAAGCCTCTGGCGATCCCAGCTGACTTGCCTGATCATCAGAGGCTTCTAAAAGCATTTTTTTTCTGCAACCTCTTAAGGTTGTAGAAAAAATGCTTTTAAAAGTTAAAAAAAAAAAGTTGGGCACGCCCACCCAGTCACATTACCCCCCACAAGCCATGCCCACAAAATAGCCACGCCCACAGAACCGGTAGTAAAAAAATTTAGAACCCACCCCTGATATGTACCATCCAGAATACATTAATACAGAATGCAGTAAACTATTTACAAAACTAAAGCTATAAAGACCATAGCTCTGCTTGGTTGTATTTGAAGTCATCTGAATTAGTTATTCCAACCCATTGAAAGGAGAAGCAAAATAAAAGCAATCCAGCTCTCTGTAAGCTTGAATCCTTTATAACTCTGGGCCACTTTTGTGTTCATATATATCCAATTAGATTTGATATTTTGTTTTCAAATATTTTTCTTTTCAATAGATACATTTATATGTTGATCAGGGATACGGTGGCTCAGTGGCTAAGACGCTGAGCTTGTTGATCGAAAGGTTGGCAGTTCAGTGGTTCAAATCCCTAGTGCCGCATAATAGGGTGAGCTCCCATTACCTGTCCCAGCTTCTGCCAACCTAGCAATTCGAAAGCACGTAAAAAATGCAAGTAGAAAAATAGGGACCACTTTGGTGGGAAGGCAACAGCATTCCATGTGCCTTTGGCATTTAGTTATGCCAGCCAGATGACCACGGAGACATCTTTGGACAGCGCTGGCTCTTTGGCTTTGAAACAGAGATGAGCACCACCCCCTAGAGTCGGGAACGACTAGTACATATGTGCAAGGGGAACCTTTACCTTTTTATATGTTGATCAATTAACAAATATGGAAAAATAAGGTAGAATGAAAAAGAGGAAATAAGAGACACTTTCAGTGGCAGTCATGTACACACTAAAGCAATGTTTATTGAATGCAAGCTGTTTGCAAGTTTTTTTAAAAATTTAAGAATAGAGGACCCAATATTCTAACAAAGACTAATAAAAGCATTAAAAGCCTAAAGGGAAAATGCTGGCATAGTCTGTAAACATCTGGTTACCATTTTCATTTATAATTGAAAAGCCACTCCTTTAAACAACTGAAAGATTTGAACATAAATAAATAGGACAGTGGATATTTTGTTCTTTTCATAGCCAGGGGGTAAAGGGAGTATGAATAGAGAGGTCACAAGAAACTCAGCCCTTATAAATAAGAAAGTCTGAGAAATGTAAAGAAATCTGAACATGTTCCAGGCGTGTAAACAGTCCAACAGAGTGAAGGTTAAATAAACATGGCTGGAGCCCATTGTTGCTAATATGAGTCCAAAATGTCCTTTGCACCATTAGCTAAGAAATCACCAAAGAAATATATTAAAATATAAAAAACTGTAGAGTAAATAAGAATATAAATCTTATTCTATTTTCTCTATATATCCTTGATAAAGTCTGATTATAATATCAGGAACTTAATAATTGTAAGCAAGATGGGTGGCATATCAATTGCATAAACAAACAATCTTCTTGTTTCAGATAAAATGTTCCATATTTTATTTTTCTATGGAAAACAAAGTACAATACAGTCTTCAATTGTATTTTATTGCAGTCTTTTTGCAAAAAAGAGTATGTAAGTTTACAGCACTGTTGTAACTTAAAAGTTTTACCTCATTTGTGAACATTGTATGAACAGCAGTTATCCATGAAAACTTCATGAGAGTTCTTATATTATAGGTGATATTTAATAACGAAGTGCAATCCCATTTGAGACTGATCAGTAAAACTGTAGTAAATAAACTACTTGAATGCAATAGGCTCAATGGAATCACATTAGGAATAGAGGAAGCTTTTTGTAGGAAGATCTTTAAAAGAGCAGGACTTCGTATTGGCTGTGACGCATCAGACTACATGTGATTTAAATCCAGGACTTTTGGGTACATCTGCAAGCACTAATTACTTAAGGCTTCCGAGCCTGGATAAATTACCCAAATTGGATAAAAGTAGTTTTTCTTTGAAGCCATTACTCAATCACAGCAGGGACATTTAAACTGACTTAGTGCTTTAACTACATTGGGTAAAAAGGATCTTCTGGTAAGTGGAGTTGGATAATGAAGAAAAACATTTAGGAAGCACTTACTTAAGAGTTAGGCTGAGTTATTTTTATTTTATTTTATTATTCATATTTCTATGCCGCCCACTCTCCGAGGACTCTGGGCAGCTTACATCAAAGACAGCATACTAAATAGCATATTGCCCCCAACAATCTGGGTCCTCATTTTACCCACCTTGGAAGGATGGAAGTCAACCTTGAGCCGGTGAGATTTGATCCACTGATCTGCTGAACTAGCAGTCAGCTGAAGTAGCTGCAGTACTGCACTCTAACCACTGTGCCACCTCGGCTCATGTACCTTGGCTCAGTTCTTACAAGGATTATAAAAACATTAACAATAACACATTTATTATAAAAATTACAAGTTAAATTATACATAACGTAGCTGGAATAGCTACAGGACCAACCATGCAATTGCAGGTGAAAACTGAACGATATAGAATAGAAGGTTATTTTGTGATCTGATATGAAGACAGATCAATTAAGATATCATTTATAAAATTTATGAGCACAGAACAAAAGGGTTGAGTGAACTGATCCCATAAAGAGAATATAAGTTTGGTAATATTTAATTCTCAACGATGAGAATGGAGACATTTGGTTGAAAGAAGTAGATAATCAAGGGACATCCTTATTTAAGGAATAGGAAGGGTAAGGAATCAAACACACAATATCTTGGGGTGGGGATTAGAGTTATGACTAAGAATAGGGGAAATATAGACATTTGCAGCCTTGATTATCAAAATATATTATTATATAGATTCCAGAATGGGCGCTAGGGGTTTGAAACTTTGCAAATTGTGTATTTCTTGTATTGTTCTAGAATAACATTGGATAACGAAAACAAAGGCAAATATTATAGTCAAATATCCTGAATGAACAAATTTATTTTAAAAAATAATTACAGGTAAATGCAATCCATCTCCCATATAGGAAGTAAAATGAGGAGTGCTATATAATGAGCATGGTCTGCAGACATTTGGAAGTTCTCTAAAAGAAAAAAAGAAGTGGGAAAATAATGAAATGCTTGTATTCTTATGATTCCTTTGCTCTTATTTAGAACATATATTTATTTTTTCTGATTCCAAGCAGAATTATTATATGAAAAAGTGGTCTACATGCCAAAAATGAAATAAGTTGTTACTAAAGTACTGCATTAATAACAACATATCCCATTTTTGGCATTGCATTAATTGCTCCTGGAAGCAGTTTTGTGTTGAAGGATTTTACAAAGAAAAATACAGCTATACATAGAGAGAGAAAAGCCAAGTGAACAGGGAGGTTTCAGAGAAGGTCATAAGTTTAGGTAGCTAAGATAAGATGGATAATGGAAAAAAAACAAGAAAATTTAAGAGTTACCTTTCATTTATTAATTACAACCAGGTTTTAACTATACCATTTATGCTATGGTTATGCTACAGTTATATTAACGCTTAAAGACATGCCAGAAATCTAATTGTTCTTCTAAGAAATATTTAAGATCAACAAGAAGATATAAGAAATGAGCTTGAAGAAACAGAGTGGTTCAGTATAGCAAAGGGACTATATCATGCCCTCCTGTATATTAAACTTTTAGAGCAAGTATAAAAATTGCAGGACTGGAAGAGATAAAAGCTGTAATCAAAGCTGAAATACTAACAATTTCAGATGTGCAAAATGTATAATATTAGCCAAAAGTGAAATGTGGTATACACTAGCATACTTAGCAAATTTACAGTTGATAATCAAGAAATGAAAGCGGTAGATAGTTTTCCTTTCTTGAGCTCAAACAGGGATAAAGATGGATTTTGCATTAGACGAATAAAACAGGCATTAGCTCTGCATAGGAAGGTAATAACAAACATAGCCAAGATCATGAAGGTTATTTAATGGTTTTCCAGTAATAGCGCATGGCTGTGAAATCTGGACATTGAGAAAAGGCAAAGAAAAATGATAACCGATTTCAGATTAGGCACTTTGGGGATTGCTATTAAAAGGCAGTGAAAGAACCAATCCATGATTCCATAAAAAATAAATGACAGACTGCTTCATTAAGGGATTGATTACTAACAGAAACATACTTACTTTTTGCATATAAAACTTACAAATTATGTGCTATAAAAATGACCAGGCTTAATAAAGCTTTAGATTCCAAGCTGCTGTTATGGCCAACTCAGAAAAGTACCAGAAATGCTGTCCCTCTAAGGGTCGAACTCTACTATAAGTGTAGCAGACTTTTTAAAACTTAACCCCCAAAATAGTAGAATCATTTCAGTCCTTTTGTATATTGTAAAGTATGTGTGGTCTCAGTATGTGTTCCTCTGCATCCAATCTAGTGAATTCTTTTAGGAATCTTTTCCCACTTGCATTTTTTTGCTGCTGCAAAAAAAAAATCTAAATTACATGCAATGGGCTATGTTCATGCATAACCCTCATGCAATTACATACAAAAACACAGAAAATGAGTAATAAAGAGTAAGTCAAAGAAATTAAATATAGCATGTAGAAAAAAAGATAAAAAAGATAATGCAATCTAGTGTACACCAACACTGATCACTCTACACTCCATAGCTTTCTACCCTTCCACTATGTCAATTCATCATAATACTTTTACTTATGATAGTTAAACTTGTCACTACTCTCTTTTTCACAATCTTGTCAATATTATCCAATGACAACTTTTATGGTCTTTCCTCTCCTGTATGGGGAAGGCTGGTATACTGTAGCTATCCAATTGCTAGCAGATTAAAAATTAGCCATATTGCATAAAGTACCCATTAATTTACAATACTTGTCTTATAACTGTGGAGTTTTCCAAAGCATCTCTCAAGCATTCTATACATGGAAACTATTTATTGATTTCATTCTTCTAAACCAAAAAATATATAAATAGAATTATTTTGCCAGCACCAAGAAAGATTTTTTTTTTGTTTTCATTTTCTTCTCAGTCTTACTTATGATATCCAGTACACAGTATCATTTAGAACCTACAAGCTTATCTTTGGTGCAGTTTGATATGTTGATGTTTTTTTTTCCTAACTTGCCTCTGTTTGCAGAGTTCCAGCACCCACACCAAAAGCTCTTAATAAAAGAATGTGTTTCTACTCCTACAATTTGTTTTTCATCTGCACTTAGCGCCCTGTTAAACATTCCACGTGGCCTGTTCAGAAGGCAGTATTCAGAAATAGTTTATCATAATGCTTCTTGGTGAAAATATTAACCACATCTCAGTGATAAACTGTTTCATTTATATATTACCCTGCCTTGAGCATTCAAATGAATAGACATGCAAATCTAAATAGAATCCTAAAATTGAATAAGGTTTTGCCAGAAATTTCCAGAAATAAATACTAGAAGCTTTACAGAGTAGATGTTATGAGAAATAATAGAAGGAAGTGTTAGGTATGCTGCCTTGAACTCCTGGTAGGAAAGATAGATGTGAACACCATACATTGATGCTATGAAGCTATTTCATTTCATACCCTGCTTTGCATGAGAAATTTAAACCATGTTTTATTGATTAAACTAAATTTTTCATATATTAGGAAAGTGATAGGCAGAGATGTTGGGATTACAGTGTGAGTGAGAGAACTATACACTAGAACCAATGTGGGGGGTTGGATTAGGAGTAGAAAGGTCCCAATTCTACTCCACCCCTAACTTCTTTATAGATTAATAATATATAAACATATGTGGCATTTGAAATGGGAATTTTGCAGCTCCAAACAACTCAGATTAACTCTGATGATTGAAAATAATTTACAAGCTAATCTGTTTCTCTTTTGAAGCAGGTGAATAGATATATCCTCCTTATGCCCTGTATTTAAACTGGATTTAAAGAAATCTGGGTCTCTGTTTTGAGCTTGAAAGTTTAATTTAAAAAAAAAACACATAGTAGTTTACTATTTGTCTATTCTGTTTATGAGATTATTGCAAAGTGAGAAACTCAGCGCACACTGCATTGACTTCCTACATAAGCAAACTCTCCATTTTATCCCTGTCGTTATGCATCCAGAAGAAACTTACTTAATTGAGGAAGAGACCCCGAGTAAGTCTTCCCTGATTCCTTAGGGGACAAAAGGAGAAGGAAGGTCAGTCAGCTAGCCAGTCAGACTTGTAAAATTTATATAATCAATCTAATAAAGCTTAATTCTACTCTTCTTATGGCGTCTGTTTCTTGGCCTCAACAACCTGGAAGGACAGATGCTTTATAACATAACCATCAAAATTCATTCAGTAAAAATGTTCAGATATATAGGTGTGTCCCCAATTCAAGATGAGTGATAGATTTTCCACCTGTATACAGGTGGTCTCTTCATCCTCCTCCTCCTCCTCCTCCTCCTCCTCCTCCTCCTCCTCCTCCTCCTCTTCCTCATTCCTCTTCCCCCTTCTTTTGCCCATCTCCTTTAACAACAATAACCCCATCAACACTAAATGAAAGTTACCATCAGCAAGAAATTAAAGCAAAACTAAAGTTTAAAAACCAAGCAAAAACCAAAAAGAAAAAGAGTAGATGTCACAGTAAATATATGAACTATTGAACTCGAACTTAGGCCACACAGAAACATATTGATGACATGTCCCAAGACAGGATAAAGCCTTCAAACGGGTGTCTTCTCCCCATTCCTTTTTTTTTTTTTGTGCCACTGATGAACAGCGTCATTTGAATAAATATTTTCTGTTTAATTGGTTCGCTGTCCTTTCTCATCACAGTTAATTCCCATTATGGTACTTTCTTTTTATCATAGATGAATTAAGTTCTTGGGACCTTTTGCTTTGCCTCTCCTCTAACAAAGCTGACCATGAAAATTGCTTAAATATAGTGGAATCATATCAACCAACACTACTGCAAAAGGTAAGGCTGCAAAATGACCTCTCTTACTGGCACATGCTTAAATACCGGGTTTTTTTAATTCTGCATTTTTATTTTATTATGAAGCATCCTATCAGATGCCAGTTTTGGCACCATTCTTCATTCTACTACTGTCTCGCTTTCACAGGAATTTGCTGATATTAAAGCAGATGCTTTGCAAGAGTGAAGTCTCAAGTGCATTTTCTAAAATCTTTTCTTCCAGCATTGCTGGAAGGGGGGAAAAAAACACAATATGTTTTTGCCAAAGATGTTGAAGAATGTGAATATTCATACATTAATATTGATTTCATCAGAGGCAAGGTTATGTGCTAAACTGTCAGAATCATGGAATGCCATAATTATCTCGGGTTTTCTAAACAGGACTTTTGTATTTCATCTCTCTCACACATAACCACATGGAACACTGCAGAAAGAAAAAAATGAGACGTTTAAACAATTTATAGATGTATCCCAATGAAGAAAGAGTACTTTGGATTAAAACATGTCCATTTTGCCAGATATATACATGAACAGGTTTTTTTTGCTTGCCATCCTTGTCTTTAAAATTAAAAGGGAAAGTGCTGTTTTACAAACATGTCAAACAGACATGTCCCAAAGGCAAAAGTACAATTTTGAACAGCAATAAAAAGATAAATATTATGGTGCATGCTGCAGACTGAGTTCATGTTGTAATTGCCAAACCTGTTCAATGCCTATATATTTTCTCCTTCCCTTCCCTTTCCCAAGTAATAGTAACAGAGTTGGAAGGGTCCTTGGAGATCATCTAGTCCAAACCCCTGCTCATGCAGGTATAGTAGAGATGTTGAAATAAGGAGTGGCATTGTCAAGGGGACAAATAATAAAAACAGGATCATGATGCTGGGAAGCAAAATCAATCCAGCATGATGCATGCTATGCCCATTTTTTACATGTGTTCTGACATCACAGGAGCTTCTGACACAGTGGTGACATGTTGTTTTCATCATTTAGTAAAAACTGTGAATCTCTTGGGTACTTCTCTTCTAAGACATTAATCCTGCCTTAAAATGTGATCATATTCATGAAAAAGATATAATATATAGCCTATAATTAAAAGTAGATCACATTTACAAGATCAACGTTAAGGTTGACTGAAAAAAACCCATTGAAGCGTGTGTTTCTGCCTTCAAGTCAGTGTTGACTGCTGGCGAACTCCCTGGAGTTTTCTTGGAAAAATTTCAGACATGATTTGTCATTGTTTGCTCCCTAGGACTGAGAAAGAGTGACTGGCCCAAATTAACCCAATTGGGTTTTGCCCAAAGTCGAACTAGAACTCCCAGTCTACCAGTTCCTATTCCCATGCTTTAATCCCTGCCCTAAATTGGCCCTTCAAGCTTAGTTTATGCCTAATTGATTTTCCTATTCTACTCACGGGGATGGGCACTATTTTCCTTTATCAGCAAACCTTGCTGTAATGTAGGGGTGAAAATTAGCAGGTTCTAACAGGTTCTGGAAAACCGGTAGTGGAAATTTTGAGTAGTTCGGAAAACCGGCAAATACCACCTCTGGCTGGCCCCAGAGTGGGGAGGGAATGGAGATTTTGCAGTATCCTTCCCCTGCCTGCCCACCAAGCCATGATCACAGAACAGAAAAAAAATTGAATTTCACCCCTGCTATAATGGCATCTTCAATGGCACTTAAAAAAACAATTTGTAAAATTGCAGTAATTGGCACTTCTCTCTTCATTCCCAGGCAAATGTTCTCTCTCAAATCCAGCATCTGCTTTCCAGAAAAGAAGGATTGTGCCAAATAATGAGAACATTTCCAGGTAAAATTTTGAGTTATATTAGTAAACCAAACAATGACCTTTGGTTGCTTGCTCAAAGGAAGAGAAATGCTGGAATCTGACCTCTGAAGATAACATAATGAATCAAATAAAAATAAAGTTTTATTGTGCCCAGATAAAATTGAAATAGGTGAAACTGAAAATATTGATTACAATATTTGAAACTTAATCAATAATAGCAGAAAAGTCATTTAGCAGTTCTGATAAAGATGGAGGATTTTGCCTAGCTTCTCAACAGAATTGCAAATCTGTTTGGATTGTACCACTTTAGAATGCAGGTATAATTTCTGTTTGATATGCATATTATGTGAATGTCTTCGTCCTTTAACAAACACACATAAAGAACACTAAACAATAGGAAAACATTTTAATATAATTTGTTCCTTTTGTATGCTAATTTTCTATATACCCCCTTCCTCCCAGTGTAGGAACTTTCAATTAAATAAACCCCAGTTTGAGATTAAAGCCCTGTCCTCATATTGTCAAACTAGGAGGAATTAGTTCCGAAATGTTTCTTTCAGTTATGTGTGTTTCTCAGCTTACTTAGTTGCTGTCCAATATTCTATAAAATCAATGGACTGTAGAAATAATAATTGAATAGTAATCAGTAATTAAAGAAATTTTAAAATGAGAAATTTTCTGTAACCTTCACCCTGAGATAATGCAGTTTCTTTAAGCATATGAATCAAACAGAATAGCAATTAGAGTTATGTATCAGGTTTATAAGGTTTGAAAAGTCATCTTCATTTCATTTCAGTTAATAAAAGGTTGGATGCAGGAGCCCAGACAACAGAGACATAAGTGGCTTTGCAACCTAAGTTGTGGAATGATGTCATATGATATCCAGAACTTGAATTTCAATTCAACAAGAGGCAAGAAGACAGGGTCATCCATTGCACCTGAGAGTAACAGGACAGGGTCTGCTGTGTATCTCAAAGGTGCTTTTTCAAAAGGCAATTGCACTGTTTTTTTCCTTGAGGAAGAAAAAGAAAACATTTTGCTTCTCATCCAAGAAGCTTCATCGGTTGATGATGAACTGATGAAGCTTCTTGGATGAGCAGTGAAATGTTTTCTTCTTCCTCAAGGAAAAAAACAGTGCAATTGCCTTTTGAAAAAGTATCTATGACCTGAACGATGAGAATCTCCACAGATGTCTTCTCTGTGTGTGGTTTTATCCTTCAAGTGAGAAACAATCAAGAGGTTCCAATACAGAACAATCTGTGCTAGGTCTGGGATTCTTCTGACCATTGGTAAGGCCAGTCATACACGGGGTGGGGGGTGGGAGTAAAGTTACCTGGCACATTTAAAGAAAAAAGAGAACCATGAACATTCTGATCTTGTGATGACTTATGAACTCTAATGAGCACAAGGACTTCTCTATTGTTGCAAACACTGAACTATTAAAAAGAAATCTTAGGAAGAGGCCTTTTCATAGGCCAATATTTTTCAGGATGGTTTCTAAGACAAGTTAAAAATTAGAATAGACAATTAGTGTCCTGCTTATTATTTATGTCTATAATGCTATATAGTATCTTAACGTTTATATAGATTGTACTATGTTCCTATGGTTCTATCTCCTATCTTAGAGCTCTAACCTTCTATGGTATATTTACTGTGTTCTATATTATAATCAGTTGCGAGTATCATTTCTACTGTTTCTTGTGTCTACTTCTTTACTCCTGCCTTATCCAGACAAACTTGGCATAAGTCATTTGTATATAAATTAAGTTGCTACTCTCCAGTTTTGTGCTACAATACTATGTCTTGCTGTGAGGCTGCTGCCCATTGGAATTCTGGGGTTCTGATAGTTACCTTGTGCTAAAGAATAGAAGATAGCTTGTTGTTTTTGCTCTGGTGTTAAGATCTCTGATCACTTTGCAGTACAATTAACACTCTGGGCTCTCACACACTAGTTGCCAATGTCCAGGACTCCTTACACAGTTCTCAGTATGCAGAGTTGAAATGGTAAAGTAGCTGGTGTGTCCAGTACCAACACTGGTAATATTTTTAGTCACTGTCATAACCTCCATGGTCCATCCATTTTTTGGCATCTTCATGGGATATGTTGCTGTTCTTCAGCAATTCTTTGTAATGACACACTTTAAAGTTGACAAAGCTCATTTTCAAGAGGCCAACAACATGCTTAAAATCCATGGGTTGGGATTCTGCAAAAGTGAAAAAGGAAAGAGCAATGTGGTATTTTCTTACCTTGTGTGCCTTTCATTTTAGAGTTATATATGGCCTTTCTTTAGGGAACCTTGCTCTCCTATATGACGTTTGTTTTCTTATACTACATTTGTTTCCCAGGGCCCTGCCAATGACTTCAGTATGAAAATAATCCCTTTCTGCTTTTTTCCGAAAGTATTTCTGAGTGGGAAAAATAGCATTTTTTTTTCTCTCTCGCACACACAAATAGAAGCATATGATAAGCCTGCTGCTTACTTGGCTGCAAGACTTGGTACACTCCCTTAGTCTTGCCTGGAGAGAAATTTGGCTCTCTGTATAGAATGTTTGCGTCATGAGCAAAGCTTCGAAATGTCTGGAGGGATGCCACATATCCTGTATTTCTCTTCATCAGTAGTCAGTCTTATACTTCGATTAGATAGAAATTGGCAACTGGCAGATTGGTGTTGTTCTAGCGGCTATACATCTGTCCTCAGTTTTTTGGAAAAAAGCAATTACTAATAATGAAGCAATGCTCTCTGATTTCCCCTCAGTTTTGGTTTTGGTTAGATGATCACATAGTTGCATCTTCTTTTCACCTCAGAAAGAGTGTCCCCAACAACAGGTGGCTAGCCATGAACAACTCTGAGGTGTGTCATTTTCAGCTGCATTCCTTTTATGGGTTGGATAATCAACAGCTATCTACTTTGCACAAAGGGATAGGTCACTCTTAAATATGGGCTCAACCTAAAAAAATCATTGGAAATATTCTGCTAAGAGGGAACTGTATGTGCATTATACTGTATGGAAGGAATCTAATAGGAAGCAGTTATTAGTAAAACATGTCCAAGTAATCCCAAGACTAAATGCTTTATGATCACATCAAATATGCCAGTTTTACTATATGGAATACATTTTCACATACACACACATACAAACACACACATACACAACATGCTGATTGTATAAATCAAAACGGAGGACAAAGCTTCACATAAAGAAATACTGAATCTGTATTCTGTTTTCATAACAAAATGTTTTTAAAGGGGGAATTGCAAACAGTTTATGCAACCTAGTTCTAACCTAGTGTTAGAACTAAGAACTAAGTTTTATAAGAACTATTTGTACTTACTGTTTAGAATACATGGGCTAATCCTGGGAACTTTTCAACATCCATTTTCAGAAGAAAGTAAGTTCTAGGGAATTTCTATTTACTGAAGTCATAATGGAGTTTAAAAAACAATGATGATTCAGATGTATTGCTTTTTCAGAAAATTATGTTATTTCATTGTATCTGAAAACTGAATGTTTTTATCCCACAATGAGTGTTTTGTGGTCTTTTACTGTAACCACTTTTAAAACCAAGAAAAATTTAATACTGTGCTACAAAACAGTTAACTTATTCACTAGATAATTAAAGTATGGTATGTGTCAGGTTTTTTTTTAAGTACCTCTTTATGTTTGTATAAATATATTTTTGTTTTAATCGTTTTCTTATTCATAGATAAGCTTTTTGCTTCCATTCTTTTAAAAATATACCAAACCATTTTTGGCCTTGCATAATATATATATTGCCTTACAGCAAAGTTGGGCAGCAAACAAATTTAATAATATATATAGAGAGAGTATATATATACAATATATACATAGATACAGATACGGATATAGATATATAACACTATAAGTTCACATATTTTCAATATTCCATATAAAATATATGTCACTATACCCATGAAGTATACCCCTTATGGACTCTGATTAATGAATTTAATTTTATAAAGTTTTTGGGGCTTGATAAATTATTTCATGCATTTGTTTTTAAAAATTATATACTGAACATTCACAAAAGTTGATTCTAACCTGGCTTACAAAAGAAGTTTGTGTAAAGTTAGTGTAATGAAAGTGATAGCTGGCTACTGTATGGTGTACTATTAAAAAAAACCCCAAAAATTGTACAAATAAAGTCATTTTAATCCTAGCTTGTAAACAGTTATATTGTTGGCATAATTTACTTGTAGTATATATAGCTGTTTGGTGACATCAATTGTCAGAATTTCTGGATGCAAAACAGTATCATTCTTAAGAATATTTCAAGATAGCAATCAGCATTTCCCCCAAGCAAAGCCAATTAATGTTGTTCCAGAATATTTCCTGATCCCCTGCTCAGACATTCCCCAATGGGTTGTTCCGCTTTCTGACTTGATCTACTGAGTGCCAATCAAAACTTCCTCTGTAGCTGGTCAGGCTGTCCTTCCTACTTCCTCTTCAGTCTTTTTCGCTCAGTTGATGGTATCAGACTTCGAGTGCCTTTCTCTTAAGTCATTTTTCTAGCTTAAAGTGTTTTGAATTTAGTGTTTCCTTTTTTTCTGTTTCTGTGAGGGCTGCGCGACGTGGGATTGCCTTCCTGACTCGTGAGTAGGCGTTTCGGAGCTCCGATCGCCTCTCCTTATTTATTTTTGTTTTTTTGGGTCTGGCTTGGCTGAGCTTGCCGTTTGCCTCCTGTATTGATTATTGTTGGCCGCGGGCGTAGCGTTGCTGGCTCAGCAACTTGTCTCGCCCCGCAGCCCTCACCACCATCTCTTTAATTGCTGATTGCGAGCGGCCGAGAGTCCCTGCCAGCTGGCAAACTCGCTGTTGTTGGGAAGCGCCTTGCGGAGGCTGCGGGATCCCACCCCACCTATCGAGGCCACTATCGGGCTGCTCCTAGCCTTATTTAAAGTGCGCAGTCACTGGCGGCCGCCATTTTGTTTCCGCCATTTTTGCTTTGCCGTTTGGAGAGTTTTGGCCTGTGTGGGGGATTGCCTTCGCCTTCCAAGACTTACAGGCTGGGACGCTGTCTGTCTGACCTGCTTGGTGCTTCCTGCATGATCTGGCGCTGCTGATCAAGAGAGGAAAGTATTTAATTTGTTTGTTGCCTTCTGTCTGAATATATATTACAAAAAAAAAAAAAAGGAAGAGGGAGAATAAGGTGGACTTTGGATTATTGTTTGGTGTTACATCCTTGATTGTTGGAAAGTTTTTTCTTTATCTATTTAAAAAAAAACAGAGAGAAAGAAAGAAAAATTTCTTAATATTTAAAAAAAAAAAAGGAAAAAAGATAAAAAAGACCATATTACAATTCCTATCTTTTTTCATAATATTACCTATCTATCTCTCTTCATACCAGAAGGTGGAAGGCGGAGTGCTTTGATTATTAATTCAATTTTCACTTCCTTTCTATTAACCTATTTATATATATATAGACTTTTTTATATCTTTTCTCCAAAATCTCTCATTGAGTTGTGCATGATGTCTGATGTTGATCTGTCCTCTGATCTGGAACAGGATCAACCTCCTAGCCCTGCCCCTTCTAAGGGATCCAGGGGTAAAAAATCTAAGGCCTCTAAAGCCAAAACTGCACCTGTTTCTGACAAACATGCCTTGAGAAGGCATAATGCCTTGGAGCGTGTTTTTGCTAAGGCGCAGAAGGATGCCCCTGTGCCTCTTGTCCCTGAGGTAGTGGTTCGGCCTCCACAGATTCCATGTGGCCCTGTTCAACCCTCTGTTCTAGAGGCTGCTCAAGATGTGATTTCTCAGGGCGAGGTGACTCAGGGATCTCAGGATATTCTTCCCCGAAGGGAACCTCCAAGTACCTCTGTTCCGGCTGCACCTGACCAGGCTGTTCCCTTGCCTCGTCCTATGCCTGAAGCTACATTCACGCCTACGGCAGCTGGATTGCGCCGGGAGGAGTGTTTGGCTCCACCTCCTCAATTTTTGGATTTTAATTCAATGGTATCTCAAGCAATTTCTCGTATCTTTCAGGTGGGTCTTCAACAGACCGGTTATATGCTACCTCCAGAGTGTGCAGCTCATGTTCCTTGTCAGTTGCCATCCGTACAGGTGCAGCATTCTTCTGCTTCTCCTTCTGAGCAGATGGCAGAGCAGTCTATTGAGGAGGATTTTGTCGAGGAATTTGAATTGTCAGGAGAGGAGGAAGAGTTGCCAGACAAACCGGCCTTCCCAGGCTTATTTAGACCATCCTTATTTAAGCAGCTGTTACGTAAAGCGAAGGCTGCTACCAATATGGAGGATTCTCTGGAACAGCAGTCTACCTCACAGATTCAGTCTAATGTGAGTAATCCTTTGTTTCTCATGCCCAAAGCAGATTCTGACTTTGTTCCTTGTCCAGACCTTTTTGCTCAGGTCATTCAGAAGCCATGGGATCACCCTACTTCACTAGGAGGTCCAAACTCTTTTGACAAGAAACTGTATTGTTCTTCGCCTCGGTTGGATGAGTTGTTACAACTGCCTGCTGTGGACGAACCGGTAGCTGCCCTTACTTCATCGGCTGTCCTCGTTGGGGAGGTTGGTGATGGCTTGAAGTTTGAGGATAAGAAAGCGGAGATGGCTTGTCGTAAAACTCACGAGGCTGCGGCCTGGGCTATTCGTGCAGCGACCTCGGCCTCCTTTTTTAACAGGGCGTCCTTGGTGTGGTTATGCCAGTTAAAAGAGAGATTACCTCCTGACAATGCGCGCCTTCACCAGGATGTGGCGAAGCTGGTGGCGGCAGCAGACTACTCTGCAGATGCATCTCTGGACGCAACTAAGTTTGCCTCGTGCGCCTTGGCCTCTTCTGTTTCCTCACGCCGCTTGTTATGGTTAAGGAACTGGAAGGCTGACATGAAGTCGAAGTGGCGTCTCACTGCAGCGTCCTACAAGAGTTCATCTCTGTTTGGCTCTTCCCTTGACTCGGTTCTTGTGGAGAACAGGGATAAGAAGAAGGTGTTACCATCAGGGAGCAGACGCTCGGAGAGGCGGTTTTCACCTTACCAGCGGCAGTCCTTTCGAGGGGACCACAGTTCTGGAGGCTTTTCCTACCAGAGGTATCAGCCCCACTCCTTCCAGCCAGCATCGGATCGGGCTGCCTTTCGAGACCGGGGTAGACGCCAGTCCAGTTTCCGTCGTCCCTTCCGAGCAGCCTCCTCCCGTTACTCCCATCGGGGAAAGTGACTCGGGGCCTCAGCTTCCCATTGGAGGAAAACTACAGGCGTATTATCACCAATGGGAGGTCACCACGTCGGACGTCTGGATTACACGCACGGTGTCCGAAGGCCTGTTACTGGAGTTTTCTTCCAGCCCTCCAACTTTTTTCTTGCAACGCCCATGGCCTTCCCAGGTGGACAAGCGTCATCTATTGGTCTTGGAAATTCAGCATCTTCTGCAAATAGAGGCTATAGAGCGGGTTCCACAGGATCAAATCGGAGAGGGCTTCTACTCGACTCTTTTTCTAGTTCCAAAATCTTCGGGAAGCTGGCGAGATATTCTCAATCTAAAACGCCTCAACACCTTTCTCGTCTACCGCCGCTTCAAGATGCACTCCCTCAAGTCTCTGCTGGGGTGCATCAGACAAGGGGACCTTATGCAATCAATCGACTTGAAGGAGGCTTACCTTCACATTCCGGTACATCCCAATCACAGGCGTTTTCTTCGTTTTGCCCTCGACACCGACCATTTTCAGTACAAAGCAATGCCGTTTGGCCTTTCTTCGGCCCCGCGCACGTTTACGAAGGTTCTGGCGGCCCTGGCGGCTTCTCTCCGGGAGGTGCCTGTCCGCTTGGTTTGCTATCTGGACGATATCTTAATCCTTTCATCTTCGGTTGCTCAAGCAGATTTGGACAGATCCCGTGTCATTCGCACCTTGCAGGCCCACGGTTTCACTTTGAACAGGGACAAAAGCCACCTTTGGCCTACGACCAGTATATTACATCTGGGAGCAGTCATAGATTCGGTCCAGGGTCAGGTGTATCTGTCGCCCGACCGTCAGGTCAGCATTCGGGACTTAGTTACGCAAATTTTATCTCAGAAACGGTCTCCTGTGCTCCTGCTATCACAGCTCCTTGGGAAACTCATCTCTTGCATCGGCATAGTCCCTTGGGCCCGGTTTCATCTACGTCCCCTGCAGTGGTTTCTCCTTCCTTTTCAACGTCAAGGACGGGGGGAGTCTCTTTCGAGAGTGAAGGTTCCAGCCAAGGTCCGGCTCTCGCTTCGTTGGTGGCTCTCCCCTGCCATCGGCCAGGGGTCATTTTTTCTGGACCAGGAGGCAGTTGTCCTGACGACAGATGCCAGCCTCAGCGGCTGGGGGGCGCATCTTCAGTCCCGGCTTGCACAGGGGACATGGTCCACGGCGGAGTCGCACCACAGCATCAATTGGTTAGAGCTGAGGGCGGTGCGGCTAGCACTACTTCATTTTCAACACCTGCTATTCCGCCGGCATGTCCTTATCCTTACGGACAACACGACGGCGAAGGCCCACATCAATCGCCAGGGGGGCACCAGATCTCAGTCGTTGATGGAAGAGACGGAACTACTGATGACGTGGGCCGAGAAGCATGTCCTATCCCTTCGGGCCGAGCACATCTCCGGCAAGTTGAATCAGGAAGCGGATTGGCTAAGTCGGGGTCAGCTGGATCACTCTGAGTGGAGGTTGGATCCTCTTCTTTTCCAGGAACTCTCCCAGCGGTTCGGGACTCCGGAAGTGGACCTGTTTGCAACCCCGGGAAACGCCCAGCTGCCAAGGTTCTTCACCCGGTTTCCGACTCGGGGCGCAGAAGGTCACGACGCTCTACGATCTCCGTGGCCGAGGGGTCTCCTCTATGCGTTTCCTCCGATTCCGGTCATCCCCAAGGTTATCCAGAAACTGGTCAGAGAGCGGGCGGATCTTCTTCTGGTGGCTCCTCATTGGCCCAGACGGGCGTGGTTCGCAGATCTGTTGTCCATGTCCATCGTGGACCCGTGGCGGATTCCGTCCGACCGCATATCCCTGTCTCAAGGCGCCGTCCGGCATCCCGAGCCGGAATGGCTTCAACTGACCGTGTGGCGCTTGAGAGGATACGACTGACTCGCGGCCTGCTTTCGGGAGAGGTTATTACGGTCATCCAGGCGGCTAGACGTCCATCCACGGTCCGCATCTACAACGCTTCCTGGAGAGCTTTTGCAGAATGGTGCGCCCGTCATCATGTGGACCCTACCTCGGCGACGGTTCCGGAAGTCTTGCAGTTCCTTCATGCCGGCTTTGAGAAGGGTTTGGCTACATCAACTCTCCGTCGGCAAGTTGCTGCTTTGGCCACAGTTCTCCCAGGTGAACACCAGCAGCCTTTGGCGCAGGATTCCAGGATTAGGTGTTTTCTACTTGGGGTCTCCAACCTTCGGCCCCCGGCGATTCATCGGTATCCTAGCTGGGATCTTTCTTTGGTTCTGCAGACATTAACATCTACTCCGTTTGAGCCTCTCAGTACGGTTTCTCTACGGTATCTTACGCTGAAAGTAGCCTTTTTGCTGGCAATCACTTCTGCCCGTCGTGTTTCGGAGATTGCTGCCTTTTCCATCAGGAGCGATCTCTGCATTTTCTACCCTGACCGAGTGGTTCTTCGATTGGATCCAGCGTTCGTTCCGAAGGTTAATTCTCAGTTCCACAGGATGCAAGATATTGTACTTCCAAATTTTTGCCCGGATCCTCGACATCCGACTGAGAGACGTTGGCATACCCTGGATGTCCGCAGGGCACTTAAAAAGTATATTCATCGAACTGCATCCTTTCGCAAGTCAGAGGCTCTGCTTGTTTCATTTTTGCCTTCTTCACTGGGACTCAAGGTTTCCTCGGCAACAGTGGGCAGGTGGCTCAAGGCCTGTATCTCTAAAGCCTATGAGTTGAGGGGTGATCCTGTTCCAGGTCGTATTTTCCCTCATTCCACTCGCAGTGCTGCCACATCGGCGGCTTGGGCTACTCAGGCTTCTATTGGGGATATTTGTCATGCGGCCACTTGGTCCTCGATTTCATCTTTTGTTCGGCATTATCGTTTAGATGTTTATGCTTCAGCCGATGCCGCGTTTGGCAGGCGTGTTTTGCAAGCTGTAATTCCTGTCCAAGGCCGGGCGGAGGCTTCGATTCCCTCCCTCAGGTCTTAAGCTTGGGTATATCCCATTGGGGAATGTCTGAGCAGGGGATCAGGAAATTGGACGTTGCTTACCTGAACGTCCCATTTATGTCCCCTGCGAAGACATTCCAGCCCGCCCGTGATCTCGCCTCTCCTTGGCCTTGGGCGGGGTTTTTGTTTTCTTTTCCTCTGCAGCTGGTGTCTTTCCGGTGGTGCCATACTGGAGGCCCTCTCATCTGCATTACTCGCCTTCACGAAAAAGACTGAAGAGGAAGTAGGAAGGACAGCCTGACCAGCTACAGAGGAAGTTTTGATTGGCACTCAGTAGATCAAGTCAGAAAGCGGAACAACCCATTGGGGAATGTCTTCGCAGGGGACATAAATGGGACGTTCAGGTAAGCAACGTCCATTCTATACAATGTACATAATTCCCAAACATCATATATGCTCATTGTGTTGGATTAGTAATAGTTATAATTCCAACCCATTTGGAGAAGAACAGGTTGAGGAAGTTTGACCTAGACAAACCATTTTGAAGACCATGACAATCCTTGTTCTAAATTGTTGATATAGTATGGATTAAAGAATTAATCAAGGACATTATTATTTTTATTAAATCTAATTTGCATTTACCTTGAACAGGTGTGTGTGTGTGTGTGTGTGTATCAGGGGTAAACTGTGTATATATTGTTTTTGACCATAGTGGCCTTAGCAACGGAAACATGCAAATGGATGGAAATGATTTTTGTTTTGTATCCTGGGAGATTTGGTGAAAAAAATTCTTTTTTAGATTGATTAGGTCCATCCTGCCACTTGCATATCTTTTGGTATGAGGGGTGGGTGAGTATGAAAACTACAAATTGGTAGGGGTTTTTTCATCATATTTGGAGAACAATTTCAGAGGGTTTTGGAGACTGGAGAAAATGATTTGGGTGCTGTCTATGTTTGCTGATATAAACTAATGGTTATAGTATTATATAGAGCTATGCATCTAAATATATGCATGCAGTTTATACAGGTGAAACTCGAAAAATTAGAATATCGTGCAAAAGTTCATTTATTTCAGTAATGCAACTTAAAAGGTGAAACTAATATATGAGATAGACTCATTACATGCAAAGCAAGATAGTTCAAGCCTTGATTTGTCATAATTTTGATGATTATGGTTTACAGCTCATGAAAACCCCAAATTCACAATCTCAGAAAATTAGAATATTGTGAAAAGGTTCAATATTCTAGGCTCAAAGTGTCCCACTCTAATCAGCTAATTAAGCCATAACACCTGCAAAGGGTTCCTGAGCCTTTAAATGGTCTCTTCGTCTGGTTCAGTAGGAATCACAATCATGGGAAAGACTGCTGACCTGACAGTTGTGCAGAAAACCATCATTGACACCCTCCATAAGGAGGGAAAGCCTCAAAAGGTAATTGCAAAAGAAGTTGGATGTTCCCAAAGTGCTGTATCAAAGCACATTAATAGAAAGTTATGTGGAAGGGAAAAGTGTGGAAGAAAAAGGTGCACAAGCAGCAGGGATGACCGCAGCCTGGAGAGGATTGTCAGGAAAAGGCCATTCAAAAGTGTTGGGGACTTTCACAAGGAGTGGACTGAGGCTGGAGTCAGTACATCAAGAGCCACCACACACAGACGGATCCTGGACATGGCCTTCAAATGTCGTATTCCTCTTGTCAAGCCGCTCCTGAACCACAAACAACGTCAGAAGCGTCTTACCTGGGCTAAAGACAAAAAGAACTGGTCTTGCTCAGTGGTCCAAAGTCCTCTTTTCTGATGAGAGCAACTTTTGCATCTCATTTGGAAACCAAGGTTCCAGAGTCTGGAGGAAGAATGGAGAGGCACACACTGCAAGATGCTTGAAGTCCAGTGTGAAGTTTCCACAGTCTGTGTTGATTTGTGGAGCCATGTCATCTGCTGGTGTTGGTCCACTGTGCTTCATTAAGTCCAAGGTCAACACAGCCATCTATCAGGAGATTTTGGAGCACTTCATGCTGGAGCTTTATGGGGGTGCCGACTTCATTTTCCAGCAGGACTTGGCACCTGCCCCATTGCCAAAAGTACCAAAACCTGGTTCAATGACCATGGGATTACTGTGCTTGATTGGCCAGCAAACTCGCCTGACCTGAACCCCATAGAGAATCTATGGGGCATTGCCAAGAGAAAGATGAGAGACATGAGACCGAACAATGCAGAAGAGCTGAAGGCCACTATTGAAGCATCCTGGTCTTCCATAACACCTCAGCAGTGCCACAGGCTGATAGCATTCATGCCATGCCACATTGAGGCAGTAATTGATGCAAAAGGGGCCCAAACCAAGTACTGAGTACATATGTATGCTTATACTTTTCAGAGGTCCGATATTGTTCTATGTACAATCCTTGTTTTATTGATTTCATGTAATATTCTAATTTTCTGAGATTGTGAATTTGGGGTTTTCATGAGCTGTAAGCCATAATCATCAAAATTATGACAAATCAAGGCTTGAACTATCTTGCTTTGCATGTAATGAGTCTATCTCATATATTAGTTTCACCTTTTAAGTTGCATTACTGAAATAAATGAACTTTTCCACGATATTCTAATTTTTCGAGTTTCACCTGTATGTATCCAAACTGGCACACATACAGGCAAGATGACTTTAATCGAGTGTTATTGTTAATTCCAAGAAATAGATCAAACTGTCATAACCACCAGAAGCAATAGAGATGTTTTGGAATGGTGAAGGTGGATTTTATTTCTGCCCAGTCTCCCAAAAACACCAATGGCTTTTTAAGTCAGAACATCTTTTCAAACACTTAACTCATTCAGCAGTTATGCTGGAGACATTTTAAGATTAAAGGGTAAGAAGTGCTAAGTGAGGAAGAAGAATATATTTTGGCATATCTGTCACTGGTGGTGGAAAATATGACAGCGCATACTTGTTATCAAAGGAAATTGCTTCATTTTCTGAAGCAGGCAGTGTGGTGAAAAGCAAAGCCAGATAGGCAATATCTACATTTAGGGATGACTGGAGATCTCTTATGCACTTTTTGAGTAAAAATGAAAGAAAAATGAACTTGTGATTTATGATTTAGATATGTTAGATTATAGAAAGAAGAGCAATAAAATGTACAGTAACTTCAAAGAGACAGGTTAAAATATATTTGTAAGTATAATTGCTGTGAAAAATATTGAAAGTCAGATTTTCATATCTTTTTTTATTTTTCTTCAATTTTTTTTCTTGCACATTTTGCCCTTTTTGTTTTCTTTTTTGTTTTCCTTATAGAAAATTATATCCTATTACATCCTATTGTATTAGAATAATTCTTACTCTGCTTAATCCATGCATCTTCAAACTCTTGATATATACAGACTCATGATATAAACAGACACTTTTTATTGTAGGATCTCATAAGTATTCTAGTGTTTTCTCAAATCTAGTTATATGGAAGCTGCAGATTATGTTTTCTATGCATGTTCATATATAAGACATGTAACTCACCTGGAAGCACTCTATCCGTATTGAAAACAAACCAAGATGAATTAAAGCTGTTAAAGGAAATTGCAAAGGTGTTTTGGGGTGCTAAAATGACACATAGAAAAGACACATTCCTGTGTCCTGTAGAAAACTCATTTGGACAGAATAGTAACTACATCAAAAGCATTCAAAAGACACAACCAGCTGTATCTCCAAGATTTAATTTAAAAAAAAATCATTTATTTATTTTATTTAAAAAATATTTTTACTGTTAAGATAATGAGATACAAAGGAAAAAAGAATGTTATTTTAAAGGATTTCTGCTGAGATTCACACATTAAGGCATATGGAGTGAATACTCTTTGCTAGATAAAAACAATGAGATTTTTCAGCCAGCAAATCTTTTAACATATTTACTCAGGTGAACCTAAATAACCTCATTCTATTTGGTGGCTCTTAATGCATTTAGAATTTTGACCTTGAAATATTTCAGTACTGGTGCATGCAACCAGTGCAGAAATTATAAATTTTGTTTTAACAGGGGTCTGAATGTGCTGAGGCTTTTCAAGCTTGCACTGTTTGATTTTCTTCCCACCCACCTCCACCCCATTGCCACTTATCCTGAATCTCACTTTTTGCTCACCATCACCTTCAAATCCTAGATCTGGCCAGGAAGAAGCATGCAATCAAACCACACAGCTCAGAGCAGAGGTGGATTTCAGCAGGTTCTGATCAGTTCTGAAGAACCGGTAGCAGAAATTTTGAGTGGTTCGGAGAACTAGTAAATACCACCTCTGACTGGCCCCACCCCCATTTATTCTCTGCCTCCCAAGTCCCAGCTGATTGGGAGGAAATGGGGATTTTGCCGTAACCTTCTCCTGGAGTGCGGAGGGAATGGAGATTATACAGTATCCTTCCCCTGCCATGCCCACCAAGACACACCCACAACCAGTGGTAAAAAAATTTGAAACCCACCACTGGCTCAGGGATGTCAAACTCAAGGCCTGCAGGCTGAATCCAGCCCGCAGGGTGCTTAGATCTTGCCTTGGAAACAGCAAAGGATTGGCCCAAAGTGTCTCTGCCAGCAAAAACGGAGATTGGGAGGGCTGCTCCGTTTTCACTGGCAGAGGGTTGCAGGAGACCATTGCAGTCAAAAACGGAGCTTGGGAGTCAGTTTTCGCTGGCAGAGCGCTTCGGCCACCCCAGGCACCCCCTCTGCCCCCCCCCCTGAGGTCAAACACAACCCTGATGTGGCCCTCATTGAAATCGAGTTTGACACCCCTGACATAGCTGATCTCTAAGGGACTCTCCTTGAGTAGTATTTAGAAGCTTCAGCTAGAGCAAAATGTAGCAGAACAGGCAGTTATGGGTGCTAATTGCTTGGCGCAATTGACATCTCTACTCTGTGATCTGGACTGGCTACCAGTAGGCTCCAAGATGCAAATCAAGGTGCTGGTGGTTTACCTTCATGACTTGTGATCAAGTTGTTGTGACCTAGGCTTCCTGAGTCATTAAAACACACAAGTAGTCCCAAAAACCTCTTTTACTGCAACAGCTGTGAATTACGTCCAGGCCTTACTCCTGAGTCATCCCTTTAGTTTTAACTATTCTTGCCTTCTGGCAGCTCTGCACATACACGCACTAGGAACAGGCTCCTCCTGTTCCTCTGCCTCTCTGATATCCGACTCTGGAGGCTCCAGAGTCCGCGTATAACTCCCAGATGGCCCTGGCCCAGTGGTGGGATTCAAGTAATTTAACAACTGGTTCTCTGCCCTAATGATTTCTTCCAGCAACCAGTTTGCCAAACTGCTCAGAAAGTTAACAACCGGTTCTCCCGAAGTGGTGCGAAGTGGCTGCATCCCACCACTACCCTGGCCCCATCTCTGCCTCCGATGCAGAGCCCTCGTCCGAGCCTTCCCCAGACTCTAGGACTGGACCATGTTCTTCCCCAGCCTCCTCACTGTCCGACTCTGCTGCCAGCTTTGCAGGCTGCTGGTGGACCACAACACAGGTTACCTATGAGACTGTCTCTCCCTGGTGATGTCTACCCATTCTGTTAGATCCGGCAGCAAAAGCAGATTCCAGGTCCCATCCACAAGAGAATGTCATTTATGAGAAAACCCCCACCCCTAATGAGATCAGCCTTGTCCCAACCATGCTTTGCAATCAAACATGAGGCTCTGATCCTTGGTTGCATTAACTGAGTGTTTCCAGATGCTGTATTATTTAATGCTATGTCTGTTGTTTTAAAATTCGACTGTTTAGTGTGTTTATATTCTATTTTTAATTGTTAGTTCCTCAAGAGTCTTTCTGGATGGACAGCTATGTCAATTTATTTTAAGATTTGAGGATCATATAGATAAAAAAATCCCATACAAAATATTTGACTGCTGATGAATGACAGAAAAATGGCATGTCTCCTATCTTGCAGTATAGCAAACTTTCTCGTCTCTCTGACAGATGCACAGCTTTGGCAATAGAATTAATATTAGTTCATTAATTTTCCAACTACGATACATAGTATATGCACACTATGATCTGTGTGTATATAGCTATGAAATTACAATGGAATGGCTGTGTGCTTGGACACTATTTGTTTCAAAAGTTCTTAAGTGCTCCCCAAAAAATTTAAAAAGATTTGCTTTCAGTTTCCATAATGAAATAAAATAGATTGCCTTTAAAACCAGCTCAGCATGGTGTGGTCTCTTGTTAAGTAATGAGATCTGAGAATAACAGAAGCAGCTTGATCTCTTCCTTCCTTAAGGCATTCAGAAATGTCTAAAAATGGCCTTTGCTTGGTTAATAAAAACCACACCACAAATGAACAAAAAAGGCTTTGTAACATAAGAGACGGGAAGAAAAGGGAAACCACACCCTCTATTGGTAGATCTCATTATAGTTTTGGTATTTCAAGAATTAATTATCTGAGTCAAACTCATGTTTATGCTTTCACGGACAAGTTCATGTTGTTTACTCAGCAAAAATAACAAACTGGGATGTCACTATTATTTTCAAGGATTTTTTTTTTTAAAAAAATTTCCCAATGTAAGTTTCAACTCTACTATTCCTTGGAGATTTCCCATTCAAAAAATCACCAAGCCATGGCCTTCTAGCTTTTCAGTCCTGACAAGGTCATCCAAACATTGTCTCATTCAAGTAACTGACATGCAGCTATTTGTTTATTTATAATCAAATTTAGACCCTACGGGTCTCACTATCCAAGTGATTCTAGGCAGTTTACAGATACTTTATCAATGTCGCACCAAAATATTGCATGTTGTTGATGTCTTGATTGGCAATGTTTCCACAGATGTATTAGAAAATATCCAATATTTTTATTTAATATTTCAACATTTTGGATGGTAAACAAAGCTGTTCTATCACCACTACATAAATAAACTGGATTTACAGCCCAGTCCTATGCTTCAAATTAAATCCAATCGTTTTGTGGAGAGATTAAATAGAACATAGATACATTACATTTTCTTTAGTGTTTATGTTGTAACCAAACATTATGTTGTATTTTATGATATGGCTTTTTGAAATCACTAAGATGAATTAGCAACAAGTATCTTTTTGATTGTCAGTATCATGTTTCAAACTGTATCTCATTTATGCTGAGAATATAACAAATAAAGTCTGATAAATACACTGATTATGTCATATGAATATGAAAAAGTTAAGTAGGTATACACCTGATATATTTTTAATGGGGCAACACAAAAAAAATCTATTTAAGCCATTGTGAGATATCTAATTGGAATAGCAGGTGAATTTGTTAAACATTAGTAAAAATCATAAAATCAGAACTCCATCCATGTTTCATTTTGATTCTACCTCTCCAACCTAATGTGATTTTTTTTCCAGATTTGCATCTTCCAATTATTTCTTCTGCTTGCCCAGAATCAAAAATTATATCTCTTCATACACTCCAATCATATGATAAGAATGAAAGGATACGTTTGATAGAAACATTACATCAGCCAGCCAAGGTTGTTCACCAGTAAGATATTTTTATTTTCTTAACAAAACCTCCCTGGCAGAATGAAATGCTACATTTTGTTCATTATATTTGAATTTCTTGTGATGTAAGTGGAGGACCAATAGTAAACTTTTCATGTTTTCTTCCATTTCACTGCTGGATTCCAGAATTGTAGACTTGAATGCAATTGAGATTAAAATGACTAAATATTTGTAGGAAACAAATTGTTGTGCAGATAGGAATTAGGATAAACAAATAAACAAACCCTTTATTATACCTATACCATACTTCAACAATTCTATTCTTTGATGAACGAAGAGTAGGAGCCCTGATTCTGTTGAGATAGTTGTCTAATTCTAGTCTTTGAATATGACTGTAAACGAGACACAGATTAAGAAAATAAACGAGATGTATGCAGACATCTCTCTATGACAATTGTATTCAAAATTCAATAAGATTCAATAAGCAATCAAACTCTACATATGTCTATATATCCATCTGGGTACATATTTGTAGAATATAAATAGCATGCAACAATTAATTTATTAGGATATTGGCAAAAAATATCATTTTGTGCTAATTTACAGCATTTTTATGAAAGTTTATAGAATTTATTTAAAATAAATATCAAATACCAATACTCAGGTCTACGTTTATAGTGAAGTATCATGAAACAGGATCACAAGAATGTGAGAAAGTAAGTCTGGCTGATGAGCCAGGGTGACGTAGTGGTTAGAATGCAGTGTTGTAGGCAAACTTTGCCCTCAGCCAGGAGTTCAGTTCTGAGTGGCTCAAGGTTGACTCAGCCTTCCATCCTTCCAAAATTCTTCCAGATTGTTGGGGGCAATATGATGACTCTGTAAACCACTTAGAGAGGGCTGTAAAGCACTGTGGAGTGATATAATACAGTAAGTCTAAATGATATTGCTATTGCTAAAGGAAGGCAAGTTTTGATATTTTAATGGGGCAACAGTTGTTTTTTAAATTAAGTGGTGTAACAGCTGGACGGGGAAGAGAATGCCATTTTAACTGGCCTTAAGGCAACAAAGCCTCTTGGTCCAGCATTAGGGACATCTTTGGCTCTATATTCACATAACCAACTGAAATGTAATTAATGAAGATATTTCGTGAAAAAACGTTCTTGTTTTCCTGCCTCTGACAGTCAGTGTAGCTACACAAATAGGGAAAGTCTTTTTGAATTTTGTATAACATGACATCAAAATGTGCTTCAAACAAGCAAGCACGAAAAGTCTAGAATAATTCATCAAATCCTACTTTAGTTATGTATCATGTTTATACATGTTGGTACAATGCCCAAAGACTCTTGCTGGTTCATAAGGAAAAAATAATAAAATACACAAAATTATTCACATTTTGAATAAACATAAAATACAAAACTACATAAATAGCCAGAGCTCCCAAGTCAGTGAATAAAGCAGTCTGCCTCTTAGCTTGTCATGTACAGGATATAGACTGTTGTTTCCACTAAGAAAAAAAATATCTTTTTTTTAGTTAGGATTGCACAGAAGAAACAACTTTCTAATATTATATTGTAATTTTCCAGACATCCAATCCCCATTAAGACAGAAAATAAGGAAGCCTTTAAAATTCAAGATTTTTCCATCATCATCAAAGTGTATGTGTTGGTGACATCATTGACACCTTTACAGGCATTCATTCATTCAACTGGAATTGTCTGGGATCCACCTAAGAAGAAGCATTTTTCAGTCAAGGTAAAATTATGTTTTTCTCTTCACTTCAAAACAGGGAGCTTTTTTTTTTTTTTGGTTTCTTTTGCTTTTATTTCCCATTAAAATGTTTTTATTTGGGATAAGGTCTCTATAAGGCCAAATTTACAATGCGTAACTGCATGTCATCAGGAAAAGATGCAGTTGCTCTAAAGCAGTCTTTCTTAAACTTGGCAATTTTAAGATGTGTGGACTTCAACTCCCAGAATTCCCCAACCAGCCATGCTTGCTGAGACATTCTGAGAGTCAAAGTTCACAATTTTTAAGTTGCCATGTTTGAGAAATGCTACTCTAAAGAGTTACATCTGGTACTGCTGAATGAATGCCCCTGTACATTTCAAAGCACCTTTGCAACTTTGAGTCTAGTGTGCTGCTCAGTCCAAATATTAGGGGCTTGTCAAAGAAGGATTAATTGCTCCTGAAAGGTATAAACCTCCTCTTGAAAGCTTGGTACTTCATTCTCTGGAAGAAGGAAACTATAATGCAGGGGTGTCAAACTTGCATTGTCACGGTGTTGTCATCTGACATATTGGGACTTTTTCCCCCTTTGCTAAACGGTGTGGGCATAACTATATTTTAGGAGGCTTTGGAGATCATATGGAGAAGATAAAAAATATGAAATACTGGACTGCTGATGAGTCATAGAAAAATGGCCACATCTCCTATCTTCCAATAGCAAATTTTCTCATCTCTCTGACAGATGCACAGCTTTGACAGTAGAATGACTATTAATTCATTACTTTGCCAACTACTGTATATGGACATCATGATCTGTGCGCATATGGTTGGCAAATTAATGTGGAATGTATGCTTGGGCACTATTCGTTATCAAAAATTCGTTATCAAAAATTCTTAGGTACTCAGTAAAAATAATAAAAAGTGCAAAATAATTCTGTGCTGAGCCAAACCCATTAGTCCCAAGGACACATTATTCTTTGTATTGCAAGTCCCCGAAATTCGTGAACAAGGGCTAAAATTGCCATAAGTTCATAAGCAAAGAAATAAGCAGATGCTTATCAGCCTGGCTTGATATCAAGGAGTGCAATTTATCTCCTGGCTAGGTCAATCATTACTGCATTACTCATGACTTTATTAAATGATTACATCTGCTGGGAATTTATTTTCAGTCAAGAGAATTGTAAACTGTAGAGGGCTATAATACAACAATAAATGTAAGGTTTAAAAAATTGATATGTATCCTGCTAGTATTTGGATTATTCATGCTTGACTGCTCTCTTTTGTCTAGAGCAGGGGTGTCAAACTCAATTTCATTGAGGGCTGCATCAGAGTTGTGTTTGACCTTGGGCCAGGTTGGGCATGGCCAGGGTGGGCATGGCTAGCTAGATGTCACTCATGTCGGGGGCACCCGAGCGCTCTGCCAGTGAAAACGGGCTCCTGAGCTCTGTTTTCAATTTCACCTGCAACGGCCTTCTGCAACCCTCTGCCAGCAAAAACAGAGCTCAGGAGGGCCACCTGTATCCTTCCCAACCTCCATTTTCACTGACAGGCTGGTCCTTAGCTGTTTCCAGGGTAGTTCCGCAGGCCAGACCTAATCACCCCGTGAGCCGGATCTGGCCTTGAGTTTGGCACCCCTGGTCTAGAGCTATTGAATTCTGTCCCACCATCATCTCTTCCATTTGCAAGTCATCTCGTAGGCATCTCAAACTCTACATCCATTTTTCTAATTTTATCCTCAGCATCCAGAGATCCCAAATGTGTTTTTATGGCATTGAATGTGAAAGGAACACCTTCAGCTCATCTTATCTATTCCCAGGTGATCCAGTAACTGAGCACTGAAACCACCAGTCAGCTGAAGCTTCCAGTTGCCGCAATAGTCTTGAGTTCACCCTTCAGCAACAATAATCGTGCCTTCCTTCTTGAAAACTGAAGCAAAGCAAAAGCAAAAAGCTTTGCTTTAACCACAGTGTTTTTCCAGCAAGGTTTCTGGAGAGCATTAAATCACACACGTACATGGAAAGAACATTAGCTTAAATAGGAAAGCTGTCCAGGAAAAACAGACATACCAAGAGAGGATGAATTTCTCTCATCTGTTATGAAGGACAAAAAGGACAATGAACTAAATTTAGAAAAATAATGGGGGGGGGGGGAAGCTGGCTGCTATGAACAATGGTGAGGATTATGGATATTTAGCACAAGAGGTGCAGTAATATCACAGGGTAGTATGGCATTTGGTTTTTCCTTAAAAAGGAATTCATCACAGGGAATTTAAGCCTAGTGATACAGTTTCCCTGGCAAATACCAGTATATGGAGATATCATGGTTTTCTCCAGGTTGTTTTTTGGCTGGCCAATCTAGCCTATAGCCCTAGGGCAGTGATGGCTAATCTTTTTGGGACTGAGTGTCGATAGCTTGTGAGTGCGGCCAAACCCCCAAATGCAATACACATGCGGCCTACGTGCATGTACCCCACCCCCCGCATGCACCCTGCCCCCTTGCATGCGCATGCGCATGCACAAGCGCCCCTCCACATGCCACACGCCCCACACAGACACAGCCCCCCGCACATGCGTGCCCCCCACATGCATACAGCCCCCCGCACAGCCCCTGCCCCCCACGCATGCAGCATGTGGCACATGTGCCATAGGTTCGCCATCACAGATCTAGGGCCTCTTGCTAACTTCCCAGCCAACTACTAGCCAAGTCCAACTATACATATCTTCTACTAACTCCCATATACAGTTCAGGAAAGGTTAATAAGAAATAAACATTTCTAGTTTATTCCCCATCTTCATCCCAACACAGCAGAAGAAATAATATATTTTAGATTTTCTCTGACTAGCAACCCAGCAGAAAAAGATCTTTTTCTTCAGTTGGCCTGAAAGGTATCCAAATCAGGCCCAGGAATGCAAGGCTGATAAGTCTTCAAATTTTCCACAGAATAACCATGTTGTAGGAAAGAGTTTATTGACTTGTTCATCCTGCTCAGAGTTAGGGATGCTTGATGTGGTTTTTATATTGAACTTTTCAACAAATCAACCTAGCTTCTTCTTCCAAGATCAATATGCAGATCAGAAATTTACCTTGCCAGGCTTTTTATTCTTTTTATAGGTTCTATCATTGCTTTATTATTTATCTTTGTAATAATATTTTAACTGTTTTTAGTTTGAGTAATAGAGATCCAGTGTGGCCTAGTGGTTAGGGCACTAGGCTGGAAACAGAGATTATGAGTTCTTGTCCCACTTTAGCCACAAAGTCAGCTAGGTGATCTTGGGCCAGTTCCTCTCTCTTATCTCAAGGAAGGAAGCAGTGGCAAACTATTTTCAAAATCTTCCCAAGTAACTGCAGAGATTAGTCCAGGCAGTCATCAAGAGTCAACACTGACTCAAAGTCACAAAAATAATAATAATAAAAGTTTTGACTATTACAGTAGAGTCACTTAATTTTATGTCCAGTAGATGGAGGTAATGTGTTAGAGAATGTATTTTCAGTCAAGTGATATATTGTGATTTCCCCTCCCCTCCTTATTATGATTCCTTTAACCAATAAGTGGATGACCAGATAATCAGTGAAAGAAAACTGTGCAGTGTGGTTAATATTTTCCATATTGTTATAGCTATTATCATCATATTAGTTTTCTTGATGTAGAGGCAGAAAAACCAACTATTCCTTAAAAGAAAGGACAAAAAATACTTAGCAAGTCACAAAGGTGGTCATTTTTTTTGCACAGCTGTCATTTATTTAGTCTTCCTAAGAAAGAAGGTCGTCTTCTCTTTTTGTTTTCAATTCTGTTCTCTCGCCTCAAAGCTCTATGCTATCTGTTTCTATACCATGGATAAAGAGGCAGAGAAATTTTTCTAAGAGATAGGAAGTCTCTTAGATTTCCATTGTTTCCAAACTATCATCTTTTAATCCTTTGTGGAGCACAAGTAGAAATATACTTTAGGGAACAAAAATAAATGCAGAGAGGATTGAAGAAAGGCAGTCCTGCTAGGAAGTTTGAGTTTCATTTTTTTAAACACTCATTGCGGTGGTCTTTAGAAATGCAATTAAGGTAAACTTTAACCCATTGTTTTAGCTACTTTATTATGAAAGGATTATACATTAGTTTGAGATTTGTGGAGAAAATGAAAAGTGGTAAAACATTTTAAAATGTAAATAAACAAAAAACAGCTGGTGTCCATCAACATGAATGAAAAGGCAGGCACCTGGGAACACAACAACCTCCAGAATTACTTTGCTCATAAATGAACTTTTTATGACCCACAGTGAATCTTTTTATTATTATTATTACTTTTTATTAAATATTTTTACAGAATAAACCAATGCAATTTTAAAAAAGAAAAAGCAAAGTGATAAGTAAATAAGAAAAAAAAGAGAAACAACAAAAAAGAGAAAAAAAATAAAGAAGCAACATTTCATCTTTTTTATAGCAGTCATGAGTGCATTTATATTTTATCTTTTCTCTCTAAAATTATTTCGTGGTTCCATTCTTTCCACATTCTATTATTCCTAATTATAAAACCCATAAAATAGTTTATTTTTTTTCAATTTTCAGCAGGAAGTCTATAAAAGGTTTCCAATTACTGACAAATGTAGTCATTGTTTTTTTCTTCTTCAAACAAGTTAATTTTGGTATCTCTGCAAATTCTGTCATTGTCCTTAACCATTCCTCCACTGTGAGTAATTCAAAGTCTTTCCATATGACATTTCATGATTCTGTCCATTTTGTCAATAATAAAATCATAATGTTCCAAATACCCAGAAACTCAAACTGAAATTAATAATCATTTTTAGAGCTCCTGCATTGCCAAAAGAGAAAATAAAATGATTTCTGCAACTCCAGAGATCTTGATTTAATGTAAATGTATATCAGATGTATACTTTTTTGTTGTAATTCATTTCCATGTATGTCTGAAGCCAACTGTGTAAAGGAACAAAACTATCCTTCCAAACCTCTTTGAACTTGATCTCTGCTTCCAGAATATTGAATAGTCAACTGTCTACTATTTCTTCTAAGTGGAAAATGGCAGGATGAAGCTTACATTTTGAGAATCGCCTGGGGTTAAAGAAATATATATTTGAGCATTCTAAAAACATGTTTCTCTTTTTCTTTTACAGTTGCAAACATTTTTTCAGACATTTTTGAGGGCTGCTTCTCCTCAGCAGGCTTTGGATGACATGAAAGAGGCAATAAGCCAACTCTTGTTGATAACTGAGGTTTTCAGTGAAGCAGCATTGCCTCAGCCACAAACTACTAGTCAGTAAGTGGATGAATATAGACAATTTTCCAAGAAATGTTCTTTGGTTTACCCAGTAGTAATTCCAAGTGAGAGAATGGTTGGGATTGAATGATAAGTCAGCAGAATAGTTAATAATATCTTATATAATTTATAAAAATGTTCTTTTGCTCTGGAATTTTGGTCAGTACCCATGAGATGAAAAGCGTGTTTATAAAATAAATAATGAAGAAGATAGATTCTTCTTTTCAACTTGGCTCTGCCTTTTTCCTGGTACCATCTGAGCCAAATGCTGTCCTCACCTAAAAAGATTGTGTACATCTATTCTAAAAGAAAGACAAAATGCTAATATAATAAACAAAGTTAGCTTAATATCCAAGGCGGAAAGCACATTCCTCAGCTTGACTTGGTTTTCCAATCAAAAACCTTTCCTGTAATCAGGGAAGCATATACTGATTTCTTTTTTAAATCCTTTGGCTTTCTTACTATCCAGTGTACATCAAGAATAATATCTCTTGTTCCTTGGCCTTTCTGAAAACCGCCTTAAACATATGGAATTTCCATTTCCGTGTAGGATTAAAATCTGTATTGATGATCCCAAGCATTATTTTGCTTGCATGTGAAATTAAGGATAGTGTATGATAATTTGCAGACAATTCCTATGTTCCTACTTTAATTCTGTCTTTGCCACTTTGGATTTTATTTTGCTGCATGGCAAAATAACATGTAAATGTTATGAGGACCCAGATTTTGGGGGGCAATATGCTGACTCTGTAAACAGCTTAGAGAGGGCTGAAAAGCACTGAAGTGGTATATAAGTCTAAATGCTACTGCTATTGCTAAATACTTGTTGGGCTTTAATCTTTCTGTGTCATGAATATTATTATTATTCCAAAAGATCTTTAGCATTCCCTTAGTAGCATGCTGAGAGCCAATCAGCCTGAGATGTCCATCATCTGATATTATATCATCAATCACTTTATATTCTCTAGTCATGTGGTTTTCTTGATAAGCTACAGGAGTTGTTTAAATAATGCCTTGGTCATTGTCCCTGAACTGATCATTTGAATTCAGCACTTTCCTATATCACTGCTGCCCAGCCTAGGTGTCTGCTTGCTTTAGGAATGATTTTCATACTTGGAGTGTCCCAACTAGGTGTATATACTCTTGGCATACACACCTGATGTTCTTTGGTCATCCTTCTCAGGAACACACCTTCCCCCCACCCCCACGCCATGGTGAGGCAGCTTAGCAGGGTTTGTTTCTGAAACATTCATAATATCTTTTAAATTTGGGTATCAGGTTAATTTTAAAAAAATGAAATCAATTTATTTCAGTTCCCTTATTTCAGATGCAGTTCTTGCTTTCAGATGTTAACTTTTGATATTGGATTTGGACACACTTTTTATCCTATTGTTCTTGAGGTAAGACAATGTTACAATTGTCATAGGTAAATAACAGGAGATGTGGGTGACCTGTGTGATTAGCTGAAAGGATTTTTGGAAAGAGAAAGGAAAATTACAATGCGGGGGAAGTATTTTCTGTTCACATATGTGTTTTCTCTTTCTGTTCTGATAAACATTTCCTGATGAAACTATGCATTTGAAGATTTTGAGATCAATAGATTGATTAAATGTTTTGATCAGTTAATATGTATTCTAGGTACATGAATATTTTGATTTTCAAGCTGATGAAGATTCATTTTCAGAGGACCAAAGTGTTAAAGAAATTCTTCTTAGAGATACATTTAATATCCTGTTATCAAATCAAACGTCTTCTTCCACTTTCTTTGAAGCTATGCAGAATGTATATCGATCAGCAAGAATTAAGGTAAGGCTTGAGATATGGCAACATTCTGCAAACAAAAAAATGTTTTCAGTATTAAAGCTGTGACTGGCTTATAATTGCCAATAGCTTTTGATATTATCAGCCATACTTTCATTCTAAATCACCAAAGAGATTTTAAGTCGCTTAGACAAAATTGGCTAACAATTGCAAGTCTAAATGTGAAGAGGACTAAGGATGCTGCTAGTACTACTCTATTACTAATATTTTCTTTTTGTCATATTCGTTATGCCTATATAAGTATTTTAATGAAAAACTAAATAATTGTACCAATTCCCCTCCAGATATGAATGCTACGAATCAGCATTTTCTTATCTACCCAAGGTTCTCCTATTATCTATTTTACAGGATGAACATCTCAAGGAGAATTCTGATTATTGTCTAACATTAGAAGAATTAAATCCATTGATTAGCTTTGTAAAAGGGATTCAAAATCCAGGGCAGTTTGAATTGGTATGTGACATTTGTGGTTTTATTTTGTAACAAACGTTTTTCCCAATGTGAATATTTTTCCATATATATTTGATTATTTAATGTTTCTTCACCATCCTGGGATGAAAGACATCATTTCTTATTGTCCCAATTACTTTTTCTTTCAGCTTTTCCCTTCTGCTATTCCTAAAATCCATTTTTTGCTGCATGATCTTTATCGTATAGTGAACCCAGGAAAAAAGCTTAACTCCATCCTAGCTCTTCATTGGTTCCTTTCAAGTTTATTTAAACAGTTCCAAGGAATTAGCAAAGTAGCATCTGCAAACCTTCCAAAAGAGTAAGATAATATTTTGATTAATTTTTTTGTTTGCAACTTTATCACATTATCTTTTAAAAGAGATTGTTAGACAATTATTTTGATTAGTTGTCCTGATATTAATAACTGTTCACAAATTAACACTGAATCAAAATATCCTTAAGATCCATGTTTTGACATCATTTTCAATAATCTCAAATATAAGGTACTTTAACATATCAACAGAGTATGTGTCTTAATCTGTAATAAATAAGTCATGCTAAACTTTATTTTCCCCAAGTCTGTGATGCTATGCATAAATGAGAGAGAATCGGGGGGGGGGGGGGTGTGAAGACCTATGTTTGAAAAAAATACTAAGAGGAATTAACAAAAAAAAATTCAAATAGACTATTGTGATATAGTTTTGTAATTTTTGCAGAAATGCAATCTTTGATAAACCTCCTCCTAACACTTTATACCTCTCAGCAAACCTTAACATTATTGCATCAGCCCAACGTCTAACCTCTGAGAAAACCATATGATCCCCGATGAATAAATTTGTTTCTAGTTTTATTAATTTTAAACATTTCAAAATAAAATTAATTTGGACAAGATGATCTTAAATTGGCTACCCTTTAAAAGTATAATACTACATTTGCACATTTATTACCATAATAGATTACTTTTGAGTATGAGCTGAAAATTGCACTCCTAAATATCCTGTGATGTTATAGAAATAAAACTGAAAGAAACTCCATTTCGCCAGGTGTCTGAATAAGAAGTTATCCAAAGCTGGAAAGAAAACCATCAGTATAAAAGAAACAAGTTCTTTCAATAGATTTAATTACTCTGCCACCGCAGTTTTAAAATGTCTGCATTTATTGCCTTATGCCTTCTCATATTTTGAATTTTTAATTGCTTGATTTATTCTTTATATTTGATTTGTTCTCTACATTTAACGCTTGATTTATTCTCTACTTTTAATTAATCACCTACGTTTAAAAGGTAGATGATAAATTGTTCAGAGGCATTTTACAATTTAGTACAAAGTGGCATAGAATAAGTCTAGAAACATTGACTTTATTCTACAATAAACAATCTTTTTTACTATAATCATCCAAAATCAATAATTTATTAGTCAAGTCAAAACACCTTAGTTACTTATTTTTTTGCTGTTCTATAATTTTAAATATTGTATTTCATTACCTTCAGTGATGGCCTACAGAAACCTTATATGATAGGTTAACATTTTTAATAATATGTACAGTTTATGCATATATCACAGAAATTATTAGTATGTCCAGATTCTCTGGTTGTCTAAATTGCACTCTAAATGTTTGATCTATTTATCACTTTGTTCTATTTCATTTCCTTTTTTCTTTCTGCAAATAGATAACTCCAGTACAAATTGTAACAAGGTCTTTCTTTGTTTTTTCAGCACACAATGAATTAGTAACATAAAATAGTTTTTACAATTTTTCAACAGGCAAAACCGTTCAAGAAATAAGCCTTTGATGACAGCTAAATGGTCAAATCTTGGGTGAGAACCAAAAAGTGAAAAAACACTCAGAAAGAAGGCAGGAACACAAATGTCCATGTTGTTATTTGAATTATGTCTATGAAGTAATCAGGAATCAAGCCGGACTTGAAGGAATAAATGTAGCTTAAGAGTTATACAAAGTTGTAGCTATGATCAATTTTCTGTTACAACAATTATAATTATTTGTGAATTCTTAGATAAATCCAATAAAAAACCCTATTATTTGCACTAAAGAAAAAGAAAACATTCTACTCAAATTGAGATTAGAGTCATTAAGCATCTGGTATTAAATTATTTGAGAATGAAGATGTAAATTGCAATCTAAATTCATAAAATTGTATTTACATGAGACTTAATCACCTTTTCTTAAATGCTATAGATGATTATATATCTAGGATCAATGACTGTATTAACATTAAAGCAATTCTGTAGTTCATTTTATGTATTATTATTATTATTATTATTATTATTATTATTATTATTATTAGTCCATAATAGTCTTCTATGGGATGAAAAGCTCTTTTTTTAATACAATTTAGTAGATAGATGTTTTTTGACTATCAGAAATTTAAAAATGGGGGTAAACGAGAGAAATATACATACAAAACAAGAAGTTTTTCATGTTTTTCCATGTTTCATTACTAATTTTAAGCAAATGAGTATATTTCATCATTTAAAAAATCCTGAAAATCACTAGTTGTAGTCCTTGACTTGTGACTGGTTTCTTAACCACTGTTCAAAATTATAACAGACCCAGAATAAGTGATTTATGATCCATAAAGCACTTCTGACTGTCATAAAATATAAAATATCACCTATTCCATGGTGACATGATCATATTTTGGGAACTTGACAACCAGCTGTCCTTTACAACCAATTACAGTGGTTTAAGCATTCACATGACCGTAGTTTGTAACTCCCCCCCCAAAAAGCTAATTCAGAAGAATGGGTTTACACTTATGACTGCAGTGTTCACTTAATCACAATTGATTCACTAAATCAGCAGTCCCCAACCTTTGGGGCTTGGCAGCTCTGTGGGGGGACTGGGGAACCAGGTTATGTGAATGGCAGGCCATCACATATGCGTGCACACACAGCTCAACTTGCACAAGCAGTGGGCCAGTGTGCACAGTTCAACTAGTGCAAGTTGAACTGTGCGTGGGCGCACACAATGGCCCGCTGCTTGCACAAGTTGAGCTGTGCATGTGTATTCAGGCAGCCCAGTTGTGAATAGGTCACAGCCCAGTAGTGAGCTGTGGCCATTTAGCTGCACTAAATAACTACCCAAAAAAAAATCATCATGTATTATAATAAAATTGTGGACTACAATAAATTCTGCCCATACTACTGGAAGTCTAACAAACTTTTTAAAAATCATTTAAAAATGAAAAAAAACCCACATTGCTAGAAGTAGGACATTCTTTTAACTGAGTTGTGCTTGAATTTCTAATTATAAAGACATTCTTTTGTTACTTAACCTTTAGGATTTCTTATTCAGAAAAAGACAACATTCAACTAAGGTTATCTTCCCCAGTCAAGGAAAAAGACAAAGGTAACATTCATTTTTTGTACTCATTTAATATTGTTTGCCACTAAATTAAATCCATTCAGAAACCAAAATATATATCCAACTGGATTGTTTTGTACAGAAAATATTTCATATGTTTCAGCTCGCTATAAAAACCCTTTGATTTTTTTCTATGAAGTGTCAAGTGTACTAGGTAGTTCATATGTTGAATGAATACATAAAACTATTTAGAAGTGTTTTTACGTAGCTAGATTTATTGTGATTCTCCTGTGGTTACTTGATTTCATGAGCCAGTTGCTACATCTTTGCCTGCTAAAGGCACTGATCATTATAGGATTTGTTTTGATCATTAATGTAGCTACTATCAGGAAACTTTTAGTTATCAGGAATCTATCAACTCTATATGGTCAGCTAAAGGTAGACAAAAATAAAGATAATTTCTTGAAAATAAATGGTATTTATTAAAGGCTATATATTAGTACTGATAGCGTTTTATTCAGATTTTTGGACACTCCCTGACATTTTTCTCAAATGCAGATAGATGCAGTGGATGAACCATCCTAACTTGTGTTTCTATATTTTCTAGAACTACACATTTTAAATCTGGCTAAAGAAATGCATTGCAGTCATGGTAAGAGAGAATCTGAATCTTATTATTATTATTAGTTAAGATTTAATCTTCAATTCAATTCACAGTCTGGGACTGGTAAAAACTTAACCATTCAAGTCCTAACCAAGGACCTAAGAGCTGTTAAGGTAACACCTGAGTTGTGGTTGTTGTTGTTGTTATTTTATTCATTAAACATGAAACTCAGTCAACTGAACATATAAAAGTGTATCATAAATATCATTGACTGGCGCTGATGGTTGATATGGGTTGCTGCCAGCATCCTCAGTATCAACCAAGTGTCTTCTTAAAATGTATGATGTTCCGAGTACCACAGTTTTTTGCAGTTCCACTGGTGTTATTGCAGGAAGTTGCAATTTCTTGATGTATTTTGTAAAATTCTTGGACATGGTGCCAAGTGCCCCAATGACAATGGGTATCACTGTTACATGCTTCATTCATAATTGCATAATTTCGATGGCCAGGTCGTGATAGTTTGTGATTTTTTTCTAGTTCTTTTTCTTCGACTCTGGTGTCTCCTGGTACAGCAGTATCAATAAATTGTACGCTTCGGTTTTCAACAACTGTGATATCTGGTGTGTTGTGTTCCAAATGATGATCCATCTGTATTCGAACATAAGATGCCAGATATCACAGCTGTCAAAAACCAAAGCTGATTACTATTATTATTCTCTTTTATTCATTAAAAATGAAACTCAGTTAACTGGACATTTAAAAATGTGTCACAAATACCATTGACTGGTGCTAATGGTTGATACGGGTTTCTGCCAGTGTCCTAGGTATCAACCAAGTACCTTCTTAAAATATATGATGTTCCAAGTAGCACAGTTTTTTGCAGTTCCACTGGTGTTATATCAGGAAGCTGCAATTTCTTGAAGTGTTTTGTGAAATTCTTGGACATGGTACCAAGTGCCCCAATGACAATGGGTATCACTGTGACATGTTTCATCCATAGCCATGTAGTTTCTATGGCCAGGTCGTGATGTTTCATGATTTTTTCCAGTTCTTTTTCTTCGACTCTGGCATCTCCTGGTACCGCAATGTCAATAAATTGTACGTTTTGGTTTTTGACAACTGTGATATCTGGCGTGTTGTGTTCCAAGTGACAATCCATCTGTATTTGAAAGTCCCACAATAATAATAATAATAATCATCATCATCATCATCATCATTATCATTATCATTATTAATTTTTATTTAAAGGGTTACCACATATGACCTCAAAACAGCTCATTATGGGACTGTTTACGTTGAGAAACTTTTTTTAAATCTGAAAGAAAAATCCATTGAATCTTGTATTCTTTATTTTGCCATATCTGCCTAACAGAAGGAATGGTTTATTAACTGAATGCAACAGTACGAGAAACATAGAGCTGAGCCACTGATTTAATGTACGTAAGCATTTTTAATGGTTCCTTTCCTCCTCCTCCCCCACCCCATAAAACAGATAAAGATACACTACCTCATATCAAGCAGATCATCACTAGCCCACATTTGGACTTAAATCCTAATTTTGACCCCAGAATCAAAGAATACTACACTGAGGTGCCTTTTGATCTTTTGACAATCAAGATTAGAGCAGAACCCATGAATTGTCAAGGTGAAGCTCACTTGGATGAGAGACATGGACCAAGGTAATTGGAATGGTGGGTGATGCTCTTGGGATGTACAATACAAATCCTTAAATTCTACTTTACCAGAAAAATTGCAACATGCTTATCATTAAAAGTGCCATTATTGGGATCCCCAAGCTTTGGAAGAGCAGTTTTTCCATAGCAATGTTGATTATGACAGCATACAAAATTTCTACAAAAACCTATTGATATATCGTGCCCTTTTAACTGTCTTGCCGTTTCTTCATAGCTTTGGATGTAACACGAATGTGCATGTGCGAACATTCCTAAGAGAAAGAGAAATGCCCCAATTTTGGCAAATTTACATCTCCATGCATAGGTAAACTCTGTGCAGGCACTTCTTTATTTCTAGCCATGAAATGAGCAGAAACCAGATTCCTGTGTTTGAATACAAAGCCTTATATTTGTAGCATTTGTATGGCTTGCTGTATCATGTATGGATTAAACTTGTGCAAAGCTTCCATGAAGGTGCATGCCAAGCAGTGTTTTGACACTGCTTCACAAGCAGCCCAACCCCTTACTAAAGCCCGGCAATTGTACTGCGTCCCTTCTTCCCTCTAAGACCTCATCCAACAAATCCATTTAATGGGAGAGGCTTCTATGCCCGCACATCTGCAGTTAATTGCTATCATCAGTTGCTAAAAGATTGCTCCATGGAAAGAAGATAAGCACCTGATATTAAACAACAAGAAACTACTTTCTTTTATTTGTCAAATTTGTTTGAGATGTGGAAGCATTAACTGTTTGCACCACATATTCTATTGACTGTGAAGAGCATAAGGGATAGAGTTCCTTTCTTCATTTTTCCCCCTTTTGTCCTTGCCGTGTTTTTCTCTACATAGAAGTTTAGATTCTTCCATTCTGCCTGCTTTCTACAGAAAGGATATCATACTTACTTTTTTCCCTCACCATTAGGATAGAAAATTTAGAGGTACAAGGTTTCTAATAGGACAAGTAACTGATGGAAATTGAAGTCCAACTGATCCTAGTCCCAACAAAGTAGCTTTTATCTACTATAGTTAAAGAAAATGGTACGACATTTGAACTTCATGAGCATACTGGAACAATAAGGAAGGAGAGGGTTTATAATTTTATTTAGCTACAGGTAGTCCTCAAGTTACGACCACAATACAGCCCAAAATGTATGTTGCTAAGTGAAACATTTGTTAAGTGAGTTTTGCCCCATTTTACAATCTTTCTCATCACAGTTGTTAAGTGAATCACTGCAGTTGTTACGTTAGTAACATGGTTGTTAAGTGAATCTGACTTTCTCATTGACTTTGCCTGTCAGAAGGTCGCAAAAGGTGATCACATGACCCTGGGACACTGCAACTGTCATAAATATGAACCAGTTGCCTAGCGTCCGAATTTTGATCGCATGACCATAGGGATGTTGCAACGGTCATAAGTGTGAAAAATGGTCATAAGTCACTTTTTTTCAGTGCTGTTGTAACTATGAACAGTTAGTAGATGAAATGTTGTAAGTCAACAATTACCTGTATTTTGTCTGCATATATAGTTCTGTTTTAAAAAAATTCCAGTTTCTCCATGTTCAGCAATGAAGTCTGCAATTAAGAACCTGATAAAGTCCAGATTCCAAGTGTTTGGAAGTTTCTACTCAACTAGATACAAGTCAAAGAACTATGCAGCTATCACAACTCCATAACAGAACAATATAACAGATATATCTAAGACTTCGTAAATGGTTCTGACATGCGTTTCTCCTCCTGCAGTTCATATGCCTTGCTTTTTCTGATAAGCACATTGAGCTTGACATAGTATTTATACATTAAGTCATTTGAAAATATCAGAACAGAAACACAACAGAAAGATAGTACAGTGTATCATTGCAAAGAATTTATTCTCTCCTTTACAGCTGTAAAAATACTTTTTGAATATTTTAGTCTATGATAAAATGTACAGATTACTCATTATTTCATTAATGTTCTATTGTTATTGCATTCTCCTTCTATTCTAACAGCTCTGCACATTACCCACTTGGATTAGGTATAAACATAGTAATTATTGTGGTAACAGACAAGTCTCAATCAGTCAATGAGATTGTGAGCATCTACAAAATCATCATTTTTCGTGAAGACCGTCCAAGCTTGCCATTATTTGATGATTTCATGCTGTGTGGTTTTATACAGGTACTTTCTAAATACAGTTAGCAAACAAATGTTTTACCCATGCAACATGTAATTTATTCATCAACGGTGAAGGAAATCAATAGTTTGTGGGACTTTAATACCTTCTCTATTGTGTTCTTACTTGCTTCTGTTATTTTAGTCAGTCCAGATTTTCTACTCTTGCAAGCTCTTGTGGAGGTGACCGTTTGCTACAAAGGTTCATGGATTCCTAATAGAGTACATGCTTTGCAATTAGAATGTCCTTGGTTCACATCATAGAATCCAAAAAGTACAGGTGAAAATCCAGGAAGTCAACACAAAACTAGGTATAGCAATAGTTTAACTTTCAACACAGATAGTTATTAATCATCTAATTTAACCCCATTACCAAATTACAAAAATGTGTTCCTACCTATTTCTATGGTGTATGTGACTTTGGATTGAAAGGATGACTTTGCAGTTGAAATGGCTTTATTCATTATAATTGTTCAAGGTAAGGAAGATATTTTAGAATGAAAGCTAATAGATAAAATAGATAAAAATGTATGGATGGATTGAACCGACAAGTTCAGTCCAGACCAGAATGGAGATTGGTCCTATCTACTTAACAACTAATTGGCTACCAGACTTTATTGCCTATGGCAGCCCTAAGCAGTCCATTCCATGTTGCTGACAGATGCCAGAGTCTTCACAGGGTTCTTTATTCAGTGCCTTGGTTGTTCAAAGCGCATCCCATTCCCATGACCTAAGGAGATGGGCTTGCCTTTGAACATCAGTCAAGTAACTTTAACTGTGCCACTATCTCCATGTACCAAATGGAATTTGGGGGTTTCATTCCTTCAAAGTTAAGCTCCCATGTCACAGTGTAAATTGCTTTGAAAAAGAAGAATTCTGTAAACTATGTGCGATACGAGCTTTCTATTTGAAGGGTGGGTGGGGAATTTTTAAAAGAAAAATCCACAGGGCGAGACTCAGCCTTTGGGTTCACCAGCCTGTACTTTCTGCTAATGCAAACGAGGGCATATCCTTTCAAAGACCATCCAACCCATCTCTAACATAAATCAAAGGAGGATTTTATTTCACTTTATTTCAAATAGGAGTTTGCAAAAGCAGTCTGTATTTTCTTTTTTTAAAAATCTTCATAGACTGACTTTTTATGGTGACAGTATTTTTTTTTCTTTGTCCTAAAGTACATTACTACTGCTGGATGAATTTGCCTATGCCAGAGATCAGAGACTTCCATGGTTTTTTTTTTCTTTTTAGTAACTAGACACCTGTTCTAGGAGCCAAAGGAAAAACAGAGCAAACTGCCTGAGATCTTCTTTAGACACTTGATTAGGCACAACTGGACTTGTGCATTGGAGAGAAAAGGTCAAAGACAGTGGTGTGGTCTTTCTCACAGTGGGGTTTCAGTTGAAAGCCCAATCCTGAGACTCTTTTCTTTCATGTCTAATCCTGTTAGGATAATCAAGTTTCAGTGCAAGATGATATCATGATGAAGGATACAATACAAAGAAAAAAACTGGGTAGTTTCCAGGCTGCCAATAATTCTCATGTGTTTGACTAACCCTGGATTAAGTTCAAGGCTACTCAGAAAAGTAGTATACTGTCCCAAAGCTGTGCAACTCCTAAAAGTACAAAACTATTATTATTTCATTTTTTCCCTAATAGCATCATTAAGAGCAAATTATCAAGGATAAAGGTTTGAGCCATGATGGCATCTTAAGCAGCTGAAATTTTCATTGTTTGTATTATAGCATAGAATAAGAATACTTTTCCTTATAATGAAGTGGTTATGGATTTGTTTGACTAATATGTTTGACTTAGTTTGATTGTTTTTAAAATGCACCTTCTAGCCTCAATAAGATAGAAAAGATGCAATTATAACTTAAGTTCAAGGTCTATAGAATTAAATAACATAACATGTAGTTTTAGAATTAACAAGTTTAATAAGACTGGTCAATTCAGATCCCTTTGCTACGAGAAAAATGAAATTATTTTCAACACATTACCCTAGAATAACTAACACTTATCCTGAATTATGTGATACCTACCAAATAAAATTATGCAATAATGAATTTCATTTTATAAAATGAAATGAATTAAAAAAAACATTTTTTTCCTGTAGCAGACAAACAAAATGGAACGTAGATCAAATAAAATTAGAAATCCAAAATATTTTATCACAACTTGAAAAGCCATATATCACTATATAGAATTTATATATAAAGTGGAAAAATACACATTAGGAAAATGTATTAAAGATGTTAAATAATCAGCAACATAATTCCATTTCTAGAAAATATAATATGTTATGTTTTCATTATATAGTGTACTTTATAACATATTATAAATATGCTGTTATAGCTTTATAACAGTAGTGCAGTGTTTAATTGATTATCTGAAAAAAAGTAATTCATTGAAGATTTTCACTCCTTCCACATCATCAGGTATTATAACCATAATTTGTTTTTCTATTCTGCCTTTGAAATTGAGAAATTTCTTTCTTTCTTTTTTTTTTGGCTCAGATTGGAAGTAAGGATAGTGCAATGAGACCATACAAAAGAAAAAGGATGATTGGTTCAGCCCACTATTGAAGCATCAGGATTTCACAAAAAGTGGTACTGATCATGTTACAAACAGATTTTGATCTAGGCAGCCTGAGCCTGCCCTTCAGAAATATTAACTTGATTTGTTTTTGTTTTTTATTTAAACAGTGACAGTTAATTAATTACAGTCAATTCTATTAACCAATTAGGCTTTTTGTTTGGGTGACAGTTTATATGACAGAACTAAGATGAAGAATGGAATAAGAACTTTTCCATCTAAAAATACATGGCAACAGTCACTCTCATCCTTATCATCTCTAGGCTGGATTATTAAAATGCACTTTGCATGGGGCTGCTTTTGAAGACTACCAGAAGTTGCAATTGGCACAAAATGCCTCTTTCCCTTCACTGATAAGTAAGAAGTGATAGAATGCTATAACACCATGTTAATTTTCAGAAGGTTTCTAAGTTCAGTGTGCTGGTCATCAGTTATAAAGCCCTGCAGGCATAACACCTAAATCAGTGATAGCTAACCTTTTCCGGACCAAGTGCCCAAAGTGCAACATGTGTGCCCCCAAATTCCTAAAATGCAATGTGTATGCACCCCACACAAGTGCCCCCTCACGCCCCACACCTGCCACTTATGCGCGGCGGAGACCTGAAGACCAGCTGGCCGGCGGGAGGCGCGTGCGCATGCTCAGCAGAGCTGAACTGGGGTGATGGCTCACATGCCATCAGAGAGGGCGCTGTGTGCCACCCCTGGCACGCGTGCCATAGGTTCATCATCATGGACCTAGATACTTTCAGGACTGCAGCTTCAAATGCAACTGATTTGTCCAGTGTCAGCACTCCAAGCTACGTTCACTCCAATGCTGACATAAAGAGAAGAAGAAGACGCTTGACTTTCACCTACTTATTTTCTGTAGATAATATCCCCTAGGAGATGGGATGGGAGGGGGGACATTCCTGTGAACTGAAGTAGTAGAAATGGGGAGAGTGACTTGGAAGATGGCCAATGAGACGCTGAGAATTGGGGAACGGAAAGGGAAGGGTTTGGGGTCAGAGGGTCAGTGTTGGTTATCTGTCAGGTCATGATGTCATCTCAAATAAATTGCATTTCCAAACAAATAGTCTTTGATGAAATCTTTCATTTATTGAGTACAACGATCTGTCCCCGACTCCATCGAAGCCGACACTGACCCTCTGACCCCAAACCCTTCCCTTTCTGTTCCCCAATTCTCAGCATCTCATTGGCCATCTTCCAAGTCACTCTCCCCATCTCTACTACTTCAGCTCACAGGAATGTCCCCCCTCCCACCCCATCTCCTAGGGGATATTATCTATAGGGAAAATGAGCAGGTGAAAGTCAAGCGTCTTCTTCTTCTCTTTATGTCAGCACTGGAGTGAACGTAGCTCGGAGTGCTGACATCCAGTACATCTGCCCAAATTGGGGATGCAAAGACACTGCCTTCTATATGAAATTTGGGGACGGAGGGAGTCTAAGAAATATTTTTGCCTGAATATAGTCTTTTCCTATTGATTATTTTTTCTCCTGGGACTCAGATGGCTCCTTCCTAAAAGTTCTTCCAAAGGAAGTTCAATTAAAGCGGTTCTGACATCTGGCTAGCATGGGAATGACCATTGGATTGATCTCCAGTCAAATCCCAATAGAGCTATTTTTAGCTATCGGGTATATTGATTTCACTAGCTTGATATTAAGATGGCTTTAACAAAGAAAATAAGACAATCAATGATACTTTCTTTTCAATATGAAATCATGAGCTGCGATGGCAGAGTGGTTAGAGTCCAGTACTGCAGGCTACTTCTGCTGACTGCCGGCTGCTTGCAGTTTGGCAGTTCGAATCTCACCAGGCTCAAGGTTGACTCAGCCTTCCATCCTTCCGAGGTTGGTAAAGTGAGGAACCAAATTGTTGGGGGCAATATGCTGACTCTTTGAACTGCTTAGTCTGAAAAGAAGAAAGCAACAAAATTAAGCGAATAAGGCGAAGCTGAAGCAGCACACACTGTCCTGTAAATTAAATAGTTTTTACTAGGCTGTGTTAATTGCTTCTTCACTATTCCTTTTACTAAATGGTGCTGCTTGTTTTAAAAGTGCTATTGTGGATAAAATAGACATTAGGCAATACCATAGTTCATAAATCCAACAGAATGACACAAAATCTTATTTAATGAAATAAGTAAATTGCATCAGTGGAGAAATATCCTGGATTAAATAATTAATCTGACATGTTTCTGGGTTTTTTTCTTCATTCTTTCGAACATTGTTATTTATATGGCAACTTAATTTTTTTTTCAATTTATCCTTGTGTATTTTTGCTGTAATCATCTCTCAGTGCCTGAGCTATGTCAGACCTTTCAGTGAAAATGAATGAAATTGCATCAACCAGTTATTTTCATTAAGAATTTAGAGACTGAGAAAGGATTAGCTCTGTGCACCATTTAGCCTATTTAAATTCTCTTTAAACCTCTTTCCTACTTTTAGTATATTTTTTAGATTTTCCTACTTTTAAAAAAAATAGATTTGATCAGGTGTTCATAATTAGTTGTGATCTCATTCTGCATTTATCCAAATGATGTCAGAGAAGTGACTAAAGACTTTCTGATTTTTTTTTCTTTGTGGAATGAGACATGAGAATAGCAAAATAATGTGTAGTATATTTATACTACCTCTGTGTTTCCCCCAAAATAAGACCCAGTCTTATATTTTGGGGGCTCCAAAATAAGCATTAAGGCTTATTTCCGGGGAAACATGATTTCAGGATGATCAACCTGGCTGGGAGCCCAATTCCCGCTCCCCCACCGGCACGCACACAAAAGGTGGCAAGGGCACTGGGGCCGATGTCTGGCAGCAGCTGCAGCCCGCCTGCCCCTTGGTCAGTGCACTCTGGGGCTGCATAGCCTGTGCAACACAGGTGAGTTGATTACTGTCTAAGCAGCAGATGGAGGCAGAAGCGTGGGGGGGGGAGATGCACAAAATCCAGATGCACTGCATGGGCTACAGGAAAGCTGAGATTTGGTGGGCCAGAGTGTGTGGGTGGTTGTGGGAGGCTCATCTTCATGCAATGGCATGGCAAAAGATGGAGGCAGAAGTGCGGGGGAGGGGGTAAGCACAAAATCTAGACATGCTGCGAGGGCTGCAGGCAAGCCAAGAGATGGTGGGCTGGAGTGGGCAGGTGGCCACGGGAGACTCATCTTCACATCTCTCAGCTTGCCTGTGGTCCACGCGGTGCCTCTGTCTCCATCTGCTGTCGGTGCTACCACACAACAATGAGCTTTCTGCAGCTGCCTGCTCACTCCAGCCCACCATCTCTCAGCTTTCATGCAACCCATGTGGCACATCCAGATTGCGTGCTTCTGCCTCTGTCTGCTGTTTGGACTGGTAATCAACTCACCTGCACTGTGCAGGCAGAGGCTGTTACAAGACACTGTTGGCCCCCGCACCCTCACCATCTCTGGTGCTGGCCACGTCCCTCCCCCCAGATTATGAAGACCTTAACTAGGGCTTATTTTTGGTGTAGAGTTTATATTAGGAGCCAACTAAAAAATCAGGCTAGGAATTATTTTCAGGGAAACATGATATATGGCAAAGAGCTTTACGTTAAATTGGTTGAAACTATAGTAGCAAAGATAGAACAATGCTTTAATCTTGATTGATCTCATCATGTGAACCATGGCTTTCCCAAATATAGCTACATAGACAGCATAGCAAAGTAAAGTCAATACATTTAAAAGGTACCTAACATAATTTTTGTATGCTTGAATTAACATGCAGTATATTGTAAATTCATAGTATCTGAAAAGTAGAGGCAAAAATCCAGGAAGTCATTACAGAATTAGGTAGGGCTACCATGCCTTTGGATTCCATAAATATCTTTGTCATCATCTAGTGGTTGTCAAACCTTTTGCAGCCATATACAATAACCCCATATTAGTCATGTTTTAATGAGCCATAACCACACCCATTGCCAGATTGTCAAAGGCATGCCAGACCATTGAGAAAGGTAGGACATTCCTACCAGTACTTAGAGGATGAATTTAAGAAGAGGCTTTAATTAGATCCACAAAATGTGTCTTCTCCATTTTAGCCCAAATACAGTCCCCTTGAGCCTTCTAAAATCTAAGCAGATTTTACAAAAGATGATTCTCTTCTCTTCTGTAATTTGAGCATTGATTTCGCTGCACGTATTTCATTGTTAAATCAATAATCCTATCTAGTCAATTATTAGATCCATATTTTCAGTAATGAATGGCATGAGATCATCTATGAAGAAAATAAGTAGATCCCTGAAGATTATCAAATTATAAACTTTTTCTATATCATCCCCTCTTTACTTAAGCCCAAAACATTATGTTATTTATAGCATTAAAAAAACACTGACAGGTATGAGCTTTTCCATGACGTTAAAGCCAAATGATATTTGGGGGAAAATTGATTATTTCAAGATAAACCATTGTTTGCAAAGTATCAGTTAAAGACATCTCTCTAAACTTTTGGTGAAATGTTGGGTGAGGTTCACATAAAATATAAGTCTAGATATTTGGGCCTTTATGTGCAATATTAGGTATGTATTTCTTTAAGACTTCTAAGAAGCTTTGCATTTGCAAGAAAAAGTGACATTTGATCATTTGTACAAGTATTAATTTCATTTATCCAACGCAGCATGGCTTGTCTCTTCTCTTCTGAAATGAAGCCCTATCTGTTAATTAGAACATGCATTCACTGAAACCTTTTGAGCCTCTCCCAAGCCATCACTCTTGAACTCCACAGACAATGTGAAGTCGCTCATTCCACTTCCCCCTTGACAATACACCCAATAAAGGTGAAAGAGGATATGTCACCATATGAAGTTCCTAAGTGTTAACAGATCATGAAAATTGGCAACAACTGTTTTGCTGAGTAGAGTTATCTGCAAGCCAAGGGTGGATAATATCCCAGTGATGAGCGTTTGGTGTTTGAGCTGTGGTCACATTTGCCTTTCATGTCACTTGGGCCTCATGAGCAAAATTCAGGAGAGATGAAAGCTAATGCAGCTGCCTTTGTTAATCAGTATTGCCCAGCCCTTCAGACAGAGGGGCAAGGCTGATATTCCCTGAGATACACAATGCATTTTGATTAACAGTGAAAACTAGTAAAGTTACTCTCTAAGCCTGTCTGGTCCATCAGTCCTAGAAATGTAATTTAGATGATTATCTGTGTGCCCATTAAAGCTTGTAACCTGTTCCTTGGCTGTTTGAAGTTCGCTTGCTTAAACTTGCTAATAGGAACAATAGCGAGATTAGGTCAGGGTCATGAAATAAAAGAACAGAGAAAAATGGGGGGGAGGGAGGGAGGGAGGGAGAGAGATATGACAGTAGAATAATAGAAAACTTCCTACTAGCAAGTCATTGGAATGATGAAAGGAAAAATTTTTACTATTTAAAAGCTGGTAATCTAAAAGACCAAGTGCGCTGTATGTAAGAACCATTCTATGTAGCATCACTTCAAGATTGTTTTCCATGCGTGCAGAGCTTTCTCTAAATCTGGACCACTGCAAATGGGGAAGAAGTAACCCAATCCTTTCCTTCAAATTCCTTTGTTTGGAAAAATGCAGAAAGTCATGACAAGCATGTCCTTCCTTGGTGCTAAATAATACGAATAATATTAGAACAGCATTATAAACCACATTCAGTATGAGAGAAAAATGAACCATTCTGAACTCAGTCAAATGATTTATTTGGGCTTTTCTTACCAATAATAATAATAATAACAAACCCTAAATGTGTTCCTTTGCAATTCAACTGAAATAAACAGGGATTTAATGAAGTGTCTTCAGGAGTGGAAGATTTGTTTCCACCAGGCTGGCAAGTCTACTGAAGATTTTTCATTCAGTTCAGAGAATATTTCAAATGAACCTGAATAACTATAAGAAGGTGACTTATGCTCACAATGCTGCATAACAGCAGGGAATGCTTTAAGATGAAATGGAAATAAGATGGAAGTAGTACTAGCGTGCCAGCTGGATCAAGACAACAATAATGCTTTCATTTATTACTTGAGATATCATGAACTTTGTAACACAGAAATTGTATTCAACAAAGATAGCAAGAAACTATCATAAGATTGAGAGACTGGCTTCACAAATTGTACTAATAACTGGCTTTCTAACTGGGCTTGTTTTGTAAAGTTGGTTCACACCTCAACCTGAGTGTACTTTTCAAACCAAAATGATTCAGTTCATAAGAATGTAATAATCAAGGCCAAACAAATCAGATTATGATTATCAAAATACTCAAACCAACATCTATGTGTATGTGGGAACCAGGGGTGGGTTGCTACTGGTTTGCCCCGGATCGGGAGAACCGGTAGTGGCAGCATGAACTAAGCCCATCCACCTGGATGTCTCTGCGCATGCACAGAAGTGTCATGCAGGGTACTTGCAATTGAGTCTTCTCATTGGTGGTTCCCCTTTTGTGGGCAACTGGTCCTCCCTGCTGCATGTTTACAGTGCTGTAAAATTTGGCTGTATGATTTGGGGGGGAATGTTAGTTTTTGAACTGCTATTAATGGAAAGCATCTTTATTATAGCACATATTTTCCCTCTTTTTTCTGTACCAGGAGTGGGGGGTTGCAATGTACTGGGGTTGGGGGGTGGGGTGCAAGCTACAGGATCCAGGTAACCATTAAATTGCCCGATTTCTTTCAGTAGCATTTCAGCTGCTGGATACTCTATTCTGTAACTACAGTAACTTTTATTGTAAAATACTTAAGCCTGATGCCTCCCAGATTCTGATTGGAAATGAAGGGGGCTGACAAAGAAAGCTAGTCTCTATCCTATAATCCCTTCATTTCTCTTTCCTATTATACCCCTGTACCTGTATTTATTGAAATACGTACATATTTGTGCAAATAAATGCACATATGCCAACAGTTCAATAATGATGCCTGTATATCTTATAGTTTCTCATTGCATCAACAGAATAGATATTTGAGATAACTGGCAACCTCCTGCTTTGCCACACAGTAGAAGCCACCAAAGTTGGAATGCTAACTACAATTAGCATTCCACCATTATGATTCACCATATCTTAAATATGTTGTTTTACATGAGGATTTAAAAGAATTTCACTCTAAATCCTACGCTACCCAAATTAATGTTTAGATAAATACTAGCCAGACCAAAATCTTACTATTGCTATCCTTGGGTGTGGTATATGTGTGTGTGGAATGAATGCTACATGATCACATGATCTATTTTTTAAAAGAGTCTAGCATTACAATAAGCATCCTTGACTTTATAATTTGGCAGATTTCACCATATATCTTGCATTTTTATAAACTACCAACATTTGTCGCACTGGATAAATGGCAATAGAAAAATCAAGTTTAAAGTGGATTGGATCAAACCCCCCTAGAATGCATCCCTTTAGAGACTCAGTTGGATAGTATGACTAGGTGGCTCAGTGGCTTGGCAGTTTGGCGGTTCGAATCCCTAGTACGGGTCTCCTGCATGAGCAGGGGGTTGGACTAGAGGACCTCCAAGGGCCCTTCCAATTCTGTTACTGTTAGTATCTCAGAATATTGCTAACCTCTCCTCTACCAGCCTCTTTCTTCATGATATTTCTGATCTCGTGATTCCTTGCAGAGCTGCTCTAATAGTATTGAAATCCAAAAGCCATGCTTTGCATCTTTTCCCTATTTTGTTTAAAACAGGAGGCAGTGGAAATTAAGGTTGGAAGATAGAATTTTATCAGTTTGGCTCAAAAACTGTGCCAAGCATAATATTAACTCAGAGGCCACAAAGGTATATTCGTGCCAAAATGGTTCTGAATGTAAGTCATGTGCTGCAGTGGTCTGCAAACATATGATTAGACAATTGTTTTCATCATTCAGTAACCTTGAGATTGGCAGATTTGTGATGGCTTGTCTTTGCAAGAAAGATTACCATACTTATTCCAAAGAACAGGATAAACACGTACAGCATGAAAGGGATGGCTAAATGAAATAGTTATGTAAAAGTAGCAGTATTAGGCACAATTAGCTGGGAACTTAACCATGCAAACTTACAGACATGATCTCAAGGAATGTCTTATCATTCACTTCAATAGGAATAATAGTGGGAGAACATTCTCCTGTTTTGTATCCTCTGGCTCTTATTTTAGTCTTAGTTGTTATCAATATACTACTTAACTTTGTTGTGGGTTTCTTATTTTTACCTATACCTGCTGCATGTTGCAGCTAGTGCATTGTCAAATTTTACCTTTCATCTATCAAAAAAGAATTTCTTTGTGAAAGAAGCTTTTGTTTTTCTAACTCAGCTTGACTAAGAATTAATTTTAATGATGGTTTTGAGCTTTATTGTTGCAGAAGGCAGACTGAATTCTGTTGATATTGCTGCTTTGTGTTACATCTGTCCATTGCTTTATACTTTCGCTCCCTGCCATATTTTCCCAACCAAAAAAAACCCCAATGCTAAAATCAGGTTTATTTGATTTGCATGAGACTAGAAAGGTAATATAAAGAGAAAACTGTAAAATGAAAAAATGAAATGACCCCGAAGGAAAAGACATTAATAAATGTCCCTGGCTATTTTGTAACTAAATATATGTATTAATTTTCCACTTCACCTATGAAGTTTCACTGCAATTCTGCTTTTATACATCCACAAACATACAAAATGGAGAATGAAATCTCATTCATCAAATTGAAAATGTACTAATGAAAACTTCAGGATTTTTGTCCCAATTACACCCTCTTCAAGTTGTTCTTGGAAATTAAACATTTGGGGGTGGGTGGGGGTGAAATTAGCAACATTGTTTTGGAAAATGTTCGCAGCAATTTAGACCTGAAAATGAAAAGGTGCTTTGGGAAATTTATTGACACAGATGTGGTACCTATCTTTCCTTTTTAGCATTTCAGATTGCTGTTAAAGACTATTAAAACAACCCCTGATCTGAATAATTTGTTCCTACAAGAGTTGTTTCTCCTACTTGGTTGGTAGTTACTTTCAAAAGTAAGTCTGAAGCTGATGCTTTACATAAACAAATATAATTTCTATGTCATCAGTGATCCCCTACTAGGGAGTGCATGGACTGGAAACTAGATAAGGAAATGTAATATAGGACACAGTTTGCTATAAGTATAGTTCTATACTATATTTTGTTGAAATACATTTAGAATACATTTAGAATAAACTTCACACTGATTCCTAAGAAATCAGAAGTTAGAACTGACCTAGCTATTATTATTGTTTATTGGTTCGATTTATATGCCGCCCTTCTCCGGAGACTCAGGGTGGCTTACAATGCGTTAAGCAATAGCCTTCATACTTTTGTATATACCTACTTAGTATGGCTTTCGGACTCCTCCTAAGCAGTGTTCTTTTTTATACAAAGTCAGCTTATTGCTCCCACAATCCGGGTCCTCATTTTACCTACCTCGAAAGGATGGAAGGCTGAGTCAACCTTGAGCCTGGTGAGATTTGAACTTACAGTAATTGCAGGCAACTGGTGTTACTTAACAGTACTTTAATCTGCTGTGCCACCAAGGCTTTTTTCCCACTAATACAGGGAAACAAATATGCTTAAATGTATTAAGACACATTAAAAAATATTTTCGTTGTTGGATCCATGTATATTTACTTATTTATTTATTTGCAGCACAGCAATAGCCAATAGCACTGAAACAGCCATAACTTTCCTGTATTTCATTTCCTTGGAGAGTCATGGATCCTGTTATTTATACACATTTTGTAAATTATCTCATTTGAGGTACCATGGCTCAAAAGTGGCTGTCCTATGATGTACCATTCTACCCACGTAAGAAGCCTAACAACGAGAGCTCTAGCAGTATATAAACTGCAACTATTTATTGCTACAATGATATATAATGCTATGTTTTTAATTTTTGTACCCTTTTAACTTTTTAAAAAAGTACTTTCTATGTGTGCATTTTCTCTTGGACAATGTATGTATTTCTATCATAATTATCATACAGTTTTATTTTTATTATTTTACAAGCAAAATAAAAAAAGGAAAAATAGAGAATACCATAATTCATGACATAACGGAAATGCAAAGAAAGATCCTTTCAGTTCAAAACAGACTCTGCGGCAGAGAAGGATATGATGGAATGATAGGTAAATCCTAAGGAATAGGATGCAAAAAAAGTTTGCAATTGTCAGCTGTTCTATTAGCCCTGATGTCTGGCAATACAGAATTCCCTGGATGTGTTGTGTAAGGAACTCCAATAAGTCTCTGGATCAAGTTGCACCTTTGGCTAAACATCAGAGAGTACTAGGATTTAAATGACTGTGAAGTGAATAGTTACAGCCATTAATGTGAGCACAGCAATCAATGCAAGGCATGAGGGAATAGATTAAAAGGATTAGAAAGACATGCAGAATAATGGACAGGACTTCAGGAATTACTTTTTTAGATTGTTCATCTGATCTGAAAACTTATATGCCTTTATTTCTTTGCTTTTATTTGAAAAACTCAGATTATGCTTTTAATTTTGGTGGTTTATCTCCATATTTTAGCAGTCAGATCTCTGGCAACAACAACAAAAAATATTAAGAAATTACAATGGTTGCTGTCTATAGCCAATACATTATCTATGGGCTGAGGCCAATCCCTTGTGCAAAGAATATTATACAGATTATTAAACTGGGAATTGACAAAATCATAATTTGTAGAAACTAGGAGGGGAGTCTCTGGTGGAAGAAAATCTGGAGTCTTGTAGCATCTTTCCCAACCAAGAAAATTTATTAAAGTGTAGTATTTAATTTGAAGAAACATCTGATGAAATCAGCTGAAGTTCACAGCAGCATAAATTTGAATAAAATTTATTATTCCAAAAAGGTGTTACCAAACTCCTGATCTTTGGCCAGTTGTGGGTGCATTATAGTTGAAGAAGAATGTCTAATTTATGGATGAAGCAAGGATTCAGCTATGAGATTAAATAGGAAAAACAGCATGCTAAACTCAAATTCATTTTTGCTATATTTTGCGCTATTTAATTCTAGAAATAATAGAAAGTAAGTGAACCGTAGATGAATGATTTGTCAGACTCAGACATTTGATTTTGCATTTATATATGATAAATTACATTAATTTTAGTCAAGTCACAGCTAAAATTAGCAAATTATTTTTGTTTTAATAGAAGCATCATCCATAGGGGAAATAATTTCACTAGAGGTATTATATACCAAATAAATCTAAAATGTTCCTGGCTTCTGTATTAATGTCTACTTTTGTTTTCTTGGCATAATTTGACAGTTTTATTGATACTTCTTTAGTTTGTTTGCATTTCTAATTTCACTTTCACTTTATCACTTTATTGTTTCTTTACTTGTTATTAGTTAAGTAATTTATAAGCTGCATCAACTACAACATATTTATATTTCACTTAGTCTTTTGCTATGCTCTTCCACATTTTGTAGTCTATCTCTCCATCTTGTAGAAAGTTGTTCAAGAGGCGGTGTATAATATAAAATGTCACTTTCTTGTCCATCTATTTTTAGTGCATACAATAATAAATCTGCAGTGTATGTATTATTTTAGAGAATGAACAACAGGTTTTTGAAGCATAAATCTTCCATAAATATTGGAAACTAATTGGTGCATTTTGGATTCCATCGCGCTCCAATATGTACCAATGTGCAAAAAGACACAGTAGCAACTAGATCATCCAGATTTTACATTATTCCAGAATCCACTGTTTTTCATCCAATTTTGAATAGTTGTAGATGCCAGTCCAAGAACTTGTGTTTCCCATCATTTCTTTTTCATTAGGAATAACCTAATGATTTTTCCTGACCTGCAAAGTTTATTAATGAAAGTTTTGGGCAGTTTTGAACTAAATAATTTATAATAAATAATAACTTAACCAGAAGTACCTTATCCGGTGCATGGGATGCCCCCTGGGCAGCTCCTCTTCCTGGTCGCGGCCCTGATGAGCGCATGCGAAGTGCTCCCTTTTTGGCACTCAGTGCCAAAAAGGTTCACCATCACTGAAATAGTAGGTTATGGTGTACTTTATCAAATGCCTCACTGAAGACCAAGTAAATTATATTGACAGCATTCCTCTGTGAATGTATCTTGGGATTATGTTCCTACTTTTTCTGCTGTTGAACCAAACATATAGTCTTCCTTGTAATGATGTGTGGGAATGACCATGGGAGACAAGACGAGAGCTGCAAACCAGCATGTAAAAGTTGTCTCAGCCCACCACCGAAGGGAAATGTTTCAGAAGGGACCTTTCCTATTTTTCTGGAGAGTAGAAGGAAGTGGAGGGGGGGGATAATTTTTTCAGTCTTGCAAGATTCTCTTAATATATAACCTTACAATAAAGACAGAGCTAGCATTCCTGGTTGTGCTTCTTGTCGGGACTGTCTCACAGGTCTAACATTTCCACTTATTCAAAAAGAGGCCAAACAAAAATAGAACTGAAAGTGCTTCTCACGTGCATTTGTTATCATTCTCTTCCTTTGATCAGAAGTTTGGGTTTTTGTTTTTGTTTGGGGGGGGGATATTGGAAGAAATTGACTTGTGGCTATAGGGGTGGGATGGAGACAAATATCATTTGGGAAAACTCCCTGGGCAATCTAATACAGGAAGAATGGATTAAGCATCTCCCTGCCAATTATGGTTGCATTTGCTTTTCATTTGTTCTCTTGCATTAATGGCTTTCTTCTAGTGGAGCTAATCCATATGTTCAGAATTTGTATTTCTTTGCAATGAGATACTTATTTCACTTTTATGAGCTCATTCTCACTAATTTCATTAGTATACTTTTCATAGTGCATTTGATCATCACAGCTTGGTTATGTATGAAAAAAGATATAAACTGATTAAACAAGAGTGTTGAAATAACTTCATGACGTATGAAGATCTTCTCCGAAGCACAATTAGTTGCAGATGGTAAATGTATTCTTTCCTAATTGAATGAAATAGTGTTACACAGTCATTATATATATATATATATATATATATATATATATATATATATATATAT